>CAJGYO010000017.1:55099349-55602364 GCA_904845875.1 Miscanthus lutarioriparius | reverse complement strand
TATGAAACTAAATGGTTCCTTCACGGTAAATTCCATGTATAAACACCTCATCAAAACTAGGATTAAGTTTTCATAGGCTGTTTGACATCTTAGGTTGCCTTTAAAAATTAAGACTTGTTCCTGGTTTCTTAAAAGGGTGTCATTTTAACCAAAGAAAACCTAACAAAAAGAAACTGGAACTGGAACCGATTTTGTGCCATTTGTTGCAAGGCGGAACATTAAGGCAACGTTTACAATCCCCCATGGTTTACAATCCCTACTAAGATTGGTCTAAGCTCACAACCCTCATGGTTTACATTCTCAATACGAACATTAAGACAACGTTTGACACAGCTCCACTTCAACCATTTGGCATAGCTCCGCTTCACCAGTAGAGCTATTTTGTCAGCTTCAGCTCGACGAATAGCTCTACCGCCGTTTGGCAAAATAGTTTTTCATGTTGGACACAAAAAGCATGAAATGGCCATAATGCCCTCCTCTTTATATTTTTTCTTACGTTCTCCTCTCTGTTTCCTTTTTCTTCCCTAATCCCGATCTGCCCTTCACATGTGGATATCTTCTTCTTCTCTGTGCCAGGTAGCGCGCTAGGCCCTCACCGCAGGTATCTTCTTCTCTACCCTAGCAACTGCGCCCGCATGAACCCCAATGACCATGTGGCACACGCCCTAGCGGCCGCGTCCGGTCCTCCCCACGCACCACGGCGGTCATGCCCGGTCCCCCATGCGCCTCTTCTTCTCCATTTAGGGGCGACTAGGTTGAGCTTGGTGAAGCTACTATTTTAAGCTTCACCCCACCAATCTTCTATGAGAGCAGGTTTTGAGGAACTCCTTGGGCGGAGCTGTTTCTTTTACCTTATTTGGCACAAAATAGCAACAATAGCTGGCTGTGGAACTATGCCGAACAGGGCCCAACTCTTGTCTCCTAAATATCAAGAGCCAACAATACTGATCGCCTAAGGGCACCCTCAACAATAGAGTCAACTTTCTAGCTTATATGAACTTAAAAAAGAGAAAAAAATAGAGAAACCAAACATTTTAAGCTTCACCCCACCAATCCTCTGTGAGAGCAGGTTTTGAGGAACTCCTTGGGTGGAGTTGTTTCTTTTACCTTATTTGGCACAAAATAGCCGCAGTAGCTGGCTGTGGAACTATGCCGAACAGGGCCCAACTCTTGTCTCCTAAATATCAAGAGCCAACAATACTGATCGTCTAAGGGCACCCTCAACAATAGAGTCAACTTTCTAGCTTATATGAACTTAAAAAAGAGAAAAAAATAGAGAAACCAAACATGCTAGTATATAGAAGAAATGTGTGAGCATAGACCCTATGAATTATAGAAAGTGTCTGATCTTGGCTCTTTATGAAAAACTTACCTATCATTCTCTCCTTCTCACTCAATAAAAGATTCTATGAACTTGCTCTTTTTTAAAAGGGTGTGGCTAGTGCTCAGACATCCAGACGGATGCCCGCGTCCAGACACCAGCGCCTACTGCTCTATTTCTATCGACGAAATACGTCCGTCAGTCTACCAAGGGGTATGCCCATGGTAGTAGATGAATAGGTGGAGGTGCGCGTGAGGGACCTAGATGGTGACACATAACGCAAGAGGCAATGATTTAGATAGGTTCAGGCCGTCAACTTGACGTAATACCCTACAGCCTGTGTCTTTGTGGATTGTATTATGAGAGATCAGATTAAAACGAGGGGGTCCCTACCCGCCTTATATAGCTCGGGGGTAGGGTTACAGATCGGTTGTTCCTATCCTGATCGGTTTTACAAGATAGGAAGTTACAGATATTACAGGATCTAGCATATCTGAGCAGGTTTCCTAGATCACCGATGATCTCCACGCAGTCTTGCGAGGCACGCCGACTTGTGTCGTGCTTTGCACGGCGTTGTCTTGTAGGCTGGGTCTCCATTAGTGGTGTGGCCCATGCGTAGTCTTGTGGGCTGGACCTCCCCAAGCGGCTTGGCCCATGCATAACCCTACTTGTATCAGGGGTTATACCCCCACAATTTCACATGCGTCTGCACACACGAGGGAACCTTATCGCCTCATGTCCGGATGCCATGCCCCCTTTGCTTCCCGTGCCCGCATGCATGCGGCGCCGCATGCCCCTGCCTCCATCCCCTGCGCTTCCTGCACCTAGAGCATGCACATCGACCCAACAGCTCCCGTTACACGGGCTCGAGACTACCCGCGCCCCTGCCTCCACCCCCCTCCGCTTCCCATGCACATGCATGGCGCCCCAGCAGCTGCGCAGGTGGGTCCTGTTGCAACTTGTGCAACATCAGATCTACTTATGCAACATCTAGATGAAACACTTGCAACATACATCTGAAGTAGCTAAACCTCTGGCAACATACATCTGAAACACTTGCAAACACCTGAAACACTTGAAAAACATGTGTGTAGACATTTTAAAACATATGCAACATACAAATGAAACACCTACAACATATGTATGAAATACTTTAAACACTTGAAACATACTCTTGCAACATGCATATCTATTTTTGCAACATCTAGATAAAACATTTAAAACATACGTCTGAAACACTTGGACCACTTGAAAACATACGCTTGCAAGATGCATATATTGTCATTGCAACATACGCAACATCTCTGATATACTTTTGTAGCATCCAGATAAAACACTTGAAACATAAGTCTAAAACGCCTGAAACCCCTGAAACACGACGTCGCCGGCGGCCACGGCCTACCTGGTGGGGAACTGTGGTAGCCAGCAAACTCGGGTCAGGGGGACATCAGCCTAGCATACACCTCCACTGCAGGGCTTCCCTTCCTGTCGTGGTGTCTTTGATCGGCTAGCCGCGTGAGACGATGTCCTGGCCGGTGATGGCCTCTTACTGGTGGCGTCGGGTTATTGGTGGTGTCCTGGTGACTTCACGGCTGCAATGGGCGAGGTGGAGTGGGGCGTGATGGGGGATGGGGGCGGCGTGACTGACGATGGGGTGCGACACGATGGGGGGAAGGGCATGGCACGGCGTGGCGGAGTAGGGTGGTCGGATGCGCGGTGACGCTGCGATAGCCAATGCGAGTGCGAGTGGGGAAATTTTCAGAGATAGAAGAGACATAGAGATGAGCATGCCTGTTGGGCATGCCCGCTACGCAAGCCTAGGAAGGCAGTGTCCTGACAGGATGGACACCCGCGTCTAAGGATTTGCGTTTTAAAAATATTGGAGTTGCCCTATGTTGAACACCTTTGTTTTCTCTCCACCCTTCTGTTGTTCCCATCGCGCCAGACCTTGTTTGATCGTCTCTACTCCTCCAAAGCATCCAAAACTGAACCCTATTAATCAAACATTCCCAAGTTTTTACCATTACTCCCTCGGTCCACAAAAAGGTGCAACTATAAAATTTGTGCCAATCAAGCTAGCTTAACTTTGATCAAGTTTATAGAGAATAGTATTAACATTTATGTCATCAACTTTTATAATTAATTTGATGATACTTATTTTATGTCATAGTTACTTATACTTGTTCATATAGCTTTGATCAAATGTGCATGAAATCGTTTAACTCATCAAAAAGTGAGAATTATAACATCCTTTCATGCACGGAGGAAGTAAAATTACAAATGAGAAACGTGCATAGCTTCTTGTTGACTTGTACTCCCTCCGTGTAGGAAAAGGAAGACGTTCTGGGACTTCTGCTCGTTTGCGTAAAGGATGTCGCCGAGCGCTTGCATGCGTGATTTGGGACGGCTTTGCCCCTGCCGCTTCGCATGCCGCATCGCCCGTTTATCGCTCATTTAATCACCGTGTACTAATAATAGCGTAGCCTCACTTCGCATGCCATGCCGCCCGCTCGCATCCCTTCATCCTCAATTGCTCGTCTATCCTGGCCTGGCCGCTTCCTCGCTGACGTTGCGCTCGTTGCTTCCTCGCCTACGCCGTGCTCGCCGCTTCCTCGTCGACGCCGCGCTCCCCGCTTTGTCTCTCCATGGATGCAGCAGCAGACTCTGGGACGTCGGAGGAGTTAGTGCCAGCGGACTCCATGGAGATAACGACGGAGGATGACCTCGAGCAGGAACCCACGATCGTTGCTGGCGCCATGGAGATGACTTCAGAGTCCTTCGTGCCATACTCCTTGCTGGCGGAGTCCAAGCCTTCTCTCTGTGTTCACTGCGGCACGACCCACGATGACAACAAGATGAAGGCTGCCGCCTAGCTCGCCGCCTCACTAGTAGGTGTGCCTGTTGCGGTCTTGTTCACCACGACTACGATCTCGCAGCAAGGATAATGGATGATATGGAAAATTTTGATTGCGAGATCTATATTCCTGATGTCAAGAAGCTTCAAATGGATGGCTACACCATACTTGTGCCTGAGAACATTTTGAAGAAGTTGGAGGAGCATAGGAAGATGAAGCATGATGCAAAGAAAAAACAGTAAGGTTACATGTCCCATTCATTCAAGCTAATATGCATTTGTTTCTACTAATTTGCAAAGATAATGGTTTCATGCAGGAAGACTAGCAATGGCTTCAGCTAGCAAGGACCATATTCGTCCAG
Organism: Miscanthus lutarioriparius; assembly: GCA_904845875.1. Taxonomy (NCBI): domain Eukaryota; kingdom Viridiplantae; phylum Streptophyta; class Magnoliopsida; order Poales; family Poaceae; genus Miscanthus; species Miscanthus lutarioriparius. The sequence goes on along the minus strand of CAJGYO010000017.1, from coordinate 55,597,827 downwards.
TGGCAAGTTCTAGTTGTAAAAAAAATAAACACACTAAATCCAACAATTTTGATTATGAGCAAAGTTTACTTTAAAAAAGCAAGGGAGGTTTATCTTACCAGCGAGGTTTTATACAAAATCAAAATCAACTGCACCATATTCGTGCAGTGGCAAGTTCAAATCAAATCCTATCAAAAAGGAAGCATTGAACTAGTAAGAAATGAACTGGCCATGTGACACATGAAACTAATAAGATCTGAACTGGCCATGATAATATGAGACATTATCGTTGCCAGTTTCCAACGGAAACTCGTTGAGGTCGAACCCACCATTGCCGTCTTCGTCTTCCAGTACCGGCGCATTTAGATCAAAGGTACCAAATGAACTGGCCATGTGTGACTCTAAGCTAGCAAATGAACTCGCCTGTTCCTGTCCAAGCGAGTTGCACGGGGCGTTTAAATAGCGAAATGCGAGCGAGCGCCAGCGCCAACGCGCCATGCCACGAAAACAGACGCACGAAAGAAGGAAAAACAAGCCACGGAATGCCAGCGCGCACGATGCAATGAAAACACACCCACGCGCGCACAACAGACGAAGGCAAACGCAAAAAACGCTTGGCCAGCATGTGCCATGCAAACGCACACACAACAGACAGAGGCAAATGCTAAAATCGCGCATGGCAAAAATCAAAGCGCACGGCAAAAACTTGCGCCCACGAAGAATCGAACCTGGAACCTCAAGTCTCGGGAGTTGTTGTGCTAACCAATCAAGCTGCATGAGGTTGTTGTCTATGAAGGACCCACAACCGTATTTAATAGGGGTAAACAGGGAAAACTCTACCCTAATTAATTACTCCATGGTATGTTAAATGCTGTCCTAAACGACTTTCTTTACCATTATGGAGGGAGTACGCAGCTTCAACAATGATGGAAAAAAGGACATTTGCAACTATGCGTGGCCATATTCAGAAACTGAATTTATGAGGCCAATTACTCCCTGTCCATGTAGAACATAGCTAGCTAGGGTTCCTGTTGAGATGCATGTGCGTGAGAATGAGGGTCTGTCAACTTGATGGTGTTGTCCTATCCTGCCATCTTTAGAGATCACTTTTCGATGACATGAATGCACTGAAGGTCGAAAATGGAAGCCCAAACCGCCAAGCAGTTACACTTGTTTTAATTTCTCATCTCATACAACACGCGTCATTACCCTTCTTATGATCATTTAGCATCTTAGTATAGGCAGCATGAGTAGGAGATGGATCATCAACCTTTTCATCATTCTTTACCTCAGGCAATGCAGATGCAGAAGTAGAAGATTTGCTGAAGATCGTTTGTCATCTTATTGTTGTCTTCAGACATTTTGTTAGTAGATCAGATCGCTTTGGTCCCAAGCAGAATCACCAAAAAGTGTGTTGTCATGAAATCCTGTCACACACCAACAAGAGCTAGATCGCATGGAGCGACACAACCTAGACACACACCGAGAGGTCAAAAACAGTGAGGCCACCTAGCAAGCCGACCATATAGATCTGATGCTCGTTTTCACATGAAAATCCCACAAACACACACCCTGCCTCCACCCCCCTCCGCTTCCCATGTGCATGCATGGCGCCCCAGCAGCTGCGCAGGTGAGTCCTGTTGCAACTTGTGCAACATCAGATCTGCTTTTGCAACATCCAGATGAAACACTTGCAACATACATCCGAAGCAGCTGAAACTCTGGCAACATATGTCTGAAACACTTGCAAACACATGAAAAACACTTGAAAAACACATGTGTAGATATTGCAAAACATATGCAACATACAGATGAGACACCTGCAACATACATATAAAATACCTTAAACACTTGAAACACACTCTTGCAACATGCATATCTATTTTTGCAACATCTAGATAAAACATTTGAAACATACCACTTGAAAACATACGCTTGCAAGATGCATATATTGTCATTGCAACATACGCAACATCTTAGATATACTTTTGTAGCATCCAGATAAAACACTTGAAACATAAGTTTAAAACACATGAAACCCCTGAAACACGACGTCGCCGGCGGCCACGGCCTACCTGGTGGGGAACTGTGGTAGCTAGCAAACTCGGGTCAGGGGGTGTCGGCCTAGCATACACCTCCGCTGCAGGACTTCCCTTCCTGCCGTGGTGTCTTTCATCGGTTGGCCGCGTGAGACGATGTCCTGGGCGGTGACGGCCTCCTACTGGTGGCGTCGGGTTATTGGTGGTGTCCTGTTGACTTCGCGGCTGCAACGGACGAGGTGGAGTGGGGCGTGATGGGGGATGGGGCGGGGCGTGACCGACGATGGGGTGCGACACGATGGGGGGAAGGGCACGGCACGGCACGGCACGGCGGAGTAGGGCTAGCGAATGCGCGGTGACGCCGCGATAGCTGATGCGAGTGCGAGTGGTGAAAATTTCAGAGATGGAAGAGACATAGAGATGAGCACGCCTGTTGGGCATGCCCGCTACGCAAGCCCAGGAAGGTAGCGCCCGGACAGGATGGACGCCCGCGTCTAAGCATTTGCGTTTTAAAAATATTGGAGTTGCCCTATGTTGAACACCTTTGTTTTCTCTCCACCCTTCTGTTGTTCCCATCGCGCCAGACCTTGTTTGATCTTCTCTACCCCTCCGAAGCATCCAAAACTGAACCCTATTAATCAAACATTCCCAAGTTTTTACCATTACTCCCTCGGTCCACAAAAAAGGTGCAACTATAAAATTTGTGCCAATCAAGCTAGCTTAACTTTGATCAAGTTTATAGAGAATAGTATTAACATTTATGTTGTCAACTAGGTTTACTATAAAAATATATTTTATAATTAATTTGATGATACTTATTTTATGTCATAGGTAATTATACTTGTTCATATAGCTTTGATCAAATTTGCATGAAATCGTTTAACTCATCGAAAAGTGAGAATTATAACATCCTTTCATGCACGGAGGAAGTAAAATTACAAATGAGAAACATATGTAGCTTCTTGTTGACTTGTATGCAGCTTCATCAATGATGGAAACAAGGACATTTGCAACGATGCGTGGCCATATTCAGAAACTGAATTTATGAGGCCAATTACTCCCTGTCCATGTAGAACATAGCTAGCTAGGGTTCCTGTTGAGATGCGCGCGCGTGAGAATGAGGGTCTGTCAACTTGATGGTGTTGTCCTATCCTGCCGTCTTTAGAGACCACTTTTCGATGACATGAATGCACTGAAGGTCGAACATGGAAGCCCAAACCGCCGAGCAGTTACACTTGTTTTAATTTGTCCTCTCGTACAACACGCGTCATTACCCTTCTTATGATCATTTAGCATCTTAGTATAGGCAGCATGAGTAGGAGATGGATCATCAACCTTTTCATCGTTCTTTACCTTAGGCAATGCAGATGCAGAAGTAGAAGATTTGCTGAAGATCGTTCGTCTTCTTATTGTTGTCTTCAGACATTTTGTTAGTAGATCAGATCGCTTTGGTCCCAAGCAGAATCACCAAAAAGTGTGTTGTCATGAAATCCCGTCACGCACCAACAAGAGCTAGATCGCATGGAGCGACACACAACCTAGACACACACCGAGAGGTCAAAAACAGTGAGGCCACCTAGCAAGCCAACCATGTAGATCTGATGCTCGTTTTCACATGAAAATCCCACAAACACCTGTCAGGGAGAAGCACAATATGGTTGCCCTAAGATGGGCAAGATCATGAAAAACACCAACGAGTCCAATGGAGAGACGCTAGACAACAAGGGTTGAAAAGCAAAAGGTAGAAGAAAATAATAATAGATTGGATTTTGATCAAGTACGTGTGGATGGATTACCTGAATTGGTTGTGATCCTTTGCTATACCTAGAAAGAGTGGTCTTATCCTAATAGAAAAACTTTTCCAAACACGTACAATATGCAAGTTTCTCATGAGATCAAAGCATTTTCCATCAAATTAGGATTGAGGACAACTCGGAATGTCTAAACCGGCGCAAGTAGGTTTCTACAAGGCCTCGTGCACCGCGAGCCAAAACCAACGTGGTCACATGGACCAGTTTCTTCAAAGTACGTGCAGCAGCCGCTTAAGGGTCCGTTCAGTTCCCAGGGAATTGTGTCTGGAACGATTTCTACCTAAATTGCTTATCTAATTTGTATAACCTTCGATCCGCTGGAACGATTCCCGGATGAAATCGTGCCTGACCGAACAAACCCTAAACCATGGGCCGGTTTTCTTTCCTGAATCTTGTGTATGTAGCACAAATTGAGTTGAGTTTAATCCTTTACTCTCGATTCCCTAATTCGAAGCGAACACGACTCTATTGTGTCCGACAAAGAGAAGTATGGACACGACTTCTCGTAGACCGGAAATTAAAGAGGACTAGAGGAGGCATCCCCTAGTGGTAGCTTGGCCGCTTTGACGTGCCTGCCAAAGAAGAAAGACGACGATGGTTGACGATCGATCGTGAACCCAAAAAGGGCGACTCGACCTCAAGACCTCACATCACGTGAAGGTGTGAAGGTCAAATAGTTTCGCGTGGTAACGAGATGTAACCTAGCTTAAACTCGGTAAGAAGAAGACATATATAGGTTGGTTCCGCTGGGTGCAACTTGCAGTCGTACGTGCATGTACGTGAATAGGCACTCGCTCGGTGATCGACTGCTACGCCATCATCCCGGCCTGAAGCGTCGCAGCCAGCTCGGTTCAACGCAAGGACCATAGCTAGCTGCTGGTAGGCCGGGGCTTCACGTCGTACGCGTACGTACCACTGCTGTAAGTCGTAACAAATTGTTGGTTGGCTTGGTACTGGGCTACTGCATGGCGCCACCAAATTGAAGTTGATCGATGTTGCATTGGATGACGGTGACTTGGTTCCAGCAGCCCCATGCATGCCTCTGATCTTGTCCTTGAACTTTCGATCATCCAATACTATCAGAACAGAACCTGGTTTTGTCGGCAACGGCGACTGGCTGTGCTGTGTAGTATGTAGTACATCAGGGAGGCGCGTCACGAGTCAGATTAATTGACCTGCTGTCAGCTGGCTACCTGTCAAGCCATGCAGGAGCGTCAACGTTGTTTGGTACATGGGCAACATGCCACGAATTGCTCGATACCGACCTGCCACAAGCCTGCTAGCTGCTGCCCATGCAGCTCCAGCACCTGCTCGTCGTGTGGATTGTTCAGTCGGAAACAGGCCGGCTTTTTGTGCCTGTACTACGCGGCGGACGGGCGGAGTATATGCAACTAGTGCTAATACATCGATTCGATCAGTTTGGTCGCCGCGCGTGACTGGCGGAGTATTGACGAGCTTATATATATGTTAGGGCAACATCAACTTCGTCGATCGATAAAAAATGCGTAACTGAATTCACAAAGTCAACCAATTCTGGTACGTGCTTTTGGTACTATACTACCCGGCCGCCTGGTACCAGACCAGGTGTATACTGCCCCATTCGCTTTGCTGAAAAAACAAGCCGAAACACTGTTCTGAATGATTTATTGCGAGAGGAAAACACTGTTCCGGCTGAAAAATAAGCTGAAAAGTACGGATTATAAGAGAAGCGAACAGAGCCACTACCTACGTACGCCACACGGTAATACTCCGTCCGTTCGGACCCTAGAAAAAAAAAAATCAAATCTCTCCACAGGAAGCTCGTCTCCCCCACTCCTCGCATCAGTCACGGCTTCACGACGTCGTGCGGCCATCCGACCGTCCCAATCCATCGTGCCGCCGCCTCCACCCCGCACCGCAGCCCAATACGGCACGCCGCCGCCACCATCCCCCATGGTGCCCTCATCCCCGTGGCACCTCTGTCCCCCCGCGGAGAGGAGGAATCCTCCGCGCGAGGTACGCTGCCAGCCACCCCACCAACTGCAGCTGCCACCCCCCAGACCCGGTCGTCGGCACCTCGCCCTCCGTCTCCAAGCTCCATGCGAGTGCTTGGCGACTGCAGCGGCACCTCCGTCCCCTACAGCGCCATGCTGTGCTCCGTCCTTCGCCGCACCAGACCCGGTGGCCAGGAGAAGGGGCCGTCGCTGGCAAGGACTAGGCTAGGCGCAGGTGCCACTAGCCGCTGCCAAGTCGCGCCACCATCCTCGGCTGCCGGTTGGCCGGAATCGGCTGTCTGCCGCTCTGCGCTGCGTTGTACGAAAGAAGGGTGAAAAAATGCATGTTTGAAGCCTATGTTTCAAGTGTTTTAGATGTTTCATAGGTATGTTGCACGTGTGTTTATGTGGATGTTGCAAAAATAGATTAGGATTTTGCATATATTGTAATGGTTGTACACGTATGTTGCAAGCTTCTATTCCTAATGTTTCATCTGTTTTTTCAGACGTATATTGCAAGTGTCTTTATTTAATATTGTATATGTTAATGTTTCATCTATTTTTTCAGACGTATAGTGCAAGTGTCTTTATTTGAATGTTGCATATGTTTCACATATATGTTGCAAGTGTTTTATCTGCTTGTTGCGTATGTTTTACAATAGTTTTCAAGTGTTTTTCAGGTATTTTTGTAAGTGTTTCAGATGTGTGTTTCAAGTGTTTCATCTGCCTTCATACATATGTTGCAAATGTTCCGTCTGGATGTTTAAAAAGTAGATCGGGTGTTGCATCTCCCTCCTGGTTTTTTGCTGCCTTGCCTAGGTTTCTCCTCCTCCTCCTCCTGGCGTCGGCTAGGCATCCGCCGCCCCCTCCCCCTCTTCTCGATGCTGGTGGCGTTTGGAGCGGTGCGGGCTGTGTGTGGACGCACGAAACGAGGCAGAAAACAATTGCAGGTGGACGCCCCGTCCGTCCGTACTTCTGGGCATGATATGAAGAAAAGCATATATATATATCTATATATATTCAGTAGCCAGCTATAAAATAAGTTATTTTGTAGTCACCTCCATTTACGATAATTTTATGTACTAATTTATGATAATGTCAATACATATTTACGATAGTTGAGTTACTATAACATATGGGGATATTTACCATAACGTTATAGTAAACCAATTAGTAAGGAGTTACTATAATCTCGTAAATTAATATAGTAATTATCGTAACTCAAAGTGGCTAAAGAATAAGTTATTTTATAGCCAGCTACAGGGTAGTAGTTATATAAATATATATATATATATATATATATATATATATATATATATATATATATATATATATATATATATATATATATATATATATATATATATAAAAAGAAGAAGAAGAAACAAACGCCAAAAGAACATAATTGTCTAGCGATGGAGTATCATCTCCAATATAACGTAGGAGGCCTCTATCCATCTGCACCGTACCAGGTGATGTACAGGCATTTGTCATTATAGCGTGCCCCAACAAATACGCTGCGAGACGTCATGCTGCAGTGTCTGTGTGCATGATGAAATTCGCACAGGATGGAACCATGCATGGGCATAGATCATGGATGACTGATGCACCCGTACGTGGACGACAGGGATCGATGGATCGTCCAGGCCTCATTGCACTCCTTTTTCTTCTTCCCTTTAATTTTTCAAATCATAAGAAAATTGGGATTCTTGGGCTATGCTCTCCTCATCTCTGTAGTGAACTGTCGGCGAGGCAACTATGAGCAAGGAAATGGGCCTCACCAACAGTTTGGTACAATGGCCGCGCAAGTGTTCCCTAGATTTTCTCAAGAAAAAAGAACTGTTCCCTAGATGGGCCCAAGTGAGTGGGCTGGCTGTTTATCTGCAGTTCAAAAAAAAAAAAAAGATGGACAATATGTACTGAAAATTTTTAGAACCTTTCTTTTTTTTAAGAATTACACACAACGCTGATGCCCACGACACGCACGCACATTCACCCCTATAAACACACGTACGCAAACCCTACCCCTATGAGCACATTCGAAGGACTGAGCCGACAGATCTCGAGATTCACGAAGTCACCACTGGCGTCTCGCTGTTGACGGGGACGTCGCCTACTACTGAAAGCATAGCGCCGTTAAATCTTGGAATAAATCTAGAAAAATGTGAACACCCGTATCAAGTCGATGACTTGAACTCAGGTGGACAGGTTCCACCACAAAAAACCTAACCAACTGATCTACTGTCAATTCGCAATTTTTAGAACATTTCAACTTGTACCAGTCGGCTGCAATAATATAACCTGATCAACTACACTAACAATATATCTTATCTTACTATTATAGATCAGAGGATCCAACGGAGGTGCCATTAATTCCTACAAGATATGCTAAAGAAAAGATAAATACTAGAAATTCTTACAATAGACAGTAACATTTGACCCATAATTTGATAGACTTGAATTATCATCAACGGTAATAGACATTCGACCTATTATAATTTATATAAAAACTTATCCACCACTGCTATTATAAAAAATACATAAAGTTACCTCTTAAATTTGCATCTAAATTACACAGTTTTGTCCTTATGAAACATAATTAAAAATAACCCCATAACATTGTATCTAAATTACCCATCTTTTCTAATATTAAGATAATTTAAAATAAACCCTCATAATTTTGTAAATTATCCATCTTTATCATTATAAAAGATAATGCAAAGTAACCTCCTAAGTTTGCATTCAACCTACCGACGGGTTCATAAACCCGGGGTCTCTCATGGACCGCTTTCCAAAGAATGGCTCGCCCAAAGAGACCACGCTATACCGACCGACGCAAGAACTCTTGGGTCTCACGGCAAGTAAAAAAACGACAGAGACGTAAGAATGCGATCCAATCTTCGACTAGAAGGCATGGCTGAGGAGGAACGACGCCTGCTTTCGACTTCGACCCACCTCTCCGACCAGAGCGCTCACTTCGATCTCTAGCCCGCCTCCGGACGGCCTCTTCGACCGGAAGGCCTGGCTAAAACACCGCTTCCGACTTCGACCCGCATCTTCGACTGGAGATGCGCCAAACCCCTGCCCACTGCTCTTCTCCAACTGGTGCAATCAAAGCCAACTGGGACCAACCGATCGGGGATGCCCGCTCGGTAGGGACCAGGAAACGGACGGAGAAAGTAAGGCAGGGCACTCAAATCAACCGCAATACTAAGGACTCTACCCTGAGCACCTGCAGGACAGTACCATACGACCTCCCTGGCATGGCAGAACCGAAGCAGTGTTGTAGGCGCCGACATTTTCCCCTACAGTGTTGTGGGCGCCATCAACTCCCATACCAGACAAATACGGTGAGGCTCCCCCATGTGCCTCTGAGGCATCAACAGTGTTGTAGGCGCCGGCATTTATCGTGCCAGGTGAACATGGTAAAACCCCTTGCCTGCCTCCGGATATCAACAGTATGGCAGGCACCGACATCTGCCATACCTAAAGAAAACAACACAACCTCCCACGCGCATCTGACATTAAATAGTATTGTGGGCGCCTACTATCATCTTATACCCACCGGCGTGGGTAGCAAGACTTAGCAGCGTACGTACTCTCTCCCTCTCACTTGTAAGGCCATCCCCTTTATCTATAAAAGGGGATGCACTCTCTCCCAAAAGACAGTTCATTCAGATCAGTCAAGCTCATTAGGACATAACAACAGAACCACCAGGTTCAAACTACAAGCACACGCTCGAACAATTAGCACATAGCGGGGCTCCCGTCACTCTTGGCCCTTCAGACTAGAGTCCGACCGGACCCCTTGTACCCCCCATCTTTTTCCTTCTCGTTTGTAACCCCATTGCAAACTTCGAGCACCTGGGCTCATGAATAAAGTCACCGACCGACTCAAACTCGACGTAGGGCATGTTGCCTGAACCAGTATAAACCCTATGTCATTGAGTGCTAGGCCACCTTCGATCACAACGTACGGCAAAACTACAAATATTTACGTGTTGGTCACTTTCTGCATCGATAGTTGGCACCGTCCGTGGGGAAGACGCTGTACGTTCAACACTTTTTGGTCATCGGATGGCCCACTTTTCTGCCACCTTCGCCATGGCGGGCTCAAGCGATATGACTCACTTCGGCTCACTAGAATTTCCCGCACTCCCACCTATTGGGATGCGGGTCCCACCTGTCTTCGAGCCGTCCCAGGCCTTCCTCTTCAGAAGCCTTGACTTCGTCTCCGACAGGCTCGGCGTACTACACCTCCACGAGGAGGCAACCATCTCGGCGCTCGTCGGAAGGGCGCCCTCCGTCGGCTCCGAGACACCCAACGACTTCAACGACGAGGCACCTGCGCTTTATTCCGAGCGTGGCACAAGAGGCCGCATCTGCATCTCGGCTTGACTTGGCGCCCGCTTCGCACCGACCGCCAGTACGCGAGTGGCTCGGGCAGAAGCAAGATGCTCGTAGCGTCATCCGCAACCAGCGTCAGTCCCGGTAGGATGATGGCGTCCATCGAGCGACAGTGATGGCAGGTGACACATACCCTGGCCGGACCATTACGAGGAGTGGTGAAACACACCCTAGGCGTGGTCACCTGCCGGACGACCGGAGTCCCAGCTCGGATGGCCCAGGACCACGGGCCTTTGCCCGACGCATCCAGGGGCATCACTCCCACAACGCTTCAACGGAGGCCAAGGCAAAAGGTAAGGCCAAGCGCAAGGATCAGGACAAAGGCCCCTCCACGTAGAGGGGCAAAAAGAACAGAAAAGATCGCTGCCGACTGGCCAACTATGCGTTGGTCGCCACGGCTGACCACACGGGCAAACAGCCCCAGCAGGGCCTTTTGGACCACTTCAATGAGCTCATGGAGAGCCCATGCACCAACCACACCTACCCCATCAAACACCTCTACAAGGACTACGAGCTCCTCAAGCGCCTTCTGCGACAGGCCGACGGGCCGAAGGGAGAAAAAGGCGAAGAAGCAACGGCCAAGAAAGGGGGCATAGCGGGCAAGGATCCAGACAAGGTTGAGGTGATCTGATCGGATGTCTACCGACTGAAGGACGACAACGACAATGTTCTCACCAACGCTTGGAACAGCTATGTTGTTTCTTCCCCTAAAATTCAGTCTTACCATTGTTTACTTAACATTTGCTCCTATAAAAGTGCCCCGACCCGAACACTTTCGGCTAGGGTCGCTCTGGGGCTCCACGGGGGTGCACTACCACCTCTCTTTTCGTTTACTATCATATGGTAAAACTCCTTCCTACCCGAACAAAAGGGTAGTTAGTTCCTTTAAATTACCTTACGTAGCTTTGCTTTAAATATTCCGACCGATCGCACCCCACCTCTACCTACGGTTACGAGCAGCTGAGCCTCGCGGGCCACGCCTTGGCTCCTAAGGTTGCAGCCTACGGGACGAACGGGCAAGTGCGAAAAAGGATAAAAAACAAAATTATGCTAAGGTAAAACTAAGGAACGAATGGGACAAGCTTCCCCGAACGGGGTGATTCCATCACAAAAAACAAAACTGATTGTATTCATTGAGTACACAAAAACGTTTACATGGGGGCTCCCCCACGAACTTAACTTTTTACATCTGCTAAACTACTTATACTTTACAAGCTATTGGGGCTACCTGGTGACATCTATTGTCGGTGCGACCAGTGAAGGCACGAGCTGCTCGCTCCCCAGCTGGACGACATTCGGCTCTGTCGGAGGTAGGGCGATGTTCATCTCTGACCTAGGCTCCACGCCATCCACAGGCTGGGCGATGTCCTCCTGATGCATGCTTTTGTCCATGTCCGCACGGCGAGCATCCATCACCCACTGCGCGGAGACTTGCTCTGCCAACAACTTTGCGTGTGGTAGCAAGCTCTCCCCGAGCGATTGGGTGTCCTCCGTGGTACAGCCGTCGGCATACCCACTGCAGATGGTGGCGAAGTCCAGGTCTGGGTGGTATGTCGCCACCGAAGTCAACACCCCAACGCTCCGTAGAACAGCCTATGGGTGATGAGGGCCGGGACCTCATCCGGAACCTCCGCCAGCCAGATGGCAGGCGCACTAGTACTTGGCGCCGACCCAAAGATCTTCGAGACGACGAGCAGGGCAACATTGCGTATCTGGTCAAGTTCCCCCTCGAGAGCACATCGCTCTTCAAGGGACTTAGCCAGCGCCTCCATATTCCAGCCAAATGTCACCTTGACCGTCTCTAGGTCCTGCTCCAATGATTCCACCTTTTCCACCCAGCTCTGGAAAAAGGACGACAAGCTCAGAATCAAGCTAAAGGAAGAAACCAACACGTTGAAAGTAGAAAAAGTACTTAACAAGGCGGGTGTTCTCAAGGATGGAGAGTCCCTTCGCCTGTCGGGTCACCTGCTCGCGTAGCCGAGCGTTCGCCTCCTCCGTCCCCATCGCCCGGCCCCGAAGCGCGAGCACCTCCTGGTCTGCCTCCGACCGGGCCTTTCTCTCTGACTCTAGGGCATCCTGCTCCGACTCCAGGGTCTCTAGGGATCTTTGGAGCGCTGCCTCGGTGTCCGCCATGGACTTCCATAGCTTCACCTAGCGGGCCTTGGCTGCCTCAAGCCCCTGCTCTACGGCGGTCACCCACTCTGCCATGAGCAGCTCTGCCACCCGCGCCTCGTTCACCTCTGCCGCCCGGTCTCGGGACTCACGGCGGGTGGACTCCAGCTCGTGTTCGAGCTCGGCCATTCAGGCATGCTCCACCCGGAGGAAAAGGGACTTGCGGCACGACATCCCCTCCAAGCCCTGCAAAGCAAGGAGCTAACACACTGAAGCAACCAGCAGGGAACCAACGAATCAAGGACAAATCACAGAGGACTTAATTCTGCGACACAGGGCAGGTCGACTGTAATCGTCCGATGGAAGGACTTGACCCACTCCAAGACCTCCTCAAGCCTCTCCCTCGTTTGGGCGAGATCAGACTCCATCGACACTCCACTCTCCGTCAGGTAGTGCCAGAGCGCCACCTCCTCGTCGTCGCGGAGGATGTACCGAGCCTTCTCGGGTCACCAGAGCAGGGCCACACCAGATTATGGCTCACCCTGAACCTAATGGAAGGCCCAACCGATGATCCAACCACCGTCAGCTCCCGCGATGGTGCCGACGGCTCCACCGTGTCATCTGCTGTGCCGTCGGAGGGGATCTCCAACACCTCGTCTTCATGGGCCACCAGTAGATGTTCTAGTTCCAGCCCGGCCGCATCTCCCGGCACCTTCGGCTTCGACCGGGAGGGTGAGCCATGCGACCCTTCACCCGGCGAGGCAGGGAGCCCGGTCTCCCTCTCCTCTTCTACCGCAGCCGATGGAGGAGGGGCCGCAAGGGTTACCTCCGATGCGACCTCCGCTGTCGCCACCAGGATCGCCGCCGACACCATTGCTGCCACTGTCGCCGTACTAGCGACCGACCCGCGGGGCACCGCCCCCGGAAGGGAAGGACTCACCGCCACCACCATGCTCTCCCCGTCGCTCACCACGGCACGCTGCAAGGTGGGCCTCCAATCCTCCCGCATGGGACTTGGGGCGATGCTCAGCCCCGTCAACATCCGGCCACTGTAAAAAAGTACAGGTCAGTCACACTCTAAAAAACTCAACAGCAAGATCGAAAAGAAACAAAGAAAGGCATACCGGGATGTAAGTGGTATGACTCTGAAACCCTGACCTAATGTCAACGGGCCCGCAGGGCGAGGACCGCTCCCAAACTGTGACCCACGGCCCCTCACTTTGGCTAGGGGCGGAGTCAACCCAACCGGCTCCTGCCCAGCCCATGATTCATCGCGACCTTCGGCTCGGGGCATGCCAACTGGAGCAACTGGCGGGGCATCCTCCCACTGTGAGTCGCGCGCTGGCGCTAGCCCGAATGATGTGCGGGTGTGAGCCCGCTCCTCTGACTGCCTAGCCTGTCCCACCGCGCCCACGACAGGTGGGGATGAGGCCGGCGACACCTCAGAAGGGCGCGGTGACCACGTCCGCTTCGCCTCCCATTGGCCGATGGCGTCCGCGCTCGCAGCATGCTTCCGCAGCGTAGGAACATCATAGTGCCCCTCTGCCTCCTGCTCACCGCCAGCGTGTGCGGCCGTAGGATCACAACGCTCCGCCGAGGTCGCAACGACCTCCCGGCTTTCCTCCTCCTCAGAGAAAATCATGTCATCCCCTACCTCTGTGGGGTCCTCCGATTCGAGCTCTGACTCAACATCGCTCCTATTTTTCCTGGCCTTCATGCATCGGGCGATCTCCTTCTCCTTCTCATACTTCCGCCGAGCCTCCTCAGCTTTCTTCTTCTTCTTGGCATCCGCCGCCTCCTTCTGGGCGGCCTGTCGAGCCGCGCCCTCCGGCCCCTTCGGAAGGTGCTGCCGGGACTTGTAAGCTTCAAGTCCCTACGGAACAGGCGACTTAAAATCAAAGAACAAGAAAGCAAAGGGGAAAAGAACATGGAGTAAAGAAACGGGAGCATACCAGTTTGGACACCATCATGGCATTGAGAGGTAAGGGCTTTCCATCAACCTTCTCTTTGGGCTTCAGCTGTAGCACCTGGTCAAGGCGACTCTAGACCTCATCGTTTGGCAGCTCCTCCAGCTACACATGGTCAGGGTCCATCGGGCCGTTGTACTTCCACATCGGCCGTGACCTCTCCGCCAGCGAAGCAACCCAACGGCGGAAGAGGGTGTGGAACACCCGCACCCCGTCAAGGCCACGCCGCACGAGCTTCTGGAGCTCTGCCTCGATGATCTCCACCTTCTTCTTTTATCGACTGGCGGGGCCCCACGGCCAGCTGTCCAGTCTCTTTGGCCTCCTACCGGTGAAGGGAGGGAACGACGCCTCCGCTGGGTTCCTAATGTAGAACCATTCCCCGTGCCACCCCCGATTAGAATCGCAGGGGGTATACGAGCCCCCCGCGCTTGGTTTCTTCTACAGCACAAAGCCCCCCACCGGCGTGGCCTTGGGCGGATTCCCCAGAGACAAAGTTTGCCCGGAGAACATCCACCGAAAGAAATCCATGTGCGGCTCCATCCCAAGGAAGGCCTCGCACATGGTGACGAAGCCGGCGATATGCAGCACCCCAGTTGGATTGAGGTGCTGCAGCTCCAAACCCCACTCATTAAGGAGCCCATGCAGGAACCAGTGTGCGGGGTATCCTAACCCGCGCTCATGGAAGGCGAGGAAGGAAACGACCTCATCAGCCCAAGGTTGTGGGAAATCCTCCCTCCCTGGAGCCCTCCAGTACGCCACCTCCTTCGGCGGCAGAAACCCCTTCTCAGCGAAGGCCTCTAGCACCGACTCCCTCACAACAGATGACCTCCAGCCCGACATTTCGCTCTGGATTCGCGAATGGAATTGTGAGTTTTCCCCTCTCCCTCACTCTCCGCTTTTTCTCTCCTAGGAACCGCCATGGCACTCAGATGCTCTTGGGAAGAAGGAAGAAAGAGGAGAGACGATAGATAAGGAATAGGCGAAGGAATGGGGCGAAAGCCCTCTCCTACTTAAAGAAAGGGGCACGGTAGTTGGGAAAGGTGCAGCGATCGGAGAAATGCGAAACGACGGGGTAAAAAACCCTATCCCTTCCCCATTCAATGCGGATGGGATACGATGGGATGCGCCCTGACCGATAAGACGCACCTTGCCCGATGAAACGGTGCCTGGTCAGATAGGACATGGCTTGGGTATGGCCCACCACTACAGCACGCTGGACATGAGAAACAAGGCGCCACTACACGCAGGCGGCCGTCTGTCTTCCCAGGTGGGACTTGGAAAAGCCCAAGCCACGAGATCTCTGCCAAGAGAGACCAACGGGCTTCCTGAGTCGATCGGACGGCTCAGGCGAACGCTGAGAGACAAGTAAGGAGCAGAGGGACACCCCATATGGGCCATGCCGACTCCATCACGGATGACAAGCATGGATCCCGGTCGGACATTTCCGATTGGAGCTCCTTGAACCCCGTCACTCAAGTCATCAAGGTAAACATTACCGACCCCCGCTATTTCTTTATATAATCATTCATACATCCATACACGCATTCATTCCATACGCCCGCGCCCCCCAGATGATTCTACCCGAATCGCCCGGGGGCTCGGGAACTAAGGCATCGCACATGCGGTTAAATGCATCACAATGCTCCATGTTGCGTCATGAAGCAGCAGTTGCCTCATTCAACATGAGCAACAACTGACCGGGGTTCGAAGGCTGGCCCACGAAGGGCTCGAGGAAGCCTCGCATCAAACAGAGCTAGGGGAGAAAATGCAGATGAGCCCCGTGCAGCCCTCGCCAGTCTATCCCGAAGCGGACAGGGTCATCTCAACCTTCTTGTTCGATCCTAAACCTCTGCCAAGCCCACAGAATCTCCATCGAGGGGAGGCTAGTGGGCCACCTGGGTCGGTCTCCGGAACGACCTAGGCATCTACCGGGTTATAGGTTACAGAGCAGTGGAATGTCACAAGAGGGCTATGCCGACCCCGTCATGAACGATGGACCTAGATTTCACTCGATCATACCCGTTAGCGAGCTTACTGAGCGCATCACTCGAGCCCGAGCCATCGGGCAAGCGACAAAGCTTAGCCCCTCTGGTTGTGAGAAACCAAGGACGGGGTAATGCACAAAACTCAAACCGACCCCTACCAAGCCCAACGGGGCTCAGGGGCTCAAGACACCTAAAAACTACCTCGGCAGCACCCGACGCCAGGATCCACGAGCTCCGTCTTGCCCGATCCCTAAACTAACTGCCTCGGCTATGTAGGCTACACTGATGCTAGGATATGCGAGCTCCATCTTGCCCGATCCCTAAATTAACTGCCTCGGCTACGCGAGCTGCACCGACGCCAGGATCCACGAGCTCCGTCTTGCCTGATCCCTAAACTAACTGCCTCGTCTGTGCGGGCTGCACCGACGCTAGGATCCGCGAGCTCCGTCTCGCCCAATCCCTAAACTAACTACCTCGGCTACGTGGGCTGCACCAACGCCAGGATCCACGAGCTCCGTCTCGCTCGATCCCTAAACTAACTACCTCGGCTGTGCGGGCTGCACCGACACCAGGATTCGTAAGAGCTCCGTCTTGCCCGATCCCTAAAAAACCGCCTCGACTGCATACGACACCTTGGTTAAAACTGACTCTGTCTCGACTAAAATGCATGCACACACGCCCGCTGACAAACCCCCCTAGGCGATCCTATCCGAATCGCTTTGGGCTCGGGGTTACACAGTCAGGCGCTTGCCACACTACCGACCGACGAAACGAAACCTCCCCCGCTGGTCAACACAAAAAATCCCCCAGACAATTCTGCCCGAATTGCCCGGGGGCTACACCCACCGGTGCGCTTGCGTGCACCCGCCATCAAGACAAAAATCCCCCAGACAAGTCTACCCGAATTGCCGAGGGCTCGGGGGCTCCTGTCGGGTTCATAAACCCGGGGTCTCTCATGGACCGGCTTCCCAGTAAAGGCTCGGCCTAGCGCAGACCACGCTATAACCGACATGCAACTCTTGGGCCGGCCCAAGTACCTAAAACGACATGCCAGAAGGGTGATTCAATCTCCGACCGGAAGGCATGGCCGAGGAGGAACGACGGCCGCTTCGACTCGACCCACCTCTCCCGACCAAGCGCTTCGCTTGGTCTCCAAATTTCATCTCTGGATGGCCTCTCTCGATCGAAGGCTGGACAAAACACCGCTCTTTCGACTCTTACCCACATCTCCGATCGATGCGCCAAACGCCGCCTAATGCTTTTCTCCAACCGCTCAATCGTGAGCCAATCGGGACTAACAGACCGGGGCCGCCTTTCGGTAGGTGCTAGGAAATGGACGGAGAAAGTAAGGGAGGGCACTCAAGTCAACCGCAATACCAAGGACCATACCCTGAGCACCTGTAGGACAGTACCCTGTGACCTCCCTGGCATGGCAGAACCAAAGCAGTGTTGTAGGTGCCAATATTTTCCCCTACAGTGTTGTGGGCGCCATCAACTCCCTTACCAGACAAATACAATGAGGCTCCCCCACGTGTCTCTGAGGCACCAACAGTGTTGTGGGCATCGGCATTTACCATGGCAGGCGAACATGGTAAAACCCCTTGCCTGCCTCCGGATATCAACAGTATGGTAGGCACCGACGTCTACCATACCTGAAGAAAACAATGCAACCTCCCACGTGCATCTGATATTAAACAGTATTGTGGGCGCCTACCATCATCTTGTACCCGCCAGCGTGGGCAGCAAGACTTAGCAGCGTACGAACTCTCTCCCTCTCACTTGTAAGGCCATCCTCTTCATCTATAAAAGGGGATGCGCTCTCTCCCAAAAGGCAGTTCATTCAGATCAGTCAAATTCATTAGGACATAGCAATAGAACCACTAGTTTCAAACCACAAGCACACGCTCGAACACTTAGCACATAGCAGTGCTCCCGTCACTCTCGGCCCTTCAGACCAGAGTCCAACCGGACCCCTTGTACCTCCCATCTTTCTCCTTCTCGTTTGTAACCCCACTACAAACTTCGAGCACCTGGGCTCAGGAATAAAGTCACCGACTGACTCAAACTGGACGTAGGGCATGTTGCCTGAACCAGTATAAACCCTGTGTCATTGAGTGCTAGGCCACCTCTGATCACAACGTACGACAAAACTACAAATATTTACGTGCTGGTCACTTTCTGCACCGACACTACCCATATAATGCAAATTAACCTCCTAATTATTACTTTTATATTTATATCTACTTCAGCCGTCATAAAAAATAAACAAAAATATCTCTCAAATCTACATGTAAATACTACTGTATATTATTACAGAAAATAAATTAATATTTATAAAATATGGTATGTATATATATTTCTAACTTATAGATTTCTACAACTCTGAAATAAAATAACCATAGTGCTATGTTTCACCTTATATACCAAGTAAATATGTGCACATTAAGATAAATATTTATTTTAATAGCTTATGAAAATGGAAAAATATTCATTTAACAAACCACATAACAATAACACCGATAAGTCACTTTAATTTATATAGTACTCCATGTTAATAAATTCCTTAAGTATTATTTTAAATAAGTTTATACATTTTGATTGAAACATTATGTCATATTAATATTGACGATTTAGTTTTAAGCACTCTATGATATACAAAACAATACTACACAAATCTAATCATGTGAATCATGTGATATAACAAATTCAAAATGTTCAGTGCTAGGGTGCAAGCTGAGTTTCAACTTAATATGAGGAAAATAATACTACTAGGATCTAAATTCCTTTTAATAATAAAATAAATTTCTAATAAAAAATAAAAAAGACACTAGAGTTTGTACTTAACATGTGGAAAAATTGCAACAACTCTGTTCAAATACATTCATAAAGTCACATAAAGAGATACAACAAGAGTTTATATATTTTACGATTAGGTTTCTACTAAATACATATCACGCAAAAAAATACTATAAATTCAAACTAGAGGTCCCTAATGGAGCCTCCATGTTAATCCTCACAAGACTCGATTGGAAAACAATAGATATATCCTAGAGAATTTCACAGAAACAGAAACATTTGACTATTAATTTGGCATAATAACTTGATCATCATTGATAATAATAGTATTGGATCTATTCTATTTTTAAATAATTACCCACGTCTGCTATTGTGTAAAACAACATAAACTAAGGAATGACTCTAGGTTTAGATTACCCACCTATGCCATTAAAAATATGACCTAAAGTAGAACTAAATTTGCATCTAATTACCCATGTCCTCCTATTACAATAGATAGATTACATAACCTAATTTTCATCTCATTATTAGAAAAATTAAATACGCCCTCAACCCTAAATCTAAATTCTCAACATCTTCTTACAAAAAATGTTTAAATAACCATAGAGCATATATATATATTTCTACATTACCCACTTCTATCGGTATTAATATATTAAGATTTGATAAAAGTAACCATACACGTCATGCTAGCTGAAATGTCATATTATGTTTCTACATTACCCACTATGTCATACTATTTATATAGGTTGTTACTTTAGATATAGTTATACATTTTAACTAAAATGTTTGACACACGTATATTGAAGTATAGTTATAACTGCACCTATGATTCCTTGATAGAAAATTTTGATCACCTTGAGGAGTATGAGAGACAACTGATGGCTATATTTTCCAAGCCGTTGAAGATGACTTTGGCGTAAAAAGTCGATCATTATAAGGCTTAAGTGTTAAAATTCTATTGAGGTAGCATAACTACTGTAACACCCCGGCTCAGGGCTTAACAAGATTAATAGGATACTCATACCAATAAGTTGCAACTTCTTTTCTGGAAGCTCATCTCTTAAGAACTCCAAGGTTAAGCGTGCTTGGCTTGGAGCGATGGGTGACCGACCGGGAAGTTCTTCCCGGGTGCGCACGAGTGAGGACAAAGTGCGCAGAAAAGACCTGTGTTGGTCTGTGAGGGCAGTCTATATCCTAGAGAAGCTGTCAGATGTAAGCGGGCCCGGCCTCGGAGAGGCGGGACGTTACAACTACCCCCATCCGAGATAACACTTCAAGCTTTATCACTTATGTTAAGTGATATGGTGCAGGTTTCAAATGATTGATTTTGGTATTTTTTTTGACCAAAGATTGATTGTGGTATTGTAGTATTTAAGACTATACTCTATGACCTAAAATCCTTATTTTAAAAAGAGAAAAAAGGGAGTTAATAAAAGATATAATAAGCACAAGAGTTTTAACTTAACTTGAGGATAAAAAGAATCCATAGGAATCAATAAGAACAAAATTTGAAAATTTAAAATGTAGATTCATAACTTCGTAAGGTATATGATGCAACAAGAGCCACCATAATTAATGGTAAGGTTTCAAATTAACAGCATATTTAAACAATACAAAGCTGACATGCAAAGTACAATCTGAATATGAATGAAAAAAATGTATAGATCTGATCTTGCAAAAAAATAGTAATAAGTTATGATAACTAGATATAGACTATGAATATCTATTATGTCTATTATATTAAAAACAAGCAAAGAGAAAAACATACAATTTAATATAAGTAACTTTGATTAGTCATACAATAATTAAATTTGTACCAAGCAATAGAAAATAAAATTTGAAAAATTAAAATTTAGATTCATCACTTCGTAAGGTATATCATGCAATAAGAGCCACTATAGTTAATGGCAAGGTTTAATTGCATATTTAAACAATACAAAGGTGCCATGCACAGAAAAATTATGAATATGAATGAAAAAAAATGTATAGATGAGCTACTTTCAAAAAAAATTATTAATAAGTTTATGATAACTAGATATAGCCATGCCTATTATGTTGAAAACAAAGAGAAAAAAGTATAATTTGATATAATTAATTCTTTATTTGTCATATGTATTAAATAATAATTAATACATATATCTGCTAAAATACTAGCCTGTACGATAGTACGCGTTGATGAACTAGTTTAACCTAATAATGATTCCATAAAACTCAGAGAAACAAACAAATTTCAAGCAACACGCATAAGTTTAACATTTTTGTTAAAATATCGTGTCTCTAGCTATATTATGCACCTCTACATGAATATTTCATGAGCCGTTGGCTGCTGAATTGGAGCCTGACTGGATTCATGATGAGTAAGTTACACGAACGCATACCCCTCTGTCCATTCTCTTGCAACCACAAGCAATGCATGACCGAGTTGCTAACCTTCCTTGTTCATACATAACCAACAACGCATACATATCCATATATGTGGATACATTTGAAGATCAATAGCTCCATGTCACACTTAACCGACCTGCACACTAGTACACTCCAGATATCTTGTCTAGATCTGTACACACCTCGCCCAACAAAGGCCATACATCACTCCTGATGATGGAGGCGTACATTGTTCAAACAATCAACAACGAATTTGGTCTTCGTTCCTTTATTTCACAAGTCCTTAGATAAGTTATTTGACCCAGGCCACAGGGTTAGCAAATCCTGAAGTCAAAAGCTGCTGATCTAATGGAGATAGATCACATGATGGTACAACACATGTGGTTGTTGGGCAGACAGAAGGGCTTGTCGCAAGCTTAGCTAGGTTCCAAACAAATGCTGACAAAGAGAGAATAATGGCCAATCAGCTCTAGGCGAGTCAAAATTTATAGCAGTGCTCTCCATGAATATTAGCACTGACAGCCCTTTGCCTTTTATGAGCGATGACCACATAAATCATTGGAGCATTCTTCTTCTTGATCGTTGACCATATTAGATCCTACTCCCTTCGTCCCAAAATAAGTGACGTTTTTACTTTCAGACATCTTGTTTGATCGTTCTTCTTATTCAAAATTTTTGTATAAATATTATCTATTTTGTTATGACTTATTTTATCATTAGAGATACTTTAACAATAATTTATTTATTTTATTATTACACAATTTTTTTTTGAATAAGACGAGCAGGTTAAACAAGATTTGAAGTCATAAACGTTGCTTATTTTGGGACTGCAGGGAGTACATCTCTACCAAAAGTGGACTTGTACCTCCAATTCATAGTCTTAAAATAACCTTGAGATGACGATTGAGACTACATCGTAATAATTCTAGCTATTTGTATATAATTTAACCATGTAAAAAGCAAGCCATGTCGGTCTTTTGTATTACTGGAGCCATTCTGCTTCATTATTGCATTGTCAAAACATGTTACAGATGAGTCCTTTTCTACCGAATAATCTTAACTACACGTGCCTAGTTGACGTATGAGAGAATGAGGGAGGAATATCAATGTTTTGTGTTATCCTATTCGCATAATGGTTTCATGCATTTGAGCTACGGAATCTTGGTATTGCTAATTGGAAGATCTTATTCTCAAAAAAAAAAAAATGGAAGATCTTAAATTCTCCATGTTAATTGTCACAGAGATGCATCACTAGAAAAACAAATCCTAGAAAGTACAACATAAGTACCTACAACTGATTAAGTGTACTATATATTATGCCGTCAACACAATAATAGCCATTATAATTATTTTGTTTTTAAAAATTATCGATGGATGACATTATGAAAATACTCTAAAGTAACCCTCTAAATCTATATATAAACTTCCAACACAACTGCAATTATGAAAAGACATTAAGAAACCCCATAATCTTCACCTTATTAATCATCTGTCATTACAAAAAATAATGTAAAATGACCTCCTAAATCTATATCTAACTTAGTTATCATAGTCATTATTAAAAATAACATTATATGTATAACCACCACCTATGGTATTATTATAGTGCTCTAAGTTTGTGTGTCATTAATTCCTATAGAAAGGTCATCACTTCTGGCTGAAACCCCCAATTGCTGCCGGTTTTCGCCTTCGGCGGTGAATTACCAGCGGTGGTGGCTATGGTTATCACCACTAGTTCAAAGTATGGTCTCATAGACAGATAGACTGGATAAGTCTAAGTGGGTCTTATATTTTGGTACGGAGGAAGTAATAGAAATGGGAAAGTATACTAAGTAATTGGTGTTGCGATATTATTGTATTACAATATGCACAAATTAGAGAGCAAAGATAAACATTATCTTTGTTGTAGCCCCTAAATCTATCCAAAAATTTCTGACACTTATTTGTTTCAAAATTACTAGCATGACAAGAGCATGGGTTGTTGATGAACTAGTATAAACCAGAAGTTATTTGAAAATATTAACTTTGTGGTTTTTTATATTTTGTTGTGAGTTCATTAACTTTGTTATATTATGTCGGTTATACTAAAAAAGAAGAAATCTTGATTAGGCAGCACAACAAAACAATCCTAATTAAAGGGTCAAACAAGGGAGTGAAGCAAAGGTACAATTAAACAACCATCGACCACAGCTAGTGGGAATGGGAACTCGACAAGGACAGCACAACGTAAATATCTGACACATTTTGTTTCACCACGTAAGTATGTTATTCTCGCTGCTTTTTTCGGTTCGTCGTGGTCCGCACAATCTAGACCTAGCTAGTGTTTGACCTATCATCAACAAATACATTTCTCAATCTTGCCACCCAAGAGGGCAAGGGTAAAAAATTACATCCCACCCTTAATTTCTTATATGCACTTGTTCCATTTCTCTACGAAGCAGCTGAGTCGTCGTAGTGCAACATCGAGCGTCTCCAAGCTCATGTTGGCGAAGCACACCCTGAACCACCCTGGCTCCGAGCAATGGCACGAAGATCCCGGCGAGATGTTGAGCATGGCCTCGGCGATCACCCGCCGCCACAGCCTCAGCTCCCCGGCAACCGTAGACTCATCGAGCAGCGGCCGCATGTCCACCCACACGAACAACCCGGCGTTGCTACGCAGGCACGCAACGCCAGCGCGCGCGAGCCCGGCTACGACGTGGTCGTGCCGCTCCCGGAGGCGGGCGCGGTTGGCGTGGACGTACGCCGCGGCGAAGCCCGCGTCCGACAGACAGCGTGCGCTGCGTCTGCGACGAGACCAGCGTGAAGCTCGACATGCGGCGGGCCGTGGCCACCACGGCGTCATTGTACGAGTACACCACGCCGACGCGGAACCCCGGGAGCCCGAGGTCCTTGGAGAGGCTGTACACGACGTGCACGCGCGCCGCGACGCTGCGGTGGCCGCCGCCGTCGTCGCCGCCGCGGCACGCGCGGTCCTCCACGACCTCGGCGACGCTGACCAGGTCCGGCGCGGCGAAGACGGAGCCGGAGTAGATCTCGTAGGAGACGAGGTGGATGTCGTTGCGCGCCACGAAGTCGACGATGTCCTCCAGGACGGCCCTCTCCACCGTCGTGCCGAGTGGGTTGGACGGGTTTGTCAGAATGACGCCGCGGACGCGGATCCCAGCCGCCATGGCCTCGTCATACGCGGCCTGGAGCGCACTGGCGGTGACCTGGAACCCGGTGACGCTGCTGCAGTGCACGGGCACGATGTTCACGCCCGTTCTCCACCGCAAGTCCCTGTCAAACCTGCATGTAATGCAACAGAAAAATGGCAATTGGCAAGAAAAGGCATGACACTTGATTAAGTAGCATGTCTCCACGATAGAAACTTGAGATAATCTGCCATGGGCTAGCTATGGGCAATGGAACAGTACGTGTTTACCCAGGGTAGTATGGAGTGGGGACGAGGAGACTGTCACCAGGGTTGGCAAGAATGAATGTCAGCAGCTCGTTGGCAGCCGTGGCGCCGGCGGTGAGCACGATGCGGTCCGGGTCAAACCTCGCCTTGCCTCCCCCTATCGTCTCCATGAACCTCGCCATTGCCTTCAGGTCGTGAGTCATAGCAAACATCACACGGTGGTCAGCTCAGCCGTCTGTAACTTTAAGAACGAAAGCACACGATTTGTTTGGTTTCAAGACTTGCATATCTTTACCATCCGGAAGGATTTGAGCCCATGGTAGTCCTGGAACAGGGCGTTCTCTCGGAACCCGACGCCGCAGTGAGATGCCGCGGGGTGTTCCCTGAGGTACGCTTCCAGGAGATCAAGGGACACCTGCCCCACCAGGACTATTCAATCAGCTTCATGATAGAATCGAATGAACATGCAGCGTTCTGATAGTTTGAACATTGTCAGCTAGCTAGTAAGCCTACCTGGTTCTCGGCAAGGCCCATCTGGATGACACCGGAGGGTTGGTGACGGGGTCGTAGGGATTCTTATCGTAGGCTCTCCACCCGGAAAAGTAGGGTGAATCCTCTCCATGTGCCGTCGAGGTTGCAATATACGACAGCGAGGGCTGGAGCAAAGAAGAAGCAAGAACCCTGCCACCCATCACGGGCTAGCGCTGAGTCTGTGATCAGGCAGGGGCAGAGATAGGCTAGAGAAAGGTTTAGAAAGGGCGAGCGCTCGCTCTCTCCAAGAAAGTTGAAGGCTTGGAATGCCAATTGGACAGCGCACGGCAGGCAATACAGGCTCGCGTTGATTGGTATATATACAGATATATATGCGTATATAATATATGCTATATCTGTGTGAAAATGTCAAATTAAGGCACAGTTCCACCTAGACTTTTGGGTGTCAATGATTGGCGATCTCCCAATATTCTTTTGTGTTCAGGGTCATAGAGACGAGTGGGATCTTACATATGCGTAGTCCCTCCTCAAATGTACTCCCATGGTACCAAAATTAATCAACTTATATAGTGTCTTAAGTCAAACTTTTCTAAGTTTCACCAACTTATTTGTGGAGAATAGGTATTTTGTTACTAGAGAGTTGCGAGTGGAGCAGTTAGTGTGATGGTGTTAACGTGGTGCGTGTTGAGGTCTAGTCCAATTGGCTCTTGTGAATGTTTGAAGTAGATGCTTATACTTATTAGTTAATTAGCTTGTTGTTTTCGGTCATCGTCATTGTATAGGATCCTCTTATGTTTTGTTGCTCCATTGTATTGCCTAGTCCTGCATGTTTCTCTTCTTTTAATATAATTGGCAACTTTTCTGTCTGATTCACACAAAAAAAAAAACATCTTTGCTACCAAATAAGTAGAGAGGTAGAGAAGGATTCCTCCTTGAATGCGTGTGCTCGAGTTGGGTGGAAGGAGGAAGGAGCATAGGGTTTTATACTATAGCTAGGAGACTATCGGGTCAATCAACAAACTGGCGGTGATCTCGTTATACCTTTGCCGGTTCAAACCGTGACCTAGCATTAGAATATCAGTGTCAGGTGGTGTTATCAACCAACAGTGATAACCCGACTATAATTTCCAGTTATTGTCCCTGGTGATCCATCAAGCCGGCTGTGAGAAGGGTCTTCACTGCCAGGTGAATAGAATCGTCCCCAATCATTGTCTGGATTCTAGGCTTACGATCTAGCAGTGATGATCTTACAAGGATTTCTTGTGTCTGTAGCAGTGGATGATCACTTGTGCTAACTTTACAATGTGCAATATGAACTTGAGTGGATGCATAAACATGTGGTGCACAAATTAGGATTATATTGGTGGTGTCTATCACTACCGGAAACTGGGTGTTTGCCGAGTGCAAGAATGTTTGCCGAGTGCATTATATCGGGCACTCGGCAAAGAAGATCTTTGCCAAGTGCTTTAAAAAACACTCGGTAAAATAATTGCACTCGGCAAAAAAGACAAAAAACACTCGGCAAAGTTTGGCACTTGGCAAACCAGAAAAAAAAACACTCGACAAAAGCTAGCCACTCGGCAAAGAACCGCCACGTGGACAACCGTTAGTCTGTGTGCCGTCCGTTAGTAAGTTTGCCGAGTGTCCGTTAGTGGAAACACTTGGCAAAGAAATATGTTTGTCGAGTGTAATTATTTGGCACTCGGCAAAGAAATATGTTTGCCGAGTGTATTTGTTTGGCACTCGACAAAGAAACAATTTTTTTTTCTCTTTTAACCTTCAAACTTTTTCGGCTCTCCACATACAACATGTGGTACTCCATGTTAAGATTTGGTATATTTTTGGACCTATTTGCTATATTTAATTAATTTATTGTATTTCAAGAAATTTTTTGGTATAAGTCAAATTTGAACCGCAAGTGATTCAAATAATAGAATAAAATGAGTAGAAAAATGATATTCATGTTATTAAGTCCATTGTGAGGCCTTACCTAGGAAATGAAAAGAAATTTCGAACATCTTGTTCAGGAAACACGACCACGAACGTGTGGCTGAATGATTTTTAAATTATAAAAAAAGCAAACAAAACCTAAAAATCATGATATTTGTCATGATGTGATGATATGATACGTGGAGGCTGTGGTAAAAAATTGAGAAGGTTTCGTTCAATTTGTCACGTACGATGTTTACAAACCGAAGCATCTCAGAAGAAGAATCGTCACGTTGAGAAGGATTCAGTAAGATTTAGAGTCAAAATGACGGTCGAATTGGGGTTTGGCTTCAAAACTTTTTATATAGGCAATAGAGAACATAGATTATTTCATGTGAAATTTTGGTAATTTTATGGATCCGTTTGATAATTTTAATTTATTAAGTGGAATTATAGAATTTTAATTGATATAAATTAAATTTGAGCTGTAACTGCATAAAATAATAGAATAATATTCCTAGCAAAATCAAATATATATTGGTGAGTTAATTTGACAAGCTATTTTCAAAGTACATCGGAACAAATTGAGAAAAACACATCCCGGAAAAGAAGAAAAATGAAAAAAATAGGTTTGTCGAGTGCCCATTATCCGGCACTCGGCAAATCTGGCGTTTGCCGAGTGCCAAACGTGGGACACTCAGCAAACCCCCTCACCCGGCCCCACACATGCACAATGTTTAGGGTTTGAAAATGAAAAAAAACAAAATGTGTTTGCCGAGTGCCCGTGATCTAGCACTCGACAAAGCCCACTCGACAGGCTTTGCCGAGTGCTAGATCACGGGCACTGGACAAACACATTTTTTTTATTTTCAAACACTAAACTACTGTGCGTGTGTGGGGCCAGGTGAGGGGGTTTGCTGAGTGTCCCACGTCTGGCACTCGGCAAAGCGTCTTAATTTGGTAACAAGCGCTGGCACTCACACACACCCTCACACACACATGCATTACCTCAGCTGCACCGGCCGCTCCCTCAGCCGCACCATGCCCCTACGCCGCTGGCACCTCCTATGCCCCTGCGTCGCCCCGTGTCTTGATCGCCCCCTTACGCCGCCCCGTGCGCCGCCCCGTAGCCACCCCGTGCGCTGGCCACCCCATGCGCTACCCCCCTACGCCGCTCCGTGCGCCGCCCCCTCGCTGCCCCTACACCGCGGCCGTCGGCCCCCTGCCCTAGCCCTGGCACCGGCCCCGCCGACCCCTACGCCTCGATCAGGTAAGCACCCTAGGATTCTAGAATGACTAATCATTGCAACATTATTTTGTAAGCACCCTGTTTAGCAACATTACCTTATCTAGTAACACTAACATAGCAATGTGCCAATGTTTGTACCCCATAATAGTTGATGGAAACATAAAGATGTTATTGCTCTTAAGGCACTATTTTCGCACTTTGCAGCTAATTGAATGCACTAGAATTTAATATCATTGTGTGAGCATCATTTATTTAGCACAGCTCCATCTGTTTTCACGTGAAAAAGTTACATGTTTTGGAGCATATGATGCGTCAAATGAGCATGAAGCTACATAGCAAATGCTAACATGATTTTGTCTACTGGGATTGGAAACATAATAAACTCTTGTGTACTTTCATATCTGAATCTGGATAGTACCTGCTATTGCTAGAGGTTCGATCAGATTTTATTCTTAGTTCAATTTGATGGTCTGATGAGTGTTATATTGTTGTGTATGTGGTTGTCAGCCATTGTGCCGTTGGTTTGTTGCTGGTTTTGGTTATCTCACCATGCAAGGGAGGTGCTGCCAAAATTTACAATTGACACTATTATGTTCATTTGTTGCAGGAGAGGCTATTGCAAAGATCATTCCCCACCGTCGTCGACTCGTCACTTTACAGGACAGCAAGGTGAGGCATCATACACCTCTCTTTCCTTATGATGTTCGTATATCACGTAACCTAGCTAGGCGTCTCTCATTCGAAAGAGACACGGTTGGAAATATGCAGATCTTTGCATATCTATAACCGTATCTGTTTCGAATTGTCCATGTTTTTTGGACAGCCCGAGGATGTGTAGATGGGGTTAGTTTCCATGCTCTACTCCGATCCAAGACAGAGTTTTGACAGCATCTCCCTGTTGTTCTCTAGATACACAATCTCCCTACTAGGACGTGTATTTGGAGAACAATGGGGAGGTGCTACCAAAATTCTGTCTCGGATAGGAGTAGAGCATGGAAACTAACCCCATCTACACATCCTCAGGTGGGATTAGGACCTATCTTCACCTATTAGACCGCCATGTAGGAACCTGTAGATGCAATTGATTTTTATATTACTTGCTGATATGTTAGAGGATGGATGACTGTGAGTGGATGCACATGGGCCGGTCTAGCCAGGGTTCATTCACCGATGAATGGATTTAGAAGACCGATGCTTTCTTGGAACTAGCATTTGCAAGGGTTAAAGGAGCGCGTGCCACTTGGTGTCCATGTAGCATTTGTGTAAACACACATCGACAAACAAAGGTGGTCATGGGTAAACATCTTTGCAAGAATGGATTTACGGCAGACAATACCCAGTGGATCTACCATGGTGAATCCGATCGTGTGAGAGACGAGGTCGTGAGACAACGCATCGAGGATTATGATGCCAATGCTGGGGTAGGAGACATGTTAAATGACTATCATGAAGCACACTTCGATGAAGGACATAGGGAGGAGGAGCCAGAGGCAATTACAAAGGTGTATTACTATATGTTGTCTATGGCACAGCAACCCCTTCACCGGCATACCAAGGTTTCTCAACTAGATGCCATTGCACGCCTAATGGCTGTAAAGTTCCAATTTAGCTTGAGTCGAGAAGCCTTCGATGTTATGGTGACAGTTTTTGGTAGCCTACTCCCGAATGGTCACATCCTACCAAAGAGCATGTATGAGGCATAGAAACTCCTTCGTACACTTAAGATGCCATATGAGCAGATACATGCTTGTCCAAAGGGATGCATCTTATTTAGGAAAGAACATGCAGAAGCAAAGTACTGTGTGAAGTGTAAATCCTCTAGGTTCCTGGAGGTAGACTCTGGTGATGGTCAAAAGAGGTAGCTCGCCGTCCCCGTGAAGATCCTACGGTACCTTCCATTCATACCGAGGTTCCAACGGCTTTATATGACCGAGGAATCCACGAAACAGATGACATGGCACAAATACGGACGTCGATACAATCCTGAGAAGCTGGTGCATCCATCTGATGGTGAAGCATGGACAAGGTTTGATATGATTCATCATGAGAAAGCTCTAGAGGCTCAAAATGTACGTGTTGCGCTAGCAACAGATGGTTCAATCCTTATGGAATGGTGGCTGCCTCATACACTTGTTGGCCCATGTTCGTTATCCCTCTCAATCTCCCCCCTGGCGTCCTCTTTCAATGACAGAACATATTATTGTCGTTGATAATTCCTGAACACCCAGGGAATAATATGAGTGTGTACATGGAGCCTCTGATTGATGATTTGGTCCATGCTTGGGAGGAAGGGGTATAGACATACGACCGAGCTATAAAGACAAACTTGAAAATGCATGTTTGGTACCAGCACTCCCTGCATGACTTTCCGGCGTATGGGATATTCTACGGCTGATGTGTTCACGGGAAGTTCTCATGCCCGGTATGCAAGGCGTCTTTGATGTTCATTTGGTTGATGAAGGGTGGCAAGTATTCTTTGTTCGACAAACATCAACAATTCCTCCCTCTTGACCATCCATTCAGACGAGACATCAAGAACTTTATGAAAGATGTAGTAGTTGAAGGCCCTGCACCCTAGATGATGATTGGTGCCATGGTTCGTGCTCAGTTAGACGCTCTCGAGGTCAATGACCAAGGAGATTGTTTTCTGGGATATGGTGAGCAACATGCCTGGACTCACAAGTCATGCTTGTGGAATCTCCCCTATTTTGCTGACCTTCTACTTTCACATAACATTGATGTAATGCACACTAAAAAGAATGTCGCTGATGCAATTTTTGGTACAATCATGGACATTCCTAATAAGACAAAGGATAATGTTAAGGCTAGAGTGGATCAAGCGAGGTTATATAATAGACCAAAGATAGACATGGAGCCTCCTAGAGGCGGGAAGTCATGGAGAAAGCCTAAGGTCGATTTCGTTCTGACGAGGGCCGAAAGGAGGGAAGTACTAGAATGGTTCCAAACGTTAATGTTCCCTGATGGGTATGCAGCGAATCTAAAGAGGGGAGTGAACTTAGCTACTTTGTGAATCAACGGGCTCAAGAGTCATGACTACCACATATGGCTTGAGCGGCTACTGCTGGTGATGGTTCGAGGCTATGTCCCTGAGCATGTCTGGATAGTGCTAGTGGAGTTGAGCAATTTCTTCGGCCAGCTTTGTGCTAAGGAGTTATCTCGTACCGTGGTTGCAGACATGGAAGGAATGGCGTCTGTGTTGCTCTATAGGTTGGAGAAGATCTTTCCACCTTGCTTCTTCAATCCGATGCAACATTTGATTTTGCACCTCCCGTATGAGGCATGAATGGGGGGGCTGTGTAGGGCCGTTGGTGCTATTCAATTGAGAGATTTCAAAAGGTTCTTCAAACTAAATGTAAAAATAAATGCAAGATTAGAACATAGACCCCAACACGTATGATGGAGAGTTCTTTTAAGAAGATGGGCTCAAAGGGAGTTTTGAGATAGACTTAACCAAAGCTCAGGGTATGGAAGTAGACAATGAATGTGTTGACGAGGACGCCGGAGACGAGGTTCAGAATGTGAAGGACCTAGAATTAGTTTAACGATTACATCTAAGCAATGACAGTGATGACAACATTCCTCCTTCGGATCACGGGGATGATTATATCGACATACGTTATAGTGATGATGAGACTTATGATCCAGCTAATCCCGATCATGATGATTATTTCTAATACATGTATGATCCGTGCTAATTGATTTATTATTTGTCATACCATGTTATTTTCAAAGTATGTTTTGTTTATTTTGCATCTATTTCGATGTATTATCTGTGCTAATTGGTTTACTCTTTTTAATTGCAGGTGATTGAACAATGGTGGGCGGTATGAAGAGGATAACGTCGCTTTACTCAAAAGCGACAGTGACGCATAAAGGGTCCATTGAAGCTGCAGGGTCCAATGTAGCTGAGGGGTCCAGGAAGACACCTCGGGGTAGACCCAGGGGTCGAGGGAAGGGTGGAGGCAAGATGAGGCCACTATCGCCTGTACCTTCATCATCGTCTGAGTTACCTTCCGCTCACTCATCCTCTGAGGAGGAGGTACATGTGGAGGAAGAGGCAGGGATGGAGGAGGAGGCAGGGGGTACCTCTTCCTCTAC
Organism: Miscanthus lutarioriparius; assembly: GCA_904845875.1. Classification (NCBI taxonomy): domain Eukaryota; kingdom Viridiplantae; phylum Streptophyta; class Magnoliopsida; order Poales; family Poaceae; genus Miscanthus; species Miscanthus lutarioriparius. Next base: position 55,565,181 of record CAJGYO010000017.1, on the reverse strand, counting down.
TTCATCGCGTGTGTGGTTGCAAGGTCCCTTGACCCTCCCCAGGCGACCGATACCTCTTGAGAGACGCTCGTTGATTCGACACGATGGAGACAAGTAAGTAACTTTAGATGTTATCACTAATTTTTCGTTTGATATGTTCAAAATTACAATAGAAACTAATAATTTATCTTAATCACTTGGGAAGGGGTTGGAGGAAGGTCGGTGGGGGTGATCACGCACGCCATGTGAATGGTATCCTTGGTCTTTTGATCAAGGAAAAGTTCCCTGGCCTGGTGCAGTTCGGTGGAACTATCGAGCCGGCCTACACGTGGGCCCACTATGCCACCGTCCCTAGCACCCCTGATCGGGATGGTAGGGTATTCACCGACAAGGCGCAGCATGTCAAGGCCGAGCTTTGGGTAAGTCTTTCTCGTACTACATTGCTCAATACATCACATTGATTGGACATTCTTGAAATAATGATTGGATACAATGTGTCTATATGTAGGATTTCTTTAGATGCGAGGAGGGATACGAGGCCAAGGTGGATGCTGTGGCTGACAAAGCCACCAAGAAACTCGTCAAGGACATGCACTATGAGGCGCGCATCCAGGCCGTGATCCAATACCACACGAAAATTCTTAGAGTGAGGCTCGCTAAAAGTGCAGCAAGAACCATGAGGCTGACCCCGGAACAATACCTAAAGGTAAATATAGAACATTAATACTTATTTTTTCTGAGATTAATTACGCTTAATTTCATCTTCTTATATGTCATATACTTGATGACGTAGGTGCCTCCGTGGTGGTGCGCCTACGATCTGCAGTGCTGGGCCCGGATTGTGGACAGGTGGTGCAACCCCGTGTGGGAGGAGAATCACAACACTTGCCAGGAGCGGCATTTGCTGATGTCGGGTGCACCACACCATCAAGGCAACGTCAACCTCTTAGAATACGCAGCTAGATAGGTACGCGAATTCATTTCTTTATTTTAACGCTCAATTCTGCATAATTTCTAATCATATTGCTTTTTTTTGCAGTCGGCGACATATGGTGGCGAGCCTTGCTCCTAGTTCATGGCATATGCTTTGGCCCACAAGGGCAAGGCGATGGCTGATGTTGCCTACAACCCAGAGGACCCACCATCGGCGTACAACAACGAGTCCGTCCATAGCCGCCTCGATGGATACACATCGATGGCAAGGGCAGTCCATGGCCCAGAGTACGATCTGAGCGCCCATAACCTTGATGGAGAAGTGGTCATGAGGGCGGGAGGAGGCAAGAAGCTTGGCCAGTTCTGGATTGGCGATGGCACAATCGACAAGGCTAGTACTCCCACTCTCTCCCAGATTTGAGCACGGAGCACGAGTTCTAGCCCGGCGATACGCCCACGGCCGGACTCTACACGGTACCAGATGAATGCACTCTAGGTTATTTCTATTTTATTCATCATTCATTGATTTTTACATACTTTTACATTGCATTGTAACATTGGGATGAAATATTGTAGGCTCAGCTGGAACAAGAAACGAGATGCCGGGAGGAGCTAGAGGTGAAGATGGAGGCAAAGTGGTAGAGGATGGAGGCAGAGCGGCAGAGGTTGGAGGCAGAGCGGCTGCAGATGTTTGAATATATGAGGGGTGTTTATGCTACAATCGGTCAACCTCCACCACCGATGCTGGTCCCTCCTCAACCTGCTCCAAATACTATTTTAGGCACTGTGAGTCACTTCACAACCTTATAATCACCGTTTCTAGTTTATGTAGAATCAATCTTACAAAGATGCCTATACACTGGAAACTAGAAACTAGAAACTAGAAATGAACTAGAAACTAGAAATAAATTAGAAACTAGAAACTAGAATGATTTATAGTTTACAAACTAGAAATAAACTAGAAACTAGAATGATTTATCTCTTTTCCTTTGTGCAGAATCAATCAGCGGCATCGAATGAGCCTCATGATCCAGCGTGGTCACAATGGACACTGTGACCTCCTCAGTGACTACTTGTGATTTTATTTGCATTTGCATTTGTGGATTACTTGTGACTACTCAGTGGACACCATTGCACTCAGTGAATTTTATTTGCATTTGTGGTTGTGAATGAACCTACTTGTGTTTCTGAAGTTTATTTGCATTTATGTGCTATCGATATATCTATATGAACTGCCTGTGGTGCTTATTGTGAACTATGTGTGATGCCTGTAATGTTTATTTGAGTGGGTTACGTTATACATGACCGAACCATAAAAACTAGAAATATATGGTCGCTTTGCTAGGTGTTACACTCGGCAAAGAGGCCTTTTGCCGAGTGCCAAGGTAAAAACACTTGGCAAAGAGCACATGTGGCCAAAATCTATACATTCTGGGCCAGTCTTTGTCGAGTGTCCGGGATTGGACACTCGACAAAGCAGCCATGTTTGCCGAGTGTCTGGGATTTGACACTCGGCAAATCAGCCATGTTTGCCGAGTGTCAGTGTCTGGACACTCGGCAAACCAGGGCATATTTGCCAAGTGTCAGTGCTTGGACACTTGGCAAATGCGCCGTGACTGTCTCTGCGCCGTCACGTAACTTTTTTTTGCCGAGCGTCGGTTTCATCTCTCGGCAAAGTATTTGCCGAGTGCCCAATAAAAAACACTCAGCAAAGAGACGTTTGCCGGCACTGTAGATGCCGTGTGCTATTTGCCGAGTTTTTGTTGGGCTTTGCCGTGTGCCTGCGGCACACGGCAAAGCTACTGTTTCCGCTAGTGTTTGACACGTAGTTCTCGTACAAATTAAGATCATGACAGTTGACAGTCTAGTCTGGTTGTTTTTCTTGTTGGCTTCAAATGTGAGGGATGGCATGAGGAATCATGTTAGGGTTGTTAGAAATAATTTTAGAAGATAACTTATCTTTTAAGAGAGGCGGGCAGAATTGTTTTCGCTAGTGTTTGACACGTAGTTCTCGTACAAATTAAGATCATGATAGTTGACAATCTAGTCTGGTTGTTTTTCTTGTTGGCTTCAAATGTGAGGGATGGCATGAGGAATCATGTTAGGGTTGTTAGAAATAATTTTAGAAGATAACTTATCTTTTAAGAGAGGCGGGCAGAATTGTACGTCTCTCCAAAAATAGCTAGTGATTTTCAGAGACAGGTAGTTTATTTTCAAGGATGATCAAGAAATTGGGTGTCTTAACTGGTCTTTCTTTAAATATGAGCACATTTTTAGAGGCCTGCCTCTATTAATGATGTATGAGGCCCATTATGGACCCTACTTATAAAAGTAGACTCAACTCCTCTTCTCCCACTTGGTTGTTGCCCTCTCTCAACCTCTCTCTCTCTCCACCCTCTCTTAGACTCTCTCCACGTGCCCCTTTCCTCTATGAGCACACCTCCCACTCTTGGGCATGGGGCCTCCATCTCTCCAACATAGGCTTATAGGCCTAGGCAGCGTGGATCTCGACTTGGATCCAAGGCACACAACTAAGGCGACGGATGATCTCACGCGGGCATGGTAGAACTCACGCTTGGAGGAGGGTGGCACTTGCAAATCTCAGGTGCAAAGGAGGAGGCCATGTGGTAGGTGTGGCTCTCTAACCTCTCTCCTCATTTTCCATATCCCTCACTATCTCTCACCTCATAGGATCCACGTGGGCTCAACTGTGGCTAGATCTACGAGGTGGAGGAGAGGGCTCAACTATAGCTAAATCTGTGGGGAGGATGAGCGAGCACGACTATGGTCGGATGGATGGAGGCAAAGGTGAGGATGAGCAGGCTTGAGCGGATCTCCAAGGATGGTGAGTGAGCTTAGAAATTATGGTCTCTATGGATAACTGGTGGGCTTGATAGCAGCGGATCCGCATGGACTACTGGCGAGCTCAACAATAGCATATCTCCGTAGATGACAGCGGCATATATCTTGGCTTAGCCTATGGGCTCGGCTCGTGGGCTGATTTTTTTTAGAATGAGGACAATAAGATGAGCACAAATTTGACCCTCGGACTACTTAAGGATGTGTGATTACCAATGTTTTCCTAAACGGTAAACGATCTTTACACGGTCGCCCTTCATTTAGCGTTTAGGCTGTTTACAAGGTGTTTAAACGAAGTTAAACGGTCTAAACGGTTTTGTACTTTAAAAAATACATATAATTATATATGTGCATGTAAAAAATCAAGTATTCTAGCATTTATACATATTTATCCGAGTAAAAATCAATTATTTTTGTATGTATATATATTTATGCATGTGAAAAGAACCAAATATAGATATTTATGCATGTAACGTATCAAGTGTACACATTTATAAATATAATAAACTTAAGTATATAAATTTATCCATATAAAACTAAACTAGATTTACCTCGTGTTCGCCTAAACAACAGTTTAAACAGCTGTTTAGCCCGTTTAATATAGTTTATCTCCGTTCCGTTTAGGCCGTTTGGATCGTTTTTCCCGTTTTTGACCGTTTAAACGGTCAACCGTTTAATTTTTGTTTACCCCCTAAACAAAATAGTTTACCACCGTTTGCCGTTTAGTGGCCGTTTAATCAGCCGTTTAGGCCGTTTAGGTGAACACCAGTGATTACAAGCAAGTTCCAGCACTAATTAAAACTAAGATGTCAACAATTTCAATAGCAAGAGCATCTTCCTCTCATCTTCTCTCTAACCCCAGTATGTTATCACAACCAAGGGAGACACCAAGGATGGCCGACACAACCATATAATGTAGATGCATATCAAAAGACCAAAGTGCCCCTGTAAGAATTACAAAGCCCAAATACCCTAGGAGTTTTCACAACCTTGTTTGTTTATCGATATAACAAACGGATATGATATCTTCATGTCGGGGTTATGATACCCTGGGTATCTCAAGACACTGAGTAGTTAGCCGCTAGAGCGGCCCATGGTATGCCAGCTAGTATAAGCCCAAATGACCAAGGCCCAGCTAAGCTATGTGGACCTGGGCCAAACACTAAAGCAACGGTTGGCCAACACCTCTCCCCTCAGCCTTCACCATGCCCTGCACAACTCCTCATGACATCTCCTCTGTCCTGACCTCTGGGAAGAACAGGGAGAGATCAAGCCATGCCAAGCATGCCTGCTCTGATAAGAGGTCGCACGCTGTACTAACCCCGCAAGGACCAAGGGGATAGTAGTCCCCTCAACCCGGTCAGACACCATCCCTGCACCACGCAGCGTGGACAAGACAACACCACCGAGTGGTGATGACTAGTACAACAACCCACAGTCCAAACATGGCCCAACAACACAGATGTATGACTCAACCCACCATGGGATGGGGGCCATGACGGCGGCCTTTACTTTTGAGGCCAACCATGCCAACGAAGGCCATGACCCTAGAGCTTGGGATCATGGGTGCTAGCTCCACAAGCAATGACGATGGCCACAGTGAGACCACGTTGCATAGGACGGCTGGTGAAACTCCACCATGCCTACAGTGCCACAACAACTAGCATAGTAGCACCATGCCACACCATGCTACGACGTGGGCACAAGACCATGATGACAACCACGCCTGGACGTACACAACTGTTAACACTGGATTTTGGTCGACTTTGGAAGATGATAGGTGGGCCCGCATGTGGGAAGAAGGACATTCGGCAAACAAAACGAGCGGTCGGCTAAATGCTTGTGCGGTCGGTTACTTCAGAAGATGGTGACTCCATTTGGGAAAGCAGAAGATGGCAAGCAAAGCCGATCGAAAAGATGAAAGTTGTAATAATAAAGGACTCTGAGAGTTTAGGGCAAGGAATCGTAGTTTCCAAGTTTGTTTAAGAGTTCCTTTGTAAATCGTAGTCTTTAGGACTCGTGTTTTTGTCTAGGGTATAAATATTGACCCTCGACCATTGTAATAGGCGTTCACAACCAAATCAATACAACCGCCCCGTGCCTACTTTTGAGTCCTTTTGTCGTGTCGCCGAGTTCTTCGAGAGGAGTCATCGATCCGTCGACCTCCGTAAGTTCCGGCAAACCTTGTTATCATGTTTAGTATCATGCGGTGGATTTAGACGTGATGCAAGTAGTCTTGTTTGTTTTCAATGATCGTATGGCGGATCTTTGCTTGACAATCAAGAAGTCTTTGCTTATGCTTTGTTTATGAGTAGATACCGTATGCGGCAGCGTTTGCTCAATATGCTTAGTGAAAGCAAGACGCTTATCGGCTCTATTAGATACGGCAAAATCTAAATAGATTCATTAAGTTATCCTGTGTTGCATGTTTTAAATATTTTATATATTTGTAACACACTTCTTCCAATCTTGATTGATATTGTTGTTCGCCCTCTCCTATGGTTTTATTCGTGCTTCAATGATCATTACTTTCATATTACCTTTGCAAATAGATAACATGCTCATAATGGCTGAATTATTTTAGTCTAGATTGTCACATGTTGTGGGTTCATGCATGTTAATTACGCTTTAAGCTTTGACGAAACTAGGTGTCGTCTGCGGCGGATGCAGGTTTTAGGTTAGCTTAATCGTGTTTATTTGCACGTTCCTTCTTCATGGACCCCAACTTGGCTGGACTGCTGAGCTTGGTTATGCATTAACGCATAATTAATTTCACTTGTTCAAACATGTCTTCCCATGCACATGCATTCGGCAATCGGATCTTTACGTGTGTTCATCTTACAATTAGCCGAATGGTTTATAAACTTGTTGGTAGACAGCTTCCTATAGCTGTATGTCGTTGTAAGTGGCTTCAGGGCCGTATATATGGAACTGTCTGGTCTCACCCGACATGTTCCGGTTTGGCATTTAACTGTTTTATCCCTTGTTAGTTTTTTTTTCAGTCAAACCGACCGCACGCTTCGGATCATGAAGCACCCGGCACCCGATTGAAGCCACGCTTTCCGCTTCTTTGTGGGTGAGGCACAAGGTCACATTTTGTGTCAACACACTTTTTTTGCACGGGTGGGACAATCTGTTAGTTCAAGATGGCGTCCGAGATCAACAATGATCATGTTCGGATGTGAGCATGGCGTAATTGCCGATAATTACAGGGATTTAGTGCTACAAGCATGTGAGCAATACCAACGGAAGTGTTTGATGTCTTTTTCCAAAAACAAGAGCAACAAAGTGTTTCAAAAGCAGTCAATGCCAAGTGTTCTTCTTCCACATCAAACTGATTACACTGAAGAGGAGGATGCTCATAAGATGGCAGCCCTGGTTTATAAAGCTATGGGAGAAACCATGACAAACCATCACACAGCTTTTCTGAATACCTTTCGGGCAATCATGATCAGTACTTTTGGTCCAATGGTTGATAAATACTTTGAAGAAAATGTTGGCCCACTCAGTGGACCGACACTTTTCAATGTTCCAAAGCATCAAGAGAAGCCTGTTGGAAAAGAAGGAGCATCGACTTCAAATATAGGTGGATTGACTCACACTAAAAAGCAATCACATCCCACCTATGGCTGTGTAACATTTGGTACCACAGAGAAGTGCCACTTTCAAATTATAGAGTTTCTCCAAAGATCAAACAGATTGCGTAAGAATATGTATGGAGATGGGTATCAAGAATTTACTCGATTACAATGCTATCAATGCCGTACAAATCCAGGTATAGGAGTGCTTCAGATTGCCTTCCGTGCGGTACACAAGAAATCGTGGATTCGTGCATTGATGTTTTGATGCACAGGATGGCTGATATGATGCAGAATCAGTTCGGCTTGAAGCCAAAAATCAATCCTATTCATACAAGTCTCCTTATCCAGAGTGGTACAACAGAGTGGCGTTACCTCCAAGGGTGAAGCCTCCAACAGATTTGACCAAGTTTTCTGGTCAAGATGATACTAGTACCATAGAGCACGTCAGTCGGTACTTAATGCAACTTTTGAGAAGCCGCTTTCAGATGAAGCTTGGAGGATTCGATATTTTCCTTTGTCTCTTACAGACCAGCTTTCACGTGGTTCACGCCTTTACCACTCATTCCATTGGTACGTAAGCGAGCTAGAGTAGAAGTTTCATTCATATTTCTACACGGGTACTAATGAGAAGAAGTTGGTCGATCTCATGAGTCTGAGGATGAGAACAAATGAGACACCATTGGAATATCTTTGCAGATTCAGGGAAACCAAGAATATGTGTTATTCTCTGAATTTACCAGATGATCAACTACCTGGAATAGCTATAGCAGGAATGTTACCGAATATCAGAGAGAAGTTGTTCGGCATGGAGTTTGATGATCTTGGCCAACTTGCACAGCGTTTAGCAGCTATGAGTAATTAGGCCCAAGGATTCAGGAGAGATAATCTCTTTCAGAAGAACAATGCCACTAATGAGGTGTATCAAGGTTTTCTAGAGGAAGCGACTGAGTATATTGATGAAGATGAGATAGCTGCAGCTGAGTTGAATTGGGCAAAGGAGCCTACTCAAATTAGTCAACGCTGGTTGAAACAACAAAAGGGAACCTATGATTTTGATGTTACTAAGGCAGACAGGCTTTTTGCATTATTGATGAAGGAAGGACGCATCAAGCTGCCAGAAGGACATCCCATGCTACATCCTGAAGGAGTGAAAGACAAAAAGTATTGTGGCTTCCATAACACTAATTCTCACTCTATCAATGATTGCCGAGTGTTTGAATTACGAATCCGTAAAGCTATCCAAGAGGGACATTTGAAGTTTGATGGCAAGATGAGAATTGATGATCAGCCTTTTCCACAAAATATGATTTCTTTCTCTGTGAATATGGTCTCTGCCAATGATCTCAAAGGTAAAGGCAAGATGAAGGTGTTGACTTCTGATAGAGCAAAGAAAAGTGGTGCTGTTGACCTGGATCGGCAAGTTACCAGTAGAGAGCTGCAGCAACGAGTTCGGTTTCAGAATAGCCAAACCGAGAAAGGTCAAACTTCCAAACCCAGAGTTACATCACGTATTTTGCTAAACAAGTGGCAGAGAGAGCAAGAGAAGGGATACTATAAGAAGCAATGGTTTATGGAAGAATGCCGGAGGTATGAGGAAGAGGTATGCCGAAGGGAGCAAGAAGAATACATGACAGAACAGGAGCAGTCTCATTGGGGTTGTTCATTCTTTAGGCATTGTTGGAATGAAGGCTTGAGGTTGCCTGCTAGAAATAATTGTCCGGAGTGTAGTGCTCAGTACTCCGAGTATAGGCAATCTCGAGTCAACCGTCATCCCGTCTATGAAAGACTTGGAACGAAGGTTCCTAAAGATGATCGGCGCTTAAAAATAGATGATTTTGAGAATCGGCAAAGGAAAAGATTTGCAGGTCAAGGTTGGATTCATGATAGGGTGCATGATGAAGAAGCTGATTTCTATAGATACGTATGGCAAAAAGGACAGTGGTGTCCTCCGTGCCCGAGGAAAAGTCGAAAAGAAGAGTTCAACGGTTGAGGAATAGGGAGTTGAAACAGAAGTTACCAAACAAAGCAAATATGGCGTCCTAAGAAGAAGCCTCGATGAATGTGGTCCTTCTACCGATGCTTGCATGGCTTTCTTCCTCCCATCGAGTTTATAGCTCCCAAAAGCCAAGATGTCCAAGAAGAGGTGTACTCTGATTTTGATGAAAGTGAATGTCGGGATTTGATGGCCCAAATTGTATTAACACAAAGAAGTTGTTTTTGACAAACCAATCAAGAATCGCCACTTGAGACCACTCTATTGAAAGGGATATGTCAATGGCAAGCCTTTAACTAAGATGTTTGTTGATGGAGGGACTGCTATCAATATCATGCCTTATACTACCTTCGTAAAGCTTGGGATGACTAATGAAGAATTGTTGAAAACCGACATGGTGCTTAGGGACTTTGGTCAAACCCTTCCGATACCCGAGGTGCTATCCATGTCGAAATGACTATTGGGTCGAAAACTCGATTACTACCTTTTTGTCATTGATGGCAAGGGGCATATAGTCTACTCTTGGGCGTAGATTGGATCCATGCTAATTGTCGCATTCCTTCAACCATGCATCAAATTCTCATTCAATGGATTGGAGATGACGTTGAAGTTGTATCATGATGATTCGGTAAGTGTTGCTACCGCAGAATCTACCTACTGGGAATATGAAGGCATCGATTGTTTCTCCGGAAAAGTGTGGAAAGAAGGTCCCAGAAATGTTTTCAATGAGGGCCAACAAATTGATCCAAGCAATCGGCTCTCATAGTAATTTTAATGGGAAATCTCATCGATGGCAACAAAGGAAAGTTGGGACGTGGTTTTATGTCGGTGATAAGTTGGAAGAAATTGATGTTGGTGATGGTTCTAAGCCAAGGCCAATGTATATTAGTGCAAAGTTAGACCCAGAATATAAATCAAAGTTGATAGATCTGTTGAAAGAGTTTAAAGATTGTTTTGCTTGGGATTACACGGAAATGCCTGGATTGGATCGTTCCATTGTTGAGCATCGATTACCCATTAAACCTGGATTTCGTCCTTACAAACAACCTCCACGGAAGATATACAAAGAAGAGGTATTGGCCGATGTGAAGAAGGAGGTTGAAAGATTAATAGAAGCAAACTTCATTCGGCCATGCAAGTATGCGAGTGGATTTCAAATATAGTACATGTATACAAGAAAAATGGAAAATGAGGGTTTGCATAGATTTCGAAATCTTAATAAGGCCACTCCATGGATGGTTACCCAATGCCGCTGTCGATTTACTAGTAGATGCAAAGCAAAGAAAGTTATGAAGTCATTAGTTTTATGGATGGTAATGTCAAGGCTATAATCAAATTTTTATGGCAATGGAAGATATTTCAAAATAGCCTTCAGATGTCCCGGTCATATTGGTTTGTTTGAATGGATAGTCATGACATTTGGGTTAAAGAATGCCGTGCAACTTATCAAAGAGCTATGAATTATATTTTTCACGAAATGATCGGCAAGATTGTAGAGATCTACATCGATGATGTAGTGGTCAAGTCTAGAAATCATGAAGGACATTTAGCCGATTTAAGAAAAACTCTAGAGTGCACAAGAAAGCATGGCTTGAAGATGAATCCAAACAAATGTGCCTTTGGAGTTTCGGCTGGTGAGTTTTTGGGATTTTTAGTTCATAAAGGAGGAATTGAAGTTGGGAAAAAGAGCATGGAAGCAATAGACAAAGTTGTGCCGCCAACCAATCTCATAGAATTACAATCATTGTTAGGCAAAATCAACTTTGTAAGAAGATTCATATCCAATCTATCAGAGAGAGTTTTACCCTTTTCTCCTTTATTAAAGCTCAAGAAGGATCAAAAATTTGTATGGGGTGACATACAACAAAAAGCTTTTGATGAGATCAAGCAATATGAAGAAGGCACCACCTGGCCGGTACCTCCACAACTTGACAAGCCTTTTGTTGTATGTGGCGGCCGATAGCCTAACGATAGGATCGGCCCTTATGCAAGAATTTGAAGGAAAAGAAAGAGTCATAGCTTATCTTAGCCGAAAGTCGCTAGACCCGGAAACAAGGTATTCGCTCTGAAAAAACTTTGCTTGTGTGTGTATTACTCATGTACCAAATTTCGGCACTATTTGTTGAATGCCAATGCGTGGTAGTTTCTAGTTTTGATGTAATCAAACATATGCTATCAATGCCAATTTTGAATGAAAGAATTGGCAAATGGATTTTAGCATTGTCAGAATTTAATTTAAGGTACGAATCGGCAAAGGCGGTAAAGGGTCAAATTATTACCGATTTTGTTACCCAACATCGGGATCTTTCTGTTGAGGCGATAAGCATTGTGCCTTGGGCCTTGTTCTTCGATGGATCATCTTGTAACAAAGGTGGTGGTGCTGGTATTCTCTTGATTTCCCCACAAGGAAAAACTTTTGAGTATGCGGTTCCTATTGAATTTCATGTTACTAATAATCAGGCAGAGTATGAAGCGCTGCTTAGAGGGCTTCGGCTTCTTATAGAAGTAAAGGCCGTTGCTGTTGAAATCTTTGGGGATTCTGAGTTGGTGATTAATCAACTAAGTGGTCAGTATGAATGCAAGAACAATGTGTTAAGAGAATATTATGAGGAGTGTAGAGAACTTTTGAAGAATTTTCTAGTAGTAACCTTGCATCATATCCCTAGAGAGTATAATGAAGAAGCAAATAAGTTAGCTCAAGCTGCTTCTGGATATCGAGAGAGTCGGGAAGTTTTTGCTATAGAAGAAGGTGTTTTAAATACTGATCAAGTAGATGGTGATTGGAGATACGAAATTACCAATTATCTGAAAGGTCCATCTCAAAAAGTTTCCCGAAAACTCAGGTACAAAGCTCTCAAATTTGTGTTCCTTGATGATCAGTTATATTACAAGTCCATCGATGGAGTATTGCTCAAATGTTTAAGTCAAGAAGAGGCCAAGAAGGTGATGTATGAGGTTCACGAAGGATTGTGTGGTGCACACCAGTCAGCTTATCGGATGAAGTGGATAATCAGGAGAACTGGTTATTTTTGGCCGACTATGTTGGAGGATTGTTTTGAATATTACAAAGGTGTCACAATTGTCAAAAATTCGCAATATTCAAAAGTTCCAAAGATCTCGCTATGAATCCCATAATCAAGCCATGGCCGTTCGAGAGGATGGGGTATAGATTTAATTGGTCGATCAATCCTCCTTCTAGTAAGGGACACAAATTTGTACTCTTGGCCACGGATTATTTCACCAAGTGGGTTGAAGCTATCCCTTTGAAGAAGGTAACGCCGAGAGAATATGATCAGTCTTGTTAAGGAACATATAATTCACAGATTTGGGATTCCTCAAACTATAACAACCGATCAAGGAACTCGGTTTACTTCTTCTTAATTACGTGATTTTGCCAAAGATATGGGGATTAAGTTGTATAATTCTTCTCCTTATTATGCACAAGCTAATGGCCATGCGAAGCATCAAATAAGATTATGATTAAAATCATCCGTAAGAAGATTGATGAAAACCAAGGAGATGGCACTTGGTTCTTAATGAAGCATTGTGGGCTTACCGAATGGCTTGTCATGGGTCCACTCAAACGCCTCCCTATGAACTGGTTTATGGGCATCATCTTCAGACACCATGGGAATTATGGTCGTTCAAGGCGAGTTGTGTTACGAGAAAGAATTGGTAGAAGAAGATTATAAGAATCTGATGATGGATGAATTGGAAGATTTACATTTGATTCGTCTCAAGACATTGGAAAATATTGAGAAAAATAAAATACGCGTTGCCAAGTATTATAACAAAAGGGTTAGGCTGAAGCAATTCGCAGAAGGAGACTTGGTTTGGAAAACTATATTGCCAGTTGGAACAAAGGATAGAGCATTCGGCAAATGGTCTCCAAATTGGGAAGGTCCTTTCCGAATAGTAGAATATGTACCTGGCAGTGCATACATATTGAAGACTTTATTTGGGGAGGAGTTTACTAGAGCTATCAATGGAAGATTTCTTAAGAAATATTACCCCAGTGTTGAGGTTGGTTCATGAACGTAGATCAGAAAAGCCGATAAAAGGAAAATCGCCTTTAGCCTAAAAAATAAAACTGAGAATAGCCGATATTGTTCATATCGCCTTTAGCACAAAATAGCCGATGCAGTTTGCATCACCTCTAGCACAAGAATGTTTATGCAAGACCGGGGTGTTTTCAGCATTTTTCTGACAGTCGCAGGCATAATTTTACTGAAAAGAATCAAAGAGGAATAAGCCAAAAGAAGAACGGGAAGATCAAGTGGAAATTGCCGAATATAAGTGAAGTTTACCTCTGGAATTTCATCCTGGGTCGCCATTGAAAATTCGAAGTGGGTCCGAGGTTGCGCTGAAAGCTTGAATTTTTGGACAGCGGCTACGGTGTTGAACGGTGCTGACCTAGGAGGAAGAAGGAGCTTGTGGTCAATTTCAGAATAAAACAACTTTTATCCCGAAATTGAGGGGGCATGTGTTAACACTGGATTTTGGTCGACTTTGGAAGATGACAGGGGGCCGCATGTGGGAAGAAGGACATTCGCAAAACAAAACGAAAGCGTCACTAAATGCTTGTGCGGTCGGTTACTTCATAAGATGGTGACTCCATTCGGGAAAGCGTAAGATGGCAAGCAAAGCCGATCGAAAAGATGAAAGTTGTAATAATAAAGGACTCGAGAGTTTAGGGCAAGGAATCGTAGTTTCCAAGTTTGTTTAAGAGTTCCTTTGTAAATCGTAGTCTTTAGGACTCGTGTTTTGTCTAGGGTATAAATATTGACCCTCGACCATTGTAATAGGCGTTCACAACCAAATCAATACAACCGCCCCGCGCCTACTTTTGAGTCCTTTTGTCGTGTCGTCGAGTTCTTCGAGAGGAGTCATCGATCCGTCGACCTCCGTAAGTTCCGACAAACCTTGTTATCATGTTTAGTATCATGCGGTGGATTTAGACGTGATGCAAGTAGTCTTGTTTGTTTTCAATGATCGTGCGGCGGATCTTTGCTTGACAATCAAGAAGTCTTTGCTTATGCTTTGTTTATGAGTAGATACCGTATGGCGTGCGCGCTTGCTCAATATGCTTAGTGAAAGCAAGACAGTTATCGGCTCTATTAGATACGGCAAAATCTAAATAGATTCATTAAGTTATCCTGTGTTGCATGTTTTAAATATTTTATATATTTGTAACACACTTCTGCCCAATCTTGATTGATATTGTTCGGCCCTCTCCTATGGTTTTATTCGTGCTTCAATGATCATTACTTTCATATTACCTTTGCAAATAGATAACATGCTCATAATGGCTGAATTATTTTAGTCTAGATTGTCACATGTTGTGGGTTCATGCATGTTAATTACGTTTAAGCTTTGACGAAACTAGGTGTCGTGCGGCAGATGCAGGTTTTAGGTTAGCTTAATCGTGTTTATTTGCACGTTCCTTCTTCATGGACCCCAACTCGGCTGGACTGCTGAGCTTGGTTATGCATTAACGCATAATTAATTTCACTTGTTCAAACATGTCTTCCCATGCACATGCATTCGGCAATCGGATCTTTACGTGTGTTCATCTTACGATTAGCCGAATGGTTTATAAACTTGTTGGCAGACAACTTCCTATAGCTGTATGTCGTTGTAAGTGGCTTCAGGGCCGTATATATGGAACTGTCTGGTCTCACCCGACATGTTCCGGTTTGGCATTTAACTGTTTTATCCCTTGTTAGTTTTTTTAGGTCAAACTGATTGGCACGTTTCCGGATCACGAAGCACCCGGGCACCCGATTGAAGCCACGCTTTCCGGCTTGCTGTGTGTGAGGCACAGTGTGTCACATTTTGTGTCAACAACAACAAGACGGCGTTACTTGCAAGCCAAGTTAGCTAGGCTCCCTTCCTTAGGCTCATGACCACTTGGTTGGGAGAACCTCCTTCTTTGTATGTGACCTGGCCCCGGACTCTATATAAGGACAGCTAGGGCACCTTTCCTAGACATGATTGGACTCTCGAAGGTCTCATTCAAGCGGTCCATCTCCTAGCTCTAAGAGGATCACATGAGCGACAAAACTATTTGCCGCCACGTGGCGTTGTCATTAGTGACTAGGTGGCTACCTAGTACCATACCTTGCAAGGCCAAGCCTAGAACCAGGGTCAAATCCCTCATGATGGACTAGCTGTCCGTCACGCCATTATGAACTGTCATCTTTCACATGGAGGCACGTGCATCCGAGGATGCGGGCCCTTTGAGAGCGTGATGCACTACGCTAAACGAACCGAGCCACGTCGCCCTCAGAGCCCACTTCCATAGTGACAAGTCACGCTAGCTCTTCATCAAGAGCAGCAACCACACCCAGAAGCAGAGAAGCAATGACTGCGACATCGTCGTGCCACGAGGGCTCGTGCATCAAAAATCACGAACCCTCCTAGCCGTAGACTTCAGCAAGCCGGACACAGAGAAGCCTTCCCTGGGGGCTTGTGAGCCCACTGAGGATGTCAAGCCAGCAAGGATCGACCCAAGGCTGCCTAAGAGGTTGACCCACACCGGCTGTGATCGCTCCGTGCGATAGAAAAATGTCTTCATTAGCTTGTGGCCCGGGAACCACAATGACTGCTCCATGAGCATGCACAAAGGGGCTCTCCTTGCCCCAAACAATGACTCCCTAAACACCCACTAGTGATGTCAATCCTCTCCCTCACTTCATTATTCGATTGCATTCGCATACGAGCATAGATACGTTAACAACCCTAAATGGCTAAAATGGAGCGTAGAACGAACTTAGGGGCATGGAATCCACATGGTTCGTTTCAAGGGCATCCACCCTCTGTATGGCCTAATCTGCTTCTCACAAGTGGCCAATATCATTAACCTACAGGGGGAGCACACACAAGATCTCCCGCCAGCATACACCGCCACTGCAAGAAGCCACACTTGCTACTCACGCACCCTCGCCGCCTGCGCCCTGCAGCACAATAGATATGCAGCAGGACACGCGACCTCTAGCTAAATATCTACGCATTGCCGGAAATCAATCCATAAGCAAACATCATATACTTGCCCATGTCGGTCTAAGAAAGAGAGAGAGCGCCACATCAGCGCAAACAAAGGAAACAAGAAACCAGCAAGAAGATTGTCGGTAGGCCACACGCACGAACAACTTGATCCTCATAACCTCTTCGACCAACAACGTACACAAGTTCACAAGCCAGGAACATTCGGCACAACTTAGGGGACCTAACCACAGCTATGGAGACTATCCTCCATGTTCACAATCGCCGCAACGGTTTCCACGACTTATTCATGAAGTCATCCACTAGCGCTAAACCCCGCTGGGTCATGGGGACCACACTTTGACGATGATCCTTGTTCGGGAGGCCTTCCTAGAGACGAGCCTCCTCCACCTCATGACGAGACACCATGAGTTGCCCCTCTAGAACTATAACCGAAAGGGTGCCATCAAAATCCAATAATAAAAAGAAATAATAAGGGGGAGAGACGACAACAAGAATTAGCGACAGCAGAAAACCCACCGCTTGCTCGCACATGAGCGGTGGTGGCCGACGCTCGCGCCTCGGTGACCTCTTCTTCCAGCACTAGGAGGGCCACCTTGAGATTCTCCAGGTCGGCCTTTTGTTGAACCACTTCGCGGGCAGAGTTCAAGTGCATCCGGAGAGCCTCCACTACTACATTTAGACCAATCACAAGCGGTTAGTAAAGCCCATCACAAACGCTTTTCGGTCTCGGCAGTAAGCTATCGACAGTGATGACATTATCATCATAGGCGGTTTGCAATCGGTGATGATACTAGCTTATCACAGTCGGTTCATATTACTAGCCGGTGGTGATTTCAATTTTCAAAAATCCCAAAAATGGGCCAAAAAAATAGCAAAAAAATTTGTTTCAATCCTGGGAAGCCCCCAAAACCTCCAGCTCCACACTATTTTTCATGATACATGGTGGTGCTAGGATTCGAACCTAAGACCTTTGCCCTTAGCTCCTCTAACCACTCTCCTATAACCACTCCACCCCTAAGTCACTTGTGTCTATATAGCATATCCATTCCCCTAGTATTCACTTTTTAGGATTTAAAATAAATATTTAGGACCCTAAACGACTTTAGATGAAAAAGTCATAAACTACAAATTTGTTGTTCTAATCGAGATCTACAACTTTGATTTTGGTTGTTTTGCCACCCGAGGTCGTTTAACAAATTTGAATTTCAAAACATCAAAACTTCAACCAGAATTTTGGGACCTCAAATGATTTCGAATGAAAAACTCATCAACTGCAAAGTTGTTGTTCTCATCGAGATCTACAACTTTGGTTTTGGTTGATTTTCCATCCAAGGTTGTTTAAAATTTTTGGTTTTTTTAAATTTTAAAACATCAGATACAAATTTGAGACTATAAATGATTTGTAATAAAATAGTTGTTAACACAAAGTTGTAGATCTCATCGAGATCTACAACTTTGGTTTTGGTCATTTTTGCATCTAGGGCTGTTTGTACAATTTGAAAAATTGAATTTCAAAATTTGAGCGCTTCAAATAGAATTCTGGGACCGTAAATGGTTTCAAATGAAAAAGTCATCAACTACTGTTTACACCAAAATTTGGGAAGAAGAACGCGGGAACTCGAAGCTTCCAAGATTGTGTCAATCAACGAATCAATTGCATAAGGATCGATATCAGTTGATTCAGATGCAGCACTGGAATCGGCTCTCTTCGAATGATGTCAGCAGATAACGATAATGAGCTACGGTTAGCGTCGGGAAATACATGTCGGACTCTACAAAAAGGGAAAGATTAGGGTCCAAGTTATCTTAAATTAGGAATGTTTTCTTTTATACCAAAGATTGTAATGAGTCATACTTAAGTAGGATTCATGCTTAGGCTCCGGGTATAAATATTGGACCCCAACAATTGTAAAAGGACATCCAATCAATCAAAACAAGTTACTTTTTTGGCTTTACGCCAACCCTTAGGAGTAGGAGTAGTGTAGATCTCGGCGAGTTCTTCAACAAGCTGATGAGTACAGGTCCGATCTTCCGAGAGGTAGCCGGTAAGTTCGATTTGTGGAGATCTCGACGTTGGCGATCCGGCTTCAAATCAGACGCGATTCGAACCCTGCAACCGTTACACCACTGCTCCGTTGGTTATCAACCAAGCACAACTTGATTGACCTCGCCAAGAAGGCTTTTCCTGCAAGCGAATCGAAGAGCACAAGCAAGAAGGTAAAACACGCAATCTGATATTGCAAATATGAATGACGCAAATATCAATAGAGGGTTCTAGAACTCGGTTCCAAAGGACTAATCGACACAGTGGAGGAGATCAAGAACGGGGGCCCTGGATCACTGTAAAAGGATTTGTCACCACAGTTACAATGAACGATTCAGTTTCTCGATGGAAAACTAAACTCTAAACAAAACCCAATTGTATAGCAGCGGCGACGGCTGTGTTTATAGTCTAAGACTCGACCTAGGGTTGGGGACGGCCAGGGGTTGGGCGCCCACAACTTGGGCTTAAGGCCTGACACGATACATGGCCAAGTTGGCCCAAATAGGTGACGCAGCACCTTGCCGTGGTCACACAGAATGATCCACGGACCTTCTAGAGTTGGGACCAGATCCAAAACGATGGCGTCGTCGTCCCCTTTCCAACGCATCCAAGAATGGCCCGTTTCGATGTCGTATGAGAAAGTTATGACCGAAACAGTGACGCCGTGTCTGCTGAATCCGAGGGCGACGTGGCAGCTGAGTTGGGAATGAATTGCAACTTGGGAAAGACCATGGCGTTGGTGTGTCCAGCATGGCGATGTCCTCATCATCCTCCCCTTCTCGAATTGGAGTAATCCTCGACTCCATCCCATCATCAGCGAACTCCTGCAAAAGGTTAGTGACAGCAGGCAATGCACCAGACATAAAAGGTTGACAAAACATAGTATAACATGGTGCATCAGGATTATCACATAACTCAGCAGTAGCAGAAGTTGTAGCAGGAAAAGCACCTCCTTTTAACTTAATCCCATTATTTTTAGCAATGTCTATTGGTGTGGGGGTATTAACCCCTATACCCTTACGGCTAAGCTTAGGCCGGCCCGGATCGATGGGTCCGGTCCATCCAAAAGACGACGCGCGGCCTAGCCAACCCGGTTGGAGTCCTGCGCAAGGAGTTAAGGCGGATTTGGCGATCAAGCAGGATCCTAGTCGGTTAGAATAGGAATCCTTATCCGGCCGCATATGGCAATTGTAACTGGCTAGGATTAGTTTCCAGATCTGTAACCCTGCCCCCCGGACTATATAAGGCGGGCAGGGGATCCCTCTAAAAAACATCTCTCATTAACATACAGCAATACAATCAGACGCAGGACGTAGGTATTACGCCTTCTTGGAGGCCGAACCTAGATAAAACCTCGTGTCCGTCTTGCATCACCGTCTTGTTTGTGGCTTGCGCATCTGTCTGCCGATAATCTACTACCTTGGGCATACCCCTAGGTAGACTGCTGACCATATTTCGTCGACAGTGGCGCGCCAGGTAGGGGGTGTGTGTACTGCTCTCCAAGCAAACAAGACGGCCATCACCTCCGGCTCCATGGCTACGCCGAACGGCCTCACGTTCACCGTCGGCCAGATCACCTGGACCACCGGCTCCGACGGCTTCATCATCATGACCACAGAGGAGGCGTGGATTCAGTCTGCGCCGACCACTACTTCACCTACATCGGCTACGGCTCCGACCACGATGGATCTGGCTCTGACCACGGTACATCGGGCTCCGACCACGGTACGTCTGGCTCCAACCACGATGGATCTGGCTCCAACCACGGTACATCTAGCTCCGACCACGCCTACATCATCTTCAGCCGCGCCGACGACTCATCGTCCGCTTCCCCGCTACAAAGGGAAGCATATCGACAACACCGACCTGCTCAGCTCCATCGATCGGGTCGGCACCAAACTCGCTGAAACCCAAGCTCTGGTAAGTACGATTCAAAGTCAACCTAACGAGTAGGTAACCGCTCCCCACAACAGATCTACTCGACCAGCTCGGACCAGTCGTCCTGCATGACTTGGTACAGATCTTGTGGTCTTATCTACTCCTGAAGGGCGCTCCGCTCATCGACGGCCAGCCTCCGCGATGGGTCTCCGGCTCTCCGAGTACGCAGCCTCGATGGAGAACCACTAGGTCTAGCCTTATGGCCTGCGAAACGCTACCTCCAGCTACGCGTATAACCCACAACGCTACTTGGATCTATGTTTTATGCGTCGACCTCAGCCGAGGCCGCGCGACTTTGTCAACATGATCCGGACTGAAGATTATCAGGAAGGATCCATCCACATAGTTCAAGAGGGCGACTCCACCTCCTCGTCTGTGGCATCGCATCTAAAGCATCTGTACACACCGAGCTTCAGCATCACGAAGATGACGGCACCAAGTACGATCTGGATCTGCCAGACCACGCCCCAGGGTTTTCACAATTCCCATCTTTCCCGCCAAGACGAGGGGATTTGATCCATGTTGTCAGCAATGATGAACCGCCGGCGGTTGGCGAAACAGAACAAGAAAAGACTGCGCGCGAAGCGTGCAATATTGACCGGTTCAATCGCCGACAAATCGAAGCCGAAGCAGACCAGGAGGCGCGACGCATCAGGGTCCAGCCACGCGACCTCAACGATGCTTTCGACAGGGTGGGGGACAAACAGGTCTTCAGGACTCCAAGTGCCAATGTAGCCGTCGCCATGGCAACAATGCAACGGCTACCCAACACCCCGGAAACCCAAGCGGTTCGCGATGAAATACAAGCCTATCTGATGGCTGCCATGGCCCAGACCTCAGAGATTGTAAATCAAGTCCGGGCTCCATCCGTCTTAGTCGAGTCAAGCCACAGTCGCCAGCTTCCAAGCCGCTCACAGCCACTCAACCCACGTGGCTCGCGCAACAATGACCCGTCAGACAGCCATCGAGGCGGAAACGGTGGCCATGACGGTGGTAACCGCCGTCGGGAGGACAACCATCGCGATATTCGGGACGATAATCACCAAGACAACCGCGACAATCGTTGTGATAACCGCGGTTGCAGGGCTAATCCAGATGGCAATCGAGATCACCGCGATGGCAATAACGATCTCCACCATTACCTCGGTGGACGCGATCTACGCGCTCGCATCAACCAGAGAGCTGACGATCGAGCATCCCACGAAAGCTATCGCCGTATGGAGTATGACACTGCCCACGGTCCACCGGGTTTGAAGCAGTTTACTCCACACCTTCGCCAAGTCATATGGCCCAAGAATTTTAAGCTCAAGAAACTTCAGAAGTATGATGGCAAAGAAAACCCAAATTATGGGTCATGCTTCTTTAAACCGCGTGCAGAGATCAGCCATGGTCGACGAAAGCACGTCATGTCTAACTACTTCCCAATCATCATAGCCATGCATGCAGTCACCAATGGCTGGTCAGCTTACCGGCGAACTACTTTGATTCTTGGTAGGAGCTTAAGCAAGCCTTCATTGACAATTTCATCGCTACTTGTGAACAACCGGGCAACAAGTACGATC
The DNA here is from genome assembly GCA_904845875.1 of Miscanthus lutarioriparius. NCBI lineage: Eukaryota > Viridiplantae > Streptophyta > Magnoliopsida > Poales > Poaceae > Miscanthus > Miscanthus lutarioriparius. The sequence continues at coordinate 55,543,284 of CAJGYO010000017.1, read as the reverse complement.
TGCAACGGATCCGAGATCGGAAAGATGAGCCATCGCTTGAAAGTATCGTCCGGCGCTTCTCGAGAGATGCGCATCAAGGTCCCATCAATCTCGACAACGAGGCAATCGAGGCTTTCATCATCGGCCTCCGCTTCCACGACACCCTAAGAGACAAGCTCCTCCGGAAGAGACTGAAGTCGATCCACAGCTGCTCTTATCCACCGCTAAGAAATATGCGGATGCCGACGACGCCAAGAAGATAATTATTGAAGAAGCAGCAAGGGTTCCACGCTCGACCACCCCTCACACCGCGACGACTACCGTGGCAACCGTGGTCGGAGCGACAATTTTGACCGCCGCAACCAGCGCAACGACTCCCGCGACCACCGCGACCGACGTGATCAGCAGCCAGAACCGCCGTATAACGATTACAGGAGCAAGTGTGCTCGGGAAGACGACGGCGAGGTCAATACCGTTAAAAAAGGGTGGCGGACGTCAGAATTCACGAAGACGACTACGCCAAAGCATTGAAGGGCCCCGCCACTCCATCCTAAGTCAAACCATACCATGGAGAATTGCCGTGTTCTCAAGTCTATCTATACACGTCAACAGGCTCCGGATACATCCGACAAGCCTAACAATGTAGCAGAACAGCGCAACGAGGATAACGAAGACGACGATGCGCACTTCCCTCACAAAGTACGTCAAGCCAACCGATCGCGTGCACACCATCATCGGAGGCAAAGTGTCCATCGAGACCAAGCGGGAATGCAAGTCTGCTGGCCCGTGCTTGTTTGAACGTGACCAACACCGATAACTCGCTTTCGCCGATCCCGGCTCCCCTCCGTGGTCTCACCGCCGAAATCTCTTTCAGTAGGAAGGACCAATGGGCCGCAATACCAGAGCCAGGACATTTTCCCCTGGTCCTCAATCCTTGTATCAACAAGGTCTAGTTCGATAGAGTACTGATCGACGGCGGCAGCTCCATTGATATACTGTTCAAGAACAGTCTGCCTGCCCTGAAGATAGCTCAGGCGGATCTTAAGCCATACGAGGCACAGTTCTGGGGTGTTCTTCCCGGACAGAGCTCTACACCTCTCGGGCAGATCATGCTACCGGTGCAGTTTGGGACCTCGGACCACTTCCGCACCGATTACGTCAACTTTGTGGTCGCGACTTGACGGCACCTACCATGCTATTCTTGGTCGACCGTCGCTCACCAAGTTCATGGCCATACCTCATTATAGGTATCCGGTGCTCAAGATGCCTACCGAGAAAGGAGTCCTAACCCTCCGAGGTAACGTGTGCGCCGCCTACACCTCTGAAGACGCAGCAGCTTCAAAATAGCAGAGGCCCACGACCTCTCTATTCGCATGGGCGAGACCATGCTCGACGCTAAGAAGACCTCAGCCGACCACTTGGAGATCCCAGAGCTCGAGACTCCACGCAAAAACATCAAGTCAAAGGAGCACAAGGTGATCCAGCTGGTCAACGGCGACCCCAGCAAAACGGCCCTTATCGGGGCCAACCTGGATCCCAAATAGGAAGACGCGCTCGTTGGGTTTTTGAGGAGCAACGTGGATGTGTTTGCATGGAAACCTGTCGACATGCCCGGTGTACCTTGGAACTTGATCGAGCACTCCTTGAATGTCAACAGCAAGGCTAAACCTATCAAGCAGAAGCTTCGACATTTCGCTCGCGACAAAAAGGAGGCGATTAGGGTAGAAGTTACACGGCTTTTAGCAGCCGGATTCATTAAAGAAGTGTATCATCCGGAGTGGTTAGCCAACCCGGTTCTTGTACGCAAAAAGAATAATGAATGGAGAATGTGCGTTGATTACACTGATCTCAACAAACACTGCCCTAAGGACCCCTTCAGCTTACCTCGCATAGACGAGGTCGTAGATTCAACCGCCGGTTGCGAGCTGCTTTCCTTTCTCGATTGCTACTCTGGTTATCACCAGATCACTCTCAAAAAGGACGATCAGATCAAGACGTCTTTCATCACGCCTTTTGGCGCCTACTGCTACACGACTATGTCGTTCGGGCTCAAGAACACCGGGGCTACATACCAACGCGCTATTCAGGCCTGCCTCACAGACGAGATAAAAGATGACCTAGTAGAGGCCTATGTGGATGATGTAGTTGTCAAAACCAAGGAAGCACATACCCTTGTTGACAACCTCAAACGTACCTTTGTGGCCCTCAATACATTCCAATGGAAGTTAAACCCAAAGAAGTGCATCTTTGGTGTTCCTTCTGGTATATTGCTAGGCAACATCGTCAGTTACGACGGCATACGCCCTAATCCAGAGAAAGTAAAAGCTGTCTTAGACATGAAGCCTCCTAAAAAGGTGAAGGATGTCCAAAAGCTTACCGGATGCATGGCCGCTCTAAGCCGTTTCATATCAAGATTAGGAGAAAAAGGGTTATCATTTTTTAAACTACTCAAAGCATCCGAGTAGTTTGAGTGGTCGGAAGAAGCAGACGCTGCCTTCACGCAGCTAAAACATTACCTGACATCACCTCTAGTCCTCACTGCTCCTAGAGAAGACGAAACCCTCCTACTTTACATTGCAGCAACCAATCGGGTGGTCTCCACTACCATGGTGGTCGAGCGCGACGAGCCGGGCCATGCCTATAAGGTACAGTGGCCAATTTATTTCGTCAGTGAGGTACTCAACGAATCTAAGACCAGGTACCCACAGATTTAGAAACTGCTCTACGCCATACTGATAACATCCCGAAAGTTGAGACATTACTTCGACGGATATCGTGTGGTGGTCATGACCGAGTACCCTTTGGGGGACATCATTCGCAATAAGGATGCGAACGGGCGCATTGTCAAATAGGCAATGGAGCTATGCCCCTTCTCCTTGGAATTCGCAAGCCGTACTACAATCAAGTCTCAGGCACTCGTCGATTTCATCGTCGAGTGGACAGACTTAAGCACGCCTGCCTCTCCAGAATCCGATGAATATTGGATGATGTATTTCGACGGCTCTCTCACAATTGACGGTGCGGGAGCAGGGGTTCTTTTCGTGTCACCATCCAAGGAGCAGCTCCGGTACGTACTCAGGATTTATTTCCTAGCATCTAATAACGCCGCTGAGTATGAAGCATGTCTGCATGGTTTACGCATTGCGGTTGAGCTTGGTGTCAAACGTCTCTATGTCTATGGAGACTCGGCTCTGGTCATCAACCAACTCAACAAGGACTGGGACACGGCCAGCGAAAAGATGGACGCATACTGTAAATCGATAAGAAAGCTGGAAGGCAGGTTCTATGGCATCGAGTACATACACGTGGTCCGGGATAAGAACCAAGCAGCGGATGCGCTGTCAAAGTTAGGATCATCTCGAGCCAAAATCCCACATGGTGTATTCGTCCAAGACCTGCTCACCCCTTCCATCGAAGAGGAAGATCCCACGATCGACAAAGTTCCGGACCAGCAATTGGTGGCTACGGTTCCGGCGCCAAGCACAACCGAGCCGCCTCCGACCACTCATGAGCCAGACTGGAGAGTACCCTTCATCAAGTACTTAACAGATGGCAGCGGTTATACTGATCGGACAGAAAACGAGCGCTTAATGCGTCGCAGTAAGCAGTATCTGCTCGTCGATGGCAAGTTATGGCGCAAAAACGCAAAGGAAGAAATCTTGATGAAGTGTATAACCCAGGAAGAAGGCGAACGTCTCCTGGACCAAATCCACTCTGGCTCCTGCGGCAACCACGCGGCCTCAAGAACACTGGTCGGTAAGGCTTTCCGAGCAGGGTTTTATTGGCCGTCAGCAGTAGCCGACGCAGAGAAGCTAGTCCGTCACTGTGTGGGTTGTCAGTTCTTTGCCAAAAGAATCCACGTACCAGCACACGAGATTCAGACGATACCAGCCTCTTGGCCCTTTGCATGATGGGGACTAGATATGATCAGGCCCTTCAAACCGGCTCCTGGGAAATTTACATGTGTTTTTGTGCTGATTGACAAATTTTCTAAGTGGATAGAATACATGCCTTTGGTGCAGGCATCTTCAGAAAAGGCTGTCATGTTCCTTGACCAGGTCATCCACCGTTTCGGCATACCCAACAGCATCATCACCGATCTGGGTACTCAGTTCACCGGGAACGCTTTTTGGGACTTCTGCGATGAAAGGAGCATAGTAGTAAAATACGTCTCGGTGGCGCACCCTAGAGCTAATGGACAAGTCGAGCGGGCAAATGGCATGATCTTGGACGCATTGAAGAAGAGGATGTACAGAGAAAACGACAAAGCCCCCGGAAGATGGCTCAAGGAGTTACCAGCCGTGGTCTGGGGCCTCCGAACTCAGCCCAGTCGTAACACCGGCGTCTCACCATACTTTATGGTTTACGGCGCTGAGGCAGTCCTCCCATCAGATATAGCTTTCAGACCAGCAAGGGTAGAGAACTTCGATGAGGGCAAGGTCAATGAAGTACGGGAGCTAGAAGTAAACAGCGCAGAAGAGAAAAGGCTCGATTCTTGTGTACGTACCGCCAAATACCTTGCTGTTTTGCGCAGGTACTACAACAAAAATGTTAAAGAGCGGTTCTTCGTGGTCGGAGATTTGGTCCTGAAGTGGAAGACGAACCAGGCTGGTGTCCACAAACTTGCAACCCCATGGGAGGGACCATTCATGATCAAGGAAGTCACACGACCAACGTCTTACAGGTTAGCTCGCCTGGACGGTACGGACGTACCAAACTCTTGGCACATCGACAAGCTTAGACGTTTCTATGCTTAACTACTGAGATATGTACTCCTTTTGTACTTTCGATTTATTTCAATAAAGCAGTTATGATTTCTCCGAGCACTCTAATGTGTCACTTCGAGTTTTATGGTTATTCTAACTCAGCCAGTAAAAGCCGACCACCACCCCTTCTACGGTTTTCGGAGCAGGCTCTGTCTCTGGTTCCTCCCAATACGTGCATGGGATCCGTTCTCTACGTTACGGGTGATCGGCAGGTCCCCCTTGGTTTAACTTGTCTGCGTCTACGTGTGCACAGGTCACCAGACCTCACACTCTGACCACATGGAAAACCAGGGCCGCACAAACTTTTCGGGATGATGTGTCGAGCACGATGGTACAACTAAACAGAACGTTAATACGTTTTTACTTAGTTACACCAACATAAAGTATCAAGCTTAAATACGCTTTATACAAAGCAAACAAGTTTATAATAATATACAGTTACGTTATTACAAGCTTGCCTGAAGAGGCTCAAGTTCACAATAACACAACTATGTCCTCCTTCTACAGCTCTGAGCCTATTACATTGGCTGGTCGGGGCGCATGGCACTTACTGCTCGCCGCTTCCAATACCCTACTCGAGTCTCGGGGACTCTTGTGCTAGTTGAGCTGAAGGGGATGGCCCCGCCGGTGCTGGCTGGTCGAGACCGCCGGCTTCGTTGGTTGGCTCGCAGCTGATGGCATTTCCAGCTGACTCGTCGATGGCGTACCTTGTACAGGTGCTGTCCCACCTCCACACAGGTTAATATCGCCAATTATCTTTGACGACAAGTCCAGCTGGGCCATCTGAAGCTCCTCTGCCTTGTCTGGGTCTACCTCCTTCGGGTACCCAGCCTCCAGGCGCTTGAGATCGATCAGGGGATAGTGGGCATGCACCATGCTTAGTACATGGGCACCCGTGTACTCACCAGCCTCCTTCACGAACTCCTGGAACCATCCCCACGCTTGTCTGCATCTCTCGACCAGTCCGAGCTGGCGTGTCCTCGGCTCTTCCTCTGTGAGCGCCGGGTCTATAAGGTCGAGGATGGGCACAATGCCAGTTGCCACTTCTTGGCACCGTTTCTCCCACGTGTCTCGCTCCTCGGCGGCCTTGAGGCATTGTGCTTTCCAGTCATCACGCTCTCTGATCACGGCCTCTAGGTGCTTCTTGGCATTGACTTTCAAAACTGAACACAGTACAAGACATCAAATGTGAAAACACGACATGGCAAGGTGGGCAACAGAATGTGAAAGGTGATCTGGAATACATACCTTTTAGTTCCTCCTTCATTTTGTTGGTGTGGTCTTGGAGTTGAGACTGGCTGCGTGCTAGCTTCACGTTGTCCTCCTTCAGGCGACCACACTCTGCGGTCACACGGTTATTTTCCCCTTTGAGGCGGGCCACTTCAGCTTCTAAACCCGCCTTACAAATTACACTACCAAGAATACAACAACACAAGTCCTGCACTTGTTATGATAAGATGAAACTTTACTTGTTTTTTCCAGCTCTTTGTTGTTGAGCTGGCCGGTTTTGGTTCTGTGTTTCTCGATCTATCCTCTCCTGGTCGGCGGTTTCAAGTTGGCACCGCAAGCGTTCCACTTCGGCCGCCAGTTCTTTATTGGTTGCCGTGATTCCTTCAATCTGGTCAAGCACCTCTTTTCGGTATTTTGCGGTTTTCATCGGTCCTGCATACGAGACAAGCTAAGTCGAGACGCTTCGACTACATAACAGGGTCAAGGATTCAAGCCAAACGTACACTGGACTTCGTCACCGGGCGCCAGCGCCCGTTCGACTCTTAGGGTCTCTTCGACCTGGGATTTCTTCGTGCATAACCCATCCGTCGTTTCGATAGCGCGGCACATATACATGTTGTCGCCTATCTTGGGGACGACCGAGACCTCTTCTACTTCTTCCTCTTGACCTCCCGTTCGGGAGGTGGCACCGGTCTGAGTCCGCAGACTCCACAACCACCGTGGCTTTTCCACGAGCCGTCGCGTCGGCCGTAATGCTCGACCACTTCCATCTGCTTTGCTCCTTGGCTAGATCCGGCTCCTCGGCGCCATGGGTATCCGTCTTTTAGCGGTGGTTCGTGCTCGGAACACTTGTACTCTTTTCGGTTGTCTTCTCGACTCGATCCGCTCGGGATCAAGGCGTCGTCGTCCGCTTTCTTGAGGTCCAGCGGAGTTCCTACTATGTGCTCCTCCACGGTGGTTCTTGTCAAGGGCTTTGTCCCGCCGTCGCTGGCAAAGTTGTGCCGCACCCGGCTAGGTTGGTCGGGTTTCTCGGTGGACGCCGACCTAATATATCGAGACAATTTCAGAAGATAATAGTATCCAATGCAAATTACAAGCTTACATCAAAGATATAGATACTTACTTCTGACTTGATTTGTGGAATGATGTGGCAAAGGTGCGTCGCCTTGACCGTCCTCGCTCGCTGCGTGCTCGGCGAGCTCCACCGGGTCTTTTTCCACCTCCGCAGATGCAGGCGTGGGGTTTGATGCCCGATGTTTCCCTCGCTTGTACTCTGTGTTGCAGTGGTCGGTGATGCGACCACTGCTGGCACGGAGGAGCCACCCTGCTCCGAAGACCCCATTTGTCTTCTCCTCTTTCGAGGGACGAGCCGGAAGATGTCCGCATCCTCTGCTTCGTCGTCCGATAGGGGGAAGATAGCTTGGCGTCGTTTGCTGGCCACCGGACGCTTGCCAGCGGCTCTGGTCGGTGCATCCTCCGTAGTCTCGAGTGCCGCCCAGTGGACGTCGTCGGTCCTGGCGCTGGTCTGGGCGGCTGGGTCGGCAGCTTGCGGCCAATCTACACCGGGGGGAGGCGACACGAACACTGCTGCCCGGTCACGACCATTACACTGCGACACAAAGCGGGGGCAACAGTCAATTTCTTATTACAATATGACTCTACAGTTAAAAGGAGGCATCAATTACCTTTGGGGGAGGTCGGGCTAGCTTGAAGGCGTGTTCGATGTCGTTCAGCCTGATGCAATGGGGATCGGCCAGGTTGAATAGCTCCCCAATCCTGGCTTTGATTTCCATCTTGTCGAGCGGCTCCTTCCTGGTCCTTGTCGGGTCGGCGCTTCCCTGGTACTCGAAGCCTGGATGAACCCTCTTTTGGCAGGGCTAGATCCTTCAGCTAATGAAGTTCCCGACCACACTTGGGCCATCTAGTTTTCCCCATGGGATCATCCCGAGCAGTTCGGCGATCTGCCCAGGTTCTTGGGCTTTTCTGTCCAGCTATTCTTCTTCTCTGGAATCAGTCCCACGTCGCACAGGGTGATGGTGTTCGGCTCTTCACGGATGTAGAACCACTTCTTGTACCACTCATCCAGCGAGGTGTTCCAGGGGCAGTGCAAGTATTGTGCTTTCATGCCGTCGCACAGATTCAGGTAGGCGCCTCCGGCTATCTTCGAGCCACCGCTCCCTTTCTTCCGAAGACAGAACAGGTGGCGAAAGAGGTCGAAATGGGGCTAGAAGCCACCATAAGACTCGCAGAGATGAATGAAGGTGGAGATAAGGAGAATTGAATTGGGATGAATATTGCAAATCCCAATCTCGTAGTACAAGCAGAGACCCTGAAGGAAAGGGTGCACTGGAATCCCGAAACCTCGTTTGATGAAGTCTTCGAAAACCACAATCTCACCTGGTTGTGGATTGGGGAAGCTTTCTCCTTCCGGAATTTTCTTGTCATTAGCATGTTTAACAATATCCGTAGGAGACAAAGGCAGCAATGTAATTTTCTTGTCCTTATGTATGATAGTGTATGTATTAGTTCTACCATGGTGTAAAGCATCATTATCAAATTCCCATGGTCGACCTAACAAAATAGAACAAGCTTGCATAGGGACAACATCAAAATCAGCAGTATCATGATAAGAGCCTGTGAAAAAGCTAATGCGTGCTGATTTAGTTACCTTAGTCTTACCACTATTATTGAACCATTGAAGTTTATATGGATACGAATGTTGTCGTGTGGTCAAGCCAAGCTTGTCAACCAAATCTGAACTCACCAAGTTGTTGCAACTCCCGCCATCAATGATAGTGAGAACACGACAACCCCTGCACAATGAGATACATGTGGAACAAATTGTGGCGTTGGATCTTCATCTCTTCTTCATGTCCCACACGTGTACTCAACACACGCTACACAAGAAGGCTAGGGTAGTCATGCGGCAGCAGCCACGGAGTCAATGGTGATGACCTCCTTGTCTTGATCGCCCTCGGTGGGATCTGCATCAATGTTAGCAAAGAAGGGCTAAATCATCTTCAACATCACTAGCACTTACATATCCATCCTCGGTAGCAATGAAAGAGTGACGACTGGGGCAATCCTTCATGACATGTCCCATGCCTTTGCATCGGTGGCAAATGATTTTAGAGTTGGACGAGGAGGAGCTAGTAGAAGCACCCGAGTGCCACCTTTCTTCAAATTGTGGAAACTGTACATTAGACAATTTACTTACCCCGGAAGAAAATGGAGGTGTAGATGGCTGTGGTGCAACAGGAAGCTTGGGTGTCTTCGGCTCGGAACGCTGCTGAAAATTCCTCCCATTGTTAGACCTGAAAGGCTGGTGTTGTTTATGCGTCCTGCATTTCTTCTCGTTACTCGCCTTAATAGCAAGATGATACAATTGGGAAAAATTAAGCCATTCTTTGTAATCAAGTATGTTACGTATATCATGGTTTAAACCACCAAAAAATCTAGCACTAGCATCATTATCATCTTCATTTATACCACAACGTGCTAAACCAATAAGCAATTCTTGATAGTATGCTTCTACTCCTTTATCACCTTGTTTTAAAGTTTGTAGTTTCAAACGTAAATCACGTTGGTAATAAGGAGGAACAAAACGAGATTTCATCGTTGCTTTAAAACATTCCAAGTTTGAGGCACAATGACAAAGATTATTGGCATTGCAAAGATCACTCCACCGTAACAAAGCAAAATTAGTAAACTCACTAGTAGCAAGTCTAACTCTATGCTCAATGGGAACATTATGAGAATCAAATTTTTGTTGAACAGCAAGCTCCCAATCTAAATATGCCTCTAGATCAACATTACCAAAGAAAAGGAGGTAGACTAAATTTAATTTTAGCAAAAGGATCATTATTACCATGATTATTACCTTCCATACCGCGATGATTGAAGTTGAGGCGGCGACGGGCACCACCGTCAGCATACGCATCTTCATCACTAAAAGCATCCGCATCTTCATCATCAAGACGATAAGGTGGAGGGCGTTGCTCAAAATTCGTTCAATGCGGGTGACCAGATTGTTCACGTTGCGCGTCAGCTCGGTCATAAGATTGCGTTGTTCAGTCATGAACATTGTAAGCTCGCCCTTGGACACGCACTCATTGAAGTCCGTCGGAGTTCCTACCATGGTTAGAAGATAGAAAAAGACAACACCAAAGTATTATCCCTATCAACTAAAAGGAAACAAGTGGTGGTGGTTGTGGTGATGGTGGTGAAAGTGGAATGCAAAATCACAAGCGGCTTACCACCGTCTTGCCTGTATTCTTACCAACGCCAAATATGAGCAAAACCAAAATGGCAAAGCAATCTGTTGTGGAGCGTGGGTAACAGTTGCAAGATGAACCTGTGCTGACAGAAGAATATGTGGAGCTATGAGTAGGCACACAATATGACAGCAAGGATTAGCAATTAACGAATGCAGATTAATGATTGTTCAATCCGGATCCAAAGTACAAATCACAGGTGCTGGCTAAGATGTGTCGAGACATAGCGCAACAAGGTGAAAACAAAGGATGATCGAAAGAACTCACAGAACAAGCAAATAGCCCGGATTTCTCCTTTTTCCTGAATTTTTTTCCCGGATTTTTCCAAAAGGCACTAGTAGGAAACAAACTTTTTTATTTTTTTACTATTTTTTATATACTTTTCTCTAAACAAGGATCACAAAAGATGCAACCACAAAAATTGGCACCTACAACTGAGGTGGGATGTGGTCTACAAAAATTCAGCACGTTCTCTGAAAAGCGTGCAAAAACTTTGACAATTTTTTTTCTATATTTTCCCGATTTTTTTGGCAATTTTGATGAAACCAAACAGGGCGAAGCCGAGTTTGGGTCGGCCCCAAATGGTGTCAAGAAGCTGCTGAAAAAATTTCAGATTTTTCGGATAAACGAGCGAAAAGTTATGCCTGTTTTACCGAAGGTATCTCAAGGTATGTTTTCCGGAAGGCACAACATGGCGGCGGCAGTTAGGGCAAAGCATCCCGAAACTCTAACACCGATCACAGGATCGTCACTGTGACTAACAGCAGTAGGTATTCACCTGATGATGTAAGGAGGGCTGCGATGCAGACAAAATAAGAGCGGCTGGCAACCTGTCTAGGGTTTGCGTGGCGGCGAGAAGTGACACAAGGCGGCTAGCGGGGCAAGTCGAGTAATGTGGTGGCTTTGACTTGTTGTTTGGGAACAGTGGATGGGATACGGCGGAAAACAAAAATCACAGCAACGGGCGATTGAACTACGACCACGAACACAATCCTAAACCAGCAACAAGACTCGACCACGGACACAAACTGAACAACACGAATCTGAAACGAAATTGCAAAGGCACAAAGGGCGATAGGACAGCGGAAATTGAAATATTTTTGGGCTTTTTGTAGACTCTAGGTAATGAACAAATACGAATCTAAGGCAAACGAGATTATACCTCGCGGTAAACCTGAAATATCTGATACCAATTGATGAGTACAGGCCCGATCTTCCGAGAGGTAGCCAGTAAGTTTGATTTGTGGAGATCTCGACATTGGCGATCCGGCTTCAAATCAGACGCGATTCGAACCCTGCAACCGTTACACCACTGCTCCGTTGGTTATCAACCAAGCACAACTTGATTGACCTCGCCAAGAAGGCTTTTCCTGCAAGCGAATCGAAGAGCACAAGCAAGAAGGTAAAACACACAATCTGATATTGCAAATATGAATGACGCGAATATCAATAGAGGGTTCTAGAACTCGGTTCCAAAGGACTAATCGACATAGTGGAGGAGATCAAGAACGGGGGCCCTGGATCACTGTAAAAGGATTTGTCACCACAGTTACAATGAACGATTCAGTTTCTCGATGGAAAACTAAACTCTAAACAAAACCCAATTGTGTAGCAGCGGTGATGGCTGTGTTTATAGTCTAAGACTCGACCTAGGGTTGGGGACGGCCAGGGGTTGGGCGCCCACAACTTGGGCTTAAGGCCCGACATGATACATGGCCAAGTTGGCCCAAATAGGTGATGCAGCACCTTGCCGTGGTCACACAGAATGATCCACGGACCTTCTGGAGTTGGGACCAGATCCAAAACGACGGCGTCGTCGTCCCCTTTCCAACGCATCCAAGAACGGCCCGTTTCGATGTCGTATGAGAAAGTTATGACCGAAACAGTGACGACGTGTCTGCTGAATCCGAGGGCGACGTGGCAGCTGAGTTGGGAACGAATTGCAACTTGGGGAAGACCATGGCGTCGGTGTGTCCAGCATGGCGATGTCCTCATCACAAGCAAGGTTGCATCGGTCCGGCCGACCTCTGGCTTGTCTGTAAGTACCGTCATGGCTTATACTTCTGTTTGTATGACTTCATCGGATAAGTTCGACCTCCACTGCGAACTCTAGTATAAGCTAGTTATCGACTCTTATCTAGTTCAAGTATGGCTGCATCGGTTAAGTTCGACCTCCATTGCTCGAATTAGATTATGGTCAAGTTATCGGCTCTACCTAAGGGTGGCGTCCTTCGAGTAGATTCTTTAAGTTACCGATCTTGCTAATGTTCTTATTGTTATTAGTTTTCAGCAACATCAATTTGCCCGATCGAGATCGATCTAGATCGGCCTCACATCCTTTTAGTCCATCGTTTGCTTTGTTACAATACGATATTTACTACTTTGAGCGATGGGTTACGTTTTATCGGCTGTTCTACCTCGATCTTGATCGTGCATAGCACGTGGTTAAGGCACACATGGTGTTCAAGAGGTTTGCTGTCTAGTTAAATCTGGTCTATGGTTCGCTATTATGGCTACAACGATCCGGTCGATTCCCACTGATGGCACTTTAGATTAGAGGATGCTAGCTGGTAGATTTGTTCTCGATTAGGCGTGACCTTAACTATTTGCTATGCCTGCATCGGCTAAATAGCCGATCGCCTATGCTCTAATGCCTACAGCGTGTCTCCATGATTCTGTTAAATGTGAATAGATCTATTTTCTTTGAAGGTTTGATTTGTTGTCTTTATCATGGCTGCCATCGATTCGGTCAAACCCCACTGTTAGAGATAACAGGTTAAGTCTGATGAGTTCATAGGTTTGTTCATGTTAAATAGTCTATTGTTCACACGTTGTAGTCCTTTTCCACCTGAATCGGCTATTTCAACTGATTCCCTCAAGCTTTCACACATATAGCATGTCTTTCAGAAAGCCTGTCAATGTATAGATGGTTTTACGGATTCTTCGATTTTGGTCTGTTATTATCATCATAGCTGCCATCGATCCGATCGAACCTCACTGTTGATGGTAACAGATTAGATTCAGAGCGTTTGTAGGTCCATTTGTACTAGACAGTCAATTTGTTCGCATGCTATATCCTTTTTTGTTAGATTCATCGGCTCAATGCTTTACACTAGTAATATCTACCTAGCTGATGACCTTTCTTACATCTGCGTGCACTATACTTGTCAACATAAAATCAATCGCTACCCACAAGCTTTATAGTCTATAACAGCTGATTTCTTCGTGCATCGGCTATTTAGTCAATTTTCCCATCTGGCTGATCCCGAAGCGGCACACTTGGAACTATTGGGCAAAAACTGGCATGTTCCACCTTAAATTACTGATAAACTTTCTCTCCTTGTCAATTGCAGGTCAAATTAACTGGCATGCCTTGGGAGGAATTTGAAGGATCGGTTAGCCCTGCGTTGAAGCCAAGTGGATCTCCAGCCTTGCTCCATCAAGCAGATCCTTCTGGCTTGCTATGTGCCCGGTGCATCGACACGTTTTTGCGCCGACACACGTTGTGGCACGCCTAGTGGGACACCACAGTCATCATGGTGGATTACAACAACAATGACATCCTTATGGTACCTTATGAAGACCTACCTGATGAGGATAAAGATGTCATCAGCAAAGCTATAGAAGAATTTCAGAACAAGTGTTTGTTGTCCTACACCAAGACACATGACAATAAAGTTATTCAAAAATATCCACTACCAAGAGTTCTATTGCATGGGCAGACAGATGTAGATGAAGCTAAGGATAGGCATTTCTTTGTGGAGGCTATAAACAAATCTGTTCATGATGCCATATTGAACCATAATATAGTTTTCTTAAACACATTCCACAACACCATGGAAAAGGTGTTTCATGGGTTTCCAATTGATCAGGTTGGGCCAGCTTATTACAACATTCCACATTCGTTGACTCATGGGACTAATCAAGCCGGCACTAGCCATCAAGAAGCAGTATTAGCTGGTAATGATGATGTCTAGGCAATTCAGAGCTTATCTAAGCAAATTCAAGGTACCACCACCAATCAAGTACAAAATAATCCAGGATCAGCGATGCAGTATGTGTAATAGCCGATGGGGCAAGGTCAGAACTAGATGGTTAATTTTGGCACATCAGGCCAAATACCGTCATCGGCTCAAAAAATAGCTCCATTAGTTCAAAGGATTCATAGAGATATAGATCCTAACATCTACAACTAGAAACTTCAAGCAGCAAACTAGTAAAGGACCCAGCAGATAGAGATTCCACAAGGATATCATTATGGCACATATTACAACACCCTTCACGTGATTCCAAGGTATCAAGGTACCCAAAATTTTAATCCACAAATGGGTCAACAATTGTAGAGAAATCTAAATTCAAATGCTAATGAGTTGTTGCTTAGAGTGACTGAGATGATGAAGAATCAGTTCGGTTTGAAGCCAAAAGGGCATACCTTCTCGTACAAACGTCCATATCCAAAGTGGTATGATTTGGTCGCTCTTCCTACAAATTATAGGCTCCCAGAGTTTTCTAAGTTCACGGGCCAAGATAGCACAAGCACAATAGAACATGTCAGTCGGTATCTTACATAGTTCGGCGAAGCATTCATTGAAGAGGCCCATCGAGTTTGTTTCTTCTCCTTGTCTCTGTCAGGGCCAGCCTTTACTTGGTTTTCATCGCTGCCAGTTAACTCCATTGTTAATTGGGCAGACCTAGAGAAGAAGTTTCATACATATTTTTACACTGGTATAGGAGAAAAGAAAATTACCGATTTGATGACTATAATGCAGAGAACTAATGAATCGGGCACCGAGTTTCTTCAGAGATTCCGAGAGACTAGAAATTTGTGCTTCTCACTGAACTTGACTGATGATCAGCTAGCTGCATTGGCCATTCAAGGAATGTTGCCAACGTGAAGAGAGAAACTGCGGGGACAAGAGTTTGACAATTTAGGACAACTGGCTCAATGAGTGGCAGCGCTCAATAGCCAATTCTAGAGTATGCGCAGAGATACCCGATTCTAGAAGAGTACCGCAATTGCCGAAACCTATAATTCATATTCAGTTGATGACAGCTATGAAGACGATAAAGAAGAAGAGGTTGCCGTAGCTGAATGGAATTGGGGTAAGAAGACAGTAATGGTGCCAAATCCTTGGGGAAGAGGAGTCGAAGAGAGCTATGATTTCGACGTCACAAAATCGGATAAACTCTTTGATTTCTTGCTTGAGAAGGGACAAATCAAGTTGTCTGACAATCATGTTATGTTGCCCCTTGATCAGTTGAAGAATAAGAAGTTCTACAAATTTCACAATGCCACTTCTCATTCTACTAATGAGTGTAGAGTTTTCCGGCAACATATACAGAGGGCTATTCAGCAAGGAAGGCTCAAATTTGATACACCTCGAAAGATGAAAGTTGATGATAATCCTTTCTCAAGAGATCAGAACATGGTTGATGCTAGGTTGCTCAAAGGGAAGACTAAAGTCCTAACATCAACTAGATCAAGAGAAACTGGAACAGTCGATTCCGAGCTGCAAATATCGGCTGATGAATATAAAGAGATTAGAAGGCGTTGTGACCAACAAAAGAGCCGATATGAGCAAGGAGAAACGTCAAGGGATGGGGCAACAAGGTCACATGTTGCATCTTGAATTCTGTTGAATAAATGGCAGCAGCAAATGGAAAAGGATTATCAACGTTGGTTGAAGGAGAAAGAATACCAGCGTCAACAAGAAGAGGAGAGGTATGAAAGAAAGCAAGCTGAATCACATTGGAATTGTCCTTTCTTCAGACATTGTTGGAATGAAGGTTTGAAATTGCCTACTAGAAATAATTGCCTAGAGTGCAGCGAGCAATATTAGGAGTTTAGGGAATCTCAAGCCAACCGCCGGTCTATCCATGCTAAAGATGAGTGTCATCATAATAATATGGATCGGTGCTTAAAAAATAAAAGTGTTCATAATCGGCTGGGAAAGCGAGTTGTTAATCAAAACTGGGCTGATTATGAAGAAGAAAGTAAAGAGGAAGAATATGTTTGGCAGGAAGGCCAATGGTGTCCAGGAGGTTTGACAAGAAGCCAGAAAAAGAGGGTGCAATGCCTAAGGAACAGAGAGTTAGAATAGATTCAGGTGTCTGGTAACCTCAAGTGTGGCATGCTAAACAAACAGCCAATAGAGGACAACCATCGGCTAATATTCAAATGGCTTTTCTATTGCCATCAGAATTTAGAGCTCCAACAGATCAAGAAGTCTATTCAGATTTTGATGAATTGGAGTAGAAGGAGATAGTTGCCAAGTTGACAGTGATACAACAGGCTATATTCGATAAGCCAGTCAAGCATCGGCACTTAAAGGCTTTATATGTAAAAGGTTTTGTTGATGGGAAGCCGATGAGCAAGATGTTGGTGGATGGATGTGCTTCTATTAATCTTATGCCTTATACCACTTTTCGCAAGCTTGTCAAGGGACCATGAGATTTGATTGAGACCGATATGATGCTTAAGGATTTCGGAGGTAATGCACCTAAGACCCGGGGGGCAATGAACGTCGAATTAACAATCGAAAGTAAAACTTTGCTCACCACATTCTTCGTCATTGATGGAAAAGGGTCATACAGTTTACTCCTTGGTCATGATTGGATTCATGCAAACTATTGTGTACCATCAACCATGCATCAATGTTTGATTCAGTAGCATGGAGATGATGTTGAACTGGTTCGCATTGATGAATCTATGAGTATCGCAACAGCTGATCCAGTGTATTGGGAACTAGAAGACTTCAAGTGTTTTTCTGGCAAGCTGTGGGAAGGAGGCTTCATTAAGATCAATAATGAAAGCCAACAGTCGATCCAAGCAATCGGCTCTGAGAGTTTGTTTTAATGGATAATCCAATAGATGGCATAGGTGATAAGCTAAGACAAGGCTTCGCGTCAGCCAGTGGATTAAAAGAGAAAGACATTGGTCCTAGAGATAGGCCTAAGCCAACGTATGTAAGCGCTAAATTAGATCCTGAGTACAAGCCAAAGCTGATAGATTTATTAAAGGAAATTTAAAGATTGTTTTACTTAATGAGGTGCTTGGCCTAGATCGGACTTTGGATCAACACTTGACAGCCGACTTGTTCAGTCATCGGTTCTAATAGCCGGTACTAGAAGGGTATCGCCTCTAGTTCAAAAAAGACCCGAAAAGGCAAAAGAGGATACGCGATGTATCACCTATAGAGCAAAAACAAACACAGAAACAACCATGATGTGTATGAAGGCATTGCAGAAAGCACACTGAGATACAATTATAGAAAAATAGAAGACTTCATTCATTGATTAGTTTGCCCTAAATACAAACTAATCAAAGACATTATTAACCACATCCTGAGCAGATGTGATGTCCACAACGGCGTCCGTTGCATCAACAAATTCCTCGATCAACTCCTCATGCTCCTCGGGGCCATCGCCCATCGGGAAGCTAGTCTCCATGGTGTGGAGCTCGTACCTAGTCTGGACTTGTGCCGCGGCCAGCGCCACTGACGCGCCATGACGGATGCCATGAAGGCGATCTCCTAGATGCGGGCCAGGACATCATGGAGGCGGGCATTGATGAGGGGCCCCGGGCGTTGATGGCCATCGTAGCCACATTCACCGCCACTTGGAGGGACTCCAACTGCACCGTCTGGGCTGGCGATCATAGAAACAGAAGAGCTATTAAGATAAAGGCAGTGGAAATCAAAATAAATGTGTTCTTGGAGTCTATCTTACCCGCCACCATGGCGTCAAATTTGGTCAGCCGTGCCCGAGCAACGCTGGCCTCTTCCTCGGCAGCGTGAAGAGCGGCTTGAGAAACCCTGAGGCGGATCTCAAGCTGGCTGTTTTCCTGAGTTGCCTTGGAGTAACGGTCCTGGGCTGCCCTCCACTCCTAGAGGAAACACCGGGCGTTGTCGGCATTATAAAAATCGGAGGAGTCCGACGATAAGTCCGGCACAGAGGTAGCATCAGATACGGCATTAGAGGGCTCGTCGGCCCTGGGAAAGGACGAAGGTTGCCATTCAAGATGAACCTATAGACAAGTTAGAAAAGTTCATCATCATGAGCAGAAGATATCGATCTCACCTCATGCGTCGAAGGCACTGGCTCACCGGCATGTCCTCCTCCGAAATCTCCTCTGCCGCACATTTGCCTCGGTTGTCCTCACCGGCCATGAAGTCTGGTTGGATCTACTAGAAGGGGGAAGAAAACCGCTACTAAGTTTGCAAGGGCAGACAAGTGCAAAGGAATAGGAACAGTTGCAAATATAGATGTGTTCGAGGCCAGAGCCCTCGGCTGGTATTTGAAGCCGTGAAGCGAGGTGGTGGACGTCTTGGGACATGCAAAAGGCAACCGCAATTAATAGGAGGTGAAGCACCACCTCACTAATGCCGAAGAGAATGTGGCGTTGATGACTGAAGACAGAAGATTGAGGGGGATTTCTTAATAAAGGCCATGTTTTTAGACTTAATCGGATCAAGGTTAGAAATCTAGAATCGGCTATTTTCAAATTGGCTCTCTAGCCAAAACAAGAAATACAATGAGGCGATAGAAAATATGGTTATCATTGATTCTACACAAGATACATGTTGATATAGAGATTACAAGTTTAGAACATCCTAGATGGCTTTCAATGCCTCTAGCCGGATAGCATCTACTTCTATGATTCATTGCTTCTCTTCTTCGGCTGATCCAGGGATATCCTCAAGATTCCTGTAGATGGCCCTATCTTCTCTGACCTTGGCTAGCAGTTCTTGTTTATTCTGCTTAATGGCATCGGATATTTGAGACAGATTGGTCTTGTGGTGATCAATGGTAGCCTTCACACTCTCCAATTCCTTCTCAAGCTCTGCACGCCTGGCTTCCAGTTGGGTTAGCTCTGGATCGATCCTGAGAGAAGAGTTCTTCAAATCATCGATCAGCTGTGTCAACTCATTGGCCTCTTACCTGTTGGAGCTCTTCTTGGCCAATAAAGCTTCACGGTTAGATAGGTTCCTCTGAGCCTTTTTCACCTTTGAGGCTTGATCTTCGATGACAGACAAAGATGACAAGGCCTTAGTAAGAACCAAGGATGAATTATCCTTAAAGGCCAAGGAGACTCTCTGCATTGAATCTGCATCTTGGACCAAATTGGCTATATTCTTCTCAAGCATTGGCAATATATCCCTTAGCCGATTTCTGGTTTCTTCTGATAAAGCTTACAAGAGGTGGCTGATGAACTAATTTTGTCTTCATCTAAATACTCTTCAAGGTTGAATGAGTAGCTCAGAGCTGGAAGATTAAGTGCCTACATATAAGGAAATCTTATTAGGAGGATTAAGTCAGTTGATAATAAGATAAATGATGAAGTAAATGCGGTACCTTCTCTGAGATAGCTTCCATCCGAGAAGAAGGAACAACTAATGATGCACCAATGGTATCTGGTTGAATCAGCTCTAAACCCTCAACATTGGTATCTACAAACATCAAGGAAGATTTTTAGTTCATGATTGTTGTAGAAGGATAAAATGGATATATAATTTTCTTACCATCAGTTGTGTGCTGAACTGGGGAATCGATAATCTGAGTGTCAACAGCATCAGGATCATTCTCAACTCCAATATGATCATTGTTAATAGGTGGTCTGTCAGACTCCTGCTCTTGCATGGGTGTTTCCTTTGAGAGTATCTGGCATGATAAATGGTCAGATGAAGGGTGAAGACTGAATAAAAATCAAGAATTTTAAGAAAAATACCTTGGCAACATCAGGGGGTGAAGTGGAAGGACTCACATCTTCTGCTATCTTTGAAGCATCGGTTGTTTCAACCGAAATAGGCTCCTTTTGAGGATTGGCCAATGAAGGTTCAATTGATGCTAACTTGAATGCCTGGGATAATAGTTCCGCACCCAGAGCAGGTTGAGACACAATGGTTGATAACTGTGAAGAAAGGAACGAGATTAGAAGTTCAATATCACTTTGAGATGAGGGGTAATTGTTTTACCTAGGCAGTCGATGGTCTCGTTCTATGAAGTCTCTTCCTAGTAACAGTTTTCTGGGTTGTCCCTTGGGCCGCCTTGCACTTTGAAGATTGATATGTTACGATTGTGGAGGCAGCATGAGTTTTTATCAGCTTCTTTCAGTGGAGGTGTAGTTGATCCTATTCTTGAAACTGGGCATGGTGGCTGATAATCTATAGGATGCCCCTTCCTGTCCAAGCTTAGGGGATTGAATTTGGTGTCCTGAAAAGGTCTGTTAGAAAAGTTGGCTAGGGAATTCATCGAATAATTTTTCTGAAGAAGGAATGGTAAGTTACCTCACTATCAAAAGCAAACTCTCCATCTAGAGCTATGCATCTAGGATGGACCGACCCACAGAAGAGATGGGAGTGCCATTCTTGCCACCAAGAGTCAAAAAGGTTGGAGGAGAAGTTGACTCTTGTCCAGTCATGCAAATAAAAGGAAGGAAGATCTGATTCAAGTTGGAAGACTCTAGAGGATTCCAGTACTTCACTAATACCCTCTCTTGGCTTCAATATATCCTTGAAGAACAGTCGAGGAGACAGTTGACCAAGACCAAACTGATGAGCTACAAAAGAAGGGTTGTAAAACTCATAGGTTGGAAGATTGCCTGGAAGGAAGGAACCTATAGACATCTTGCCTTGGCCATGACAAAATTCAGCTAGAAGAACACAAGGTTTGATGAAGGAGTTGAAGATTGCAGATGTCGTTTCGTCTAAGCAGCCTGATTCAAATTGAAATTTGAATCGGAAGACCAGCTCACTGTTTTCATCCTCATCATAGGGTAGCCAAGTCAGGGTATCTGCATCAAACCCTCTATAAAACCTCTTGAAGAGATGGCCAACATCGACAACAATAGTTATGGCCGATGCCGCTTCACCATAGTTTATGCACTGGCGGGTTCTTCCTTCTTTGCCTCTGTATTCCTCATCAAAGTTGGAGGAAGGGAAGCTCAAATTCTTGAGATTTGGCCTTACAATCTTATGCATATACAAGTTTAACCACATTTGTATTAGCCACCAAGGGCCGCTGATGGTGTGCACTGCTTTATTCTTCAGCAGCTGAGCGGCCACCTAATGCATCAAATGGTAAGCTGATCCCAATAGATATTTGCCAAGAGGAATTTCAGTGCCTACTGCAAGATGCTCTGCCATGAGCTTATGATTGTAAGTCAAACCACAAGATGACCCATAGAAGATAAATCTTTCTAACCACATGTTCAGGAAGGCTACATATTCTCTTTCGCTAACAGTTGACCCATCTCCAACATGATTTAGAATGTAGCTTACCCATCCTATGCAATCTGATATTTTGGCTAATTTCTTGGATCTGGCACTTAAAAAGTCATAAGGTTGCATTGATCCTGTTATTCTAAGGCCGGTCAGCATGTAAACATCAGCCAAAGTGATGGTCATTGGGCCGTGACCAAAAACAAAAGCATTTAGGGTGTTAGACCGGAAATAAGATGCAGAAATCAGGAGTGAATCGTTCTGCTCCATCTCAGACAATGAGAGTGTCAAGCATTGATTCAAGTCATAAACCTCCCAATCTCTAGCCTTTTTATCAGATACCCTACGAAACCAGTCTCTCCATCCCCTAGGCATTTTGGGTCAGTTTCTGAAGGGAGTTTTGGTGTTCTAGGAGGACAAATCCACTATAGATTGTTTAAAGGGGATTTGGTTGGTTTCTTGATGGATAAAATCAGATGGATCAGGGTCACCAATAGGCCCAAGAAAATAGACATTGGGAGCAATAGTCGATGGAATCAAGATGTCATTCCTCGTTTCCTAGAAAGTAGATTAAATAAATTTGAGAAGAAAGGAAATGCAGGGTAGCGGTTGGTACTTGGAAAGTGTGAACTTGGAAGCATACCTCAGGGACGTGGTCGCTGGTCGCCATTACAGCTAAAATAGATTCGAATATGAGGAAGATCGCTTGAATAAAAGCTTGATAGGGCAGAAGACTTGCTAGGGTTGAGGCTTTGGTGATGGCGGCGTCAGCTGTTAAGATTCGCTCGAGAAAGAAGGGGTAAGCAAATGGTGGGTTATTATATAATACTCAGACCGGGAAGTCAAGAGTCACTCGTATATCTCAGAATAAAACGGTTGTGACGTGGTAAACAGGTAAATAGGAATTTTGGAATAAAATCATTTTTATCCCAAAATTGGGGGGCATGTGTTTACACCAAAATTTGGAAAGAAGAACACAGGAACTCAAAGCTTCCAAGATCGTGTCAATCAAGGAATCGAATGCATAAGGATCGATATCAGCTGATTTAGATGCGGCACTGGAATCGGCTCTCTTCGAATGACGTCAGCAGATAATCACAATGAGCTACGGTTGGCGTCGGGAAATAGATGTCGGACTCTACAAAAAGGGAAAGATTAGGGTCCAAGTTATCTTAAGTGAGGAATGTTTTCTTTTATACCAAAGATTGTAATGAGTCGTACTTAAGTAGGATCCATGCTTAGCCTCCATAAAAGGATATCCAATCAATCAATACAAGTTACTTTTTTGGCTTTACGCCAACCCTTAGGAGTAGGAGTAGTATAGATCTCGATGAGTTCTTCAACAAGTAGGGTTGCATCAGTCCAGCTAACCTCCGGCTTGTCTGTAAGTACCGTCATGGCTTATGCTTCTGTTTGTATGGCTGCATCGGTTAAGTTTGACCTCCACTGCTCGAATTAGATTAAGGTCAAGTTATCGGCTCTACCTAAGGGTGGCGTCCTTCAGGTGGATTCATTAAGTTACCGATCTTGCTGATGTTCTTATTGTTATTAGTTTTTAGCAACATCAATCTGCCTGATCGAGATCAATCTAGATCAGCCTCACATCCTTTTATTCCGTCGTTTGCTTTGTTACAATACGATATTTACAACTTTGAGCGACGGGTTATGTTTTATCGGTGGTTCTACCTCGATCTTGATCGTGCATAATACGTGGTTAAGGCACACATGGTCTTGAAGAGGTTTGTTGGCTAGTTAAATCTGGTCTATGGTTCGCTATTATGGCTGCAACGATCAGGCATCGATCTGGTAGATTTGTTCTCGATCAGGCATGACCTTAACTGTTTGCAATGCCTGCATCGGCTAAATAGTTGATCGCCTATGCTCTAACGCCTATAGCGTGTATCCATGATTCTATTAAATGTGAATAGATCTATTTGCTTTGAAGGTTTGAATTGTTGTCTTTGTCACGGCTGCCATCGATCCGGTCGAACCCCACTATTAGAGATAACAGGTTAAGTCTGACGAGTTCATAGGTTTGTTCATGTTAAATAGTCGATTGTTCACACGCTGTAGTCCTTTTCCTCCTGAATTGGCTATTTCAGCCGATTCCCTCAAGCTTTCACACATATAGCATGTCTTTCGAAAAGCCTATCAATGTATAGATGGTTTTACAGATTCTTCAGTTTTGGTATGTTATTATTATTATAGCTGCCATCGATCTGGTCGAATCTCACTATTGATGGTAACATATTAGATTCAGAGCGTTTGTAGGTCCATTTATACTAGATAGTCGATTTGTTCGCATGCTATATCCTTTCTCATTAGATTCATCGGCTCAATGCTTTACGCTGGTAATATCTACCTAGCTGATGACCTTTCTTACATCTACGTGTATTATACTTGTCAACATAAAATCAATCGCTACCGACAAGCTTTACAGTCTGTAACAGTCGATTTCTTCGCGCATCGGCTATTTAGTCGATTTTCCCATCTGGCTGCTTCCGAAGTGGCACACTTGGAACTGTCTGGGCAAAAATCGGCATGTTCCACCTTAAATTACTGATAAACTTTCTCTCCTTGTCAATTGTAGGTCAAATTGACTGGCACGCCTCGGGAGGAATTCGCAGGATCGGTTAGCCCTGTGTTGAAGCCAAGCGGATCTCCAGCCTTGCTCCATCAAGCAGATCCTTCTAGCTTGTTGTGTGCCTGGCGCATCGACACATTTTTGCGCCGACAACTACAAAGTTGTTGATTGCGTCGAGATCTATAACTTTAATATAAAGTTTGTTTTCATTTGACTTTATTTGAAAAGGTTGTGAATTTATTTATACTGCAGCATGGTTATCACCGCCATATCATACAACAAGCTAGCAGTGAAAATCTCTTCATATGGTGAGGCGGCATAGATGAGGAGCACATCATCACTGCCGCCTGGTGGTCCAAACCGGCTATGATGATGGACTATCACCATCGGTTGGTAAGATGAAGCGGCGGTGATAGTTATCGACTCGGACGTTCTTATGAACCGGCAGTGATACTCTCATCACCAATGGTTCATATTACTAACCATTAGTGATTGCTATCACCATCTTTTTATTGATACTGGTGGTGATGGAGGTGTTGGTGATAGGTCAATCTGTAGTAGTGCTCGTCCCTCTCAAGCACGAAGTCCCATATTCCCCGCTGCCTATCCGAAAGGGAAGAGTGATAGGGACTCGCCGGCCCTAGAGGTGGAATAGACCAAGGACAGACATCGCTGGGATGGTCCCCAATCCCTGACGTCGCCATGGGGGGACAATCTTGAAAGCACAAGTAGTCAGCACAAACAATTCTAAACCTAGAAATGGTTTGAAATCACTTGCCCTAGATCTCATAGGGAAGAATGAAGATGCGTCAGCGGAACATCAACCTTAGGTGACTCCTACTACTGGTGTTTCCTGCAATCTGTCGCCCTAACTAGATTGGACAACTACGAACACGCGAACAGGAAAAAGAGAGGATGATGCAAGGGACGGGGAGTGAATGCTTCCCACTACGCACCGCCCCGTCGAACTTATAGCTGCAAAGAAAACCACTGCAAGCGCCCTAGGTCCACACGCGCTCTATGCCCATTACTAACCACTTTGATAATATCATAGAACAGGGGTGGCGACCGGGTGGAAGGCGAAGCGACGACCGCCCACACAACAACCCGAACTAGGTATGCCCTATGCAACAACACAATGTGATTAAGGAGGTCAAACACCCCTAAATCCATGTGCAGAATGACCCACCACGAACACGACCTCACGTTGTGACTTAGGAAACTCAGTCTTGGGCCGGTCCTTAGATGGGCTCAAGGCCACAAAGGGATAGGGGTAGGGTGAGATGGGCCACCGTGGCTCTTATCAGTGGTGTGGAGCCACACGACCTTCTCTCCCTATGTTCAAGTCATCCGCTTCGAAGTCACCCGGGTTGACCCCCACTAGGGGGAGGCATCTTGCCCTCTGACCGCTGCGAAGGCAGTTGAGAACTGACGGGTTTGATGGCTAACGATTTATGGGATGTTTCACGATGAGGCACCGCCAAACTTCATGTCAATTGTGGAGGATATTGGGTCCCACTTGAACTACCCATTAACCTCAATGAGGCGCACTACTTTGACCACATGGTTACGGTGGACAAGGCTCTCCTGCATGGGGGCAAAAACTAAACCAGCCTGTAACAAGGCATTATGACCCCTTAGGGTCGGAAAGGGCAATAGTGGGAACATGGAGCCGGGTGTAGGCGACCCCATTAATGGCTAGGGCCAAGCCATGACTAGCTCCTCCCCACTTTCCAAAAACCATGACCTAAGGCTAGCTCCGAGGCCTCGCATATCGATGAGGATTGACGACCCCTTCCGAGGAGATCGATGGAGCGGATGGCTGAGGTCACACAACAACACCTTCCTCGCGAAGCAGCGCTGGATCTCGTGAAATGTGATAGCGATCTGACTACGCATGGTCAAGGCCACTTAGGTTCCAAAAGAATGGTCCTCAGCTTCATGAAGACCGCCTAGACAAACCTAAAGGCACAGTCGTAAACCGCTAAAAGTTGTCAGACCGAAAACTTGAGAGGAGAGGCCCAAGGTCGCAAGATGGCCTTGCTGCCCTGCGCGGCGAGGGGTCAATGACCTACTCAAAACCTACACCTTGGGCCCATAAACCCAATCCCAACCAAGCTGTTCAGGATTCAACGAGACCTCGTGAAAGGTCGCAGGACCCCGAAAAGAGAAGTCCTTAAAACATTCATTCGAATATCACGATTACAAAGCGAATGCGGTCCAGTTGCATACAAAAAGGTCAAGTACCTAACCAACCATGACCACGGTGCTCAAGCGGAAAGGCCCAAGGTCGCCAGATGACCTCGTCACCCCACATAACAAGAGGTTGATGACCCGCTCAAAAGACCTTGATTTTGGACTAATAAACCCAAACTCGGCGGAATGGCCTGAGGGCTCACCACGGTTTCGCAAGAGACCACAAAAACTCCAGAGGGAGGATTCCTTGAGCTTTTATTCATGCTTCATGATTACAAAGTGAAGTGCAGTCAATCTGCACATAAGGAATAAAAAACCAAAACTGCCCCAGTGGTGGTATCACTTTAAAGCCTCCAGGGAGCACACTGTAGGGGGAGGCGAGACGAAGCAAAAAATGACTCGCAAGCCCTCCCGTAGCGTCACAACCCCCGAGGAATAGAGCATGGGGATGAAGAAAGCAGCAGAACTACCTAGCTCCAACAAGCACCTTGGTAACCACCTTGGTGCCAAGAAGGAGCAAAAGGGAGGCCAAAGTGCAGCCATGTCACAAAGGCTGCATGGCCCCCTACACGGTAGCTAGGCCATCCTGTCCGTCCCCGCTCGCAAGACTCCTTCTAGCACCAGTTGTTGGAAGGGGAAGCATCGGCTTCAGGCCATCGTAGGTGACCTCTAGCGGGTTGCATGCTAGAAACCTCACTATCCCTCTTTGGAGCTCTTTTTCTCTCTCCCTCGCTTAGCCTTTCGAAAGTGTCTAAGAGCAAGTTTGTAGAAGTAGCTGCAAGTGGTTCAAATGGAAGGAAGGCACTTATTTATAGGCCCAAGGGCAGACTGACCGGCCTAAGACCCCCGCATCACATGGCGAACCACGGGAGGTCATAACCCATGATAGATGCACGCGTAAGGTCAGGGAAATCTAGATGCTCCCAAAGGCAGAGCCAGTACAGCTTCAACGAGACCACATGGCACTACCTAGATCACATGCCCTGATATGTAGCACACTGACATGCTCGGGCTCAACAGTTGCATGCCACACTGTCAGGGCACCCTAGTAGGACAGGACGTAACAGCCACCTACCGCATTTAATGCACTAGCTCGCAAGGGGTCGAGCAACGAAGCTCAGATAGCCACCACTATGAACCCACGTCCAACATGCGTGAATAACAACATTTTAAGAATCACTTCATGATCGCAAAAACACTTGGGGGCTACTATCGGGGTCATGATACCTCGGGTATCTCAAGACACCGATTAGTTAGCCGCTTGGGCAGTTGACGGTACGCTATTGACAATAGTTATCATCCAATATAAACCATCAATATAACATATAGAAATGCATGAAAATGATCACCAACATAGGTTTAGGGGTTTAAACTGACAAATTCCATGAGTTTTGGTGAATCTATTGTCGGGTTCATAAACTCGGGGTCCCACGGGGACCGGTTTCCATGCCAAGGCTTGAGCCAAGCAGACAGCACGTAACTCATGGGCCGGCCCAAGAGTCTAAAACAAAAGGCCAGAAGGGTGGTCCAGTCACTGACCGAAGGTCTGGTCGAAGAGGAACAGCCCCCGCTTGTCGACTACTTTGCCCACCTCTCCGACCGAAGCGCTCGCTTCGGACTCCAGCCGCCTCCGGATGGCCTCTCTGAACGGAGGGCCCGACCCAAGCACTACTTCTGACTCTGACCCCACGTCTCTGACCGGGGTTCGCAGGAACCCTGCTCACTGCTCTTCTTCGACTGGCGTAACCAGAGCCAACTAGGGCCATCTGACTAGGGACGCCAGCTCGGAAAGGACCAGGGGACAAACGGGGAAAGCAAGCCATGGCGCACAAGTCAAACCACGATACCAGGGACCATACCCTATACGCCTATAGGAACAGTACTCTACAACCGCCCTGACACAAATAGTATTGTAGGCACCGACATTTCCCTCTATAGTATTGTGGGCGCCATTAACTCCCATACGGTAAGCCCCCCCACATGCCTCTGGGCATCGATAGTGTTGTGGGCGCTGGGATTTACCGCACTAGGTGAACGTGGTGAAACTCCTCACATGCCTCTAGGCATCAAACAGTATTTGTAGGTACCGACATCTACCATTCCTGAAGAAGGCAACGCAACCTCCCACACGCATCTGACATTCTACAGTGACACCAACAGTGTTGTGGGCGCCTACCATTAACTCTGGGACGCATGACTTTGATGACGCGGCATCTGTGCTTCATTCTGAGCAAACTCTCTGCTCAAACTCCACTAGAAGTAATATGCGTACTGTTATTTACTCTTTATTTACTATCTCCCACCGATCACCCGGAGGGACTGTATCGCCGACGCCACAAACACCGTATGATCGGTTCCCCTACGGCCTCGCGTCCTCCATGGATGTGTACGCTCGAGGGCTCCGAAGGATGCTGGCACCATCCCCCCTCGCATCTGAATTCGTGGGAATGGCAGGCTACGCTCCTACCAATTTCCATGAACTCCCGGATGATGAGGGCGAGAGCGATGGTTCCAGCATCGGTGATGTGGCACCCCACCACCGTCCATCCGGGGAGTGTGCTATGGAGGATGCTCCAGGACAGCCACCGGTGGCTGTGGAGTCTGTGCAGACTCACACCCCTCTAGACCCGCGTGCAGGGGCCCTCGCGTATGTGCAAGCGCACGCCAAGGAATTATGACAACGGCGGTAGAACCAGCCGCCGCCTGCGCCGGCGCAGTCGGTACAGCACGTTGTGCCCCATGCACATGGCCCAGCGGGTGGTGCCTGGGGTCACTCCCGTCAGGTCCAACACGACATCATGAACAAGGGGAACGATCTCCCACAATTCGCCCGGGCTGGCCAAAACATCGCTGATGCGGCAATGCTTCTGTGCGGCGTTCCCGAGCCCATCGACCCCTAGGAGCGGGCAGTCTACCGGAACCTCCGAGTTCTAGTAGAAGCCGCCGCCGTCCAATAGGCAGAAAGCTCCACGTCGTGACTCCGACCCATGCCCTCTCTCTCCACCGGGGAAACAGGGACGCACTAGACGGATCGCTCCATTCGCTCGCCGCTACAGCCGTCAGGCGTGGCTCGGGGGGCGGCAGCCGGGCCATGGTCCGACCTGGTGCCTGCTCCTCACCAACCACCGATACACGAGTGGCCCGATCCGCACCAGGAAGCTCGTAGCATCATTAGCAACCAGCATCAGGCCCAACATGATAATGATGTCCACCGTACGACAGCAGGCGACACAGATCTCGGCCGAACCATCGAGGGGAGCGGTGAAACGCGCCCCAGGTGCGGTCGCCGGCCAGATGACTGGAGCCCCAACCCTAAGGACCTGGGACCACGGGCTTCAGTCGGCGTATCCGGAGAGCACCGTTCCTACAGCATTTCCGACCACCCGCCAACATCACCAAATACACTGGGGAGACAAATCCAGGCATTTGGTTCGAAGACTTCCGGATTGCTTGTCGGGCCGAAGGAGTGGATGATGACTATTTCATCATTCAGTATCTTCCCATTTGCGTGGGGGAACATGTTCGGGCATGGCTTGAGTTCTTCCCGCACGACAGCATTCGCGACTGGGCGGACCTCAAGAGAGTCTTCGTCGAGAATTTCCAGGGGACGTATGTCCGCCCTGGAAACTTCTAGGACCTCAAAAGATGTCAGCAGGAGCCCAGCGAGTCCCTGCGGGATTACATCCACAGGTTCTCCCAACGATGCAACTCCCTCCCTGATGTTGTCGACACAGACGTCATCAGCGCATTCCTCTCTAGGACGAACTACGAGTCCCTGATCCACAAGCTTGGCTGCCTGAAACCCCGTACCACCCGTGACCTGCTCGACGTCACCACTAAACATGCCTCTAGCGAGGAGGCGGTCGGAGCAGTCTTCAGTGGAGGACGGGACAAAGCCAAGGCCAAGCACGTAGACCCAGACGAGGGCCCCTCCACACAGAGGGGCAAGAAGAACAAAATAGATCGGCACTGATCGAACAACGCCACGATGGACGCCGTGGCTGATCGCACGGGCAAGCAGCCCCAATAGGGGCTGCCTGACCACTTCAACAAACTTATGGACAGTCCATGCACCAACCACGCCTACCCTATCAAACACCTCTATAAGGACTGCGAGCTCCTCAAATGTTTCCTCCAATAGGCCGGCGGGCCAAAGGAGGGAGACGGCAAAGAGGCGGTGGCTAAGAAAGGAGGTGCGGCAGGCAAGGACGGGGACAATTTCCCCGATGCTGATGAATGCATCATGATCTTCGACGGATCCGACACCATCTGGTCCAAGCGATAGCACAAGGTTCACTATAGAGAGGCATGCGTCGCCGAGGCGGCCATCCCCTCCTTCCTCAGCTGGTCGGAATCTTTGATCACCTTTGATCAGAGGGACCATCCCTCCCACGTCATGAGACCGGGACGCTACCCGCTCATCGTTGACCCCATCGTCCACAAGAAGCGCCTTACCAAGGTGCTAATGGACGGAGGCAGTGGCCTCAACATCCTATACATCGACACCCTCGATGCCATGTGCATCCCCCGATCAGAGCTCTACCTGGCAGGCTCCCCCTTCCATGGGGTAATCCCGGGAGTGCAGGCATACCTGCTAGGATAGATTGATCTACCCATCACATTCGGTAGTCGGGCCAACTTTTGCTTGGAGGTCCTCATCTTCGAGGTGGTGGACTTTCTAGGGTCCTACCACGCTATCTTGGGGCGGCCATGCTACGCAAGATTCATGGCAATCCCTAACTACACCTACCTCAAGCTAAAGATGTTGGGACCAAATGGCGTAATCACCGTGAGTAGCACCTTTTCGCATGCCTTCACGTGCGACCGCGAACTACGAGCTTGCCACTGTGGTCGTCTACTCGTCCGACCTCCTATGGCTCGGGGAATCATCGGCCCCGGCAGTCCCAGACTGCAACAAACCAACTTCCTCGATGGCCTTTCTTCCGCTAGAAGAAACCAAGGCGGTGGGAATCAACCCCACCAACCCAACCAAGATGGTTCGGATCGGGACCCAGCTCCAAGCCAAATAGGAATGCAAGCTCGTCGACTTCCTGCGCGACAATCACGATGTCTTTGCATGGCAGCCTTCTGACATGCCGGGGATACCGCGGAAGGTCACTAAGCACGCACTGCGCCGTATCCTGGGCTCAAAGCCCGCCAGGCAGCGCCTGCATCACTTTGACAACAAGAGGTGCAGGGCCATAGGTGAAGAGATCATCAAACTCCTAGCAGCCAGATTCATCAGAGAGGTATTCCACTCCGACTGGCTTGCCAATCCCATTCTTGTCAAAAAGAAGACTGGGAAGTGGAGAATGTGCATTGATTATACTGGACTCAACAAAGTGTGTCCAAAAAGGATCACTTTACTTTGCCGCGCATAGACCAGATAGTCGACTCCACCTCGGGTTACGAGATCCTCTCCTTTCTGGATGCCTACTCAGGCTATCACCAGATCGCGATGAAAGAATCCGATCAGCTCGCAACCTCATTCAACACCCCGTATGGTTCGTACTGCTATGTGACCATGCCTTTCAGCCTGAAGAACGCTGGCGCCACCTACCAAAGGTGCATGCAGCAATGCTTCGCCGACCAAATCGACCCGCTCGATCAGCCTGATCAAGCCGAGCGACCGAAACCAACAATCGCCATTTATGTTGATGACATAGTGGTCAAAACAGCTCAAGCTTGCGACCTGATGGCAAACTTGGCCACAACATTCGCGAACTTCCGAAGGTTCAACATCAAGCTAAACCCCAAAAAATGTGTTTTCGGGGTTCCGAAGGGGAAGCTGCTTGGATACATCGTGTCCGAGCGTGGCATCGAGGCCAACCCCAAAAAGATCACGGCAATCTCCAACATGGGCCCCATACGCAATGTCAAAGAAGTACAAAGGCTCACCAGCTGTCTGGCTGCCCTGAGCCGCTTCATCTCATGGCTCGACGAATGGGGGATGCCACTCTACAAGCTCCTCAAAAGGACGGACGCCTTCGTCTGGACTGAGGAAGACCAGCAGGCTCTCAAAAGCCTCAAAACATCCCTAACGTCAGCCCCAATCCTCGTCGCTCCTGAACGGGAAGAACCCCTCCTCCTTTACGTCGTGGCAAGCAACCATGTGGTGAGTGCCGCCCTGGTCGTCGAAAGGGAGGAGCCGAGACACCAGCTCAAGGTACAGCGACCCGTATACTTCATTGGAGAGGTACTTACCGACCCCAAGGTCCGGTACCCCTAGGTGTAGAAACTCCTATACGCCGAGCTAATGGCGACCAGGAAGCTCCTACACTACTTCATCGACCACAAAGTTGCGGTCGTCACTTCATACCCACTCAGAGACATCATCCGCAACCGCGACTCCGCGGGATGAATCTCCAAGTGGGCACTCAAACTCATGGGCCATGACATCAGATATACCCCTCGCATCGTTATTAAGTCTTAGGCTCTCATGGATTTTGTCGCCGAATGGACTGAGGTCCAGCTACCGACCCCAGACGTCACCCACGAGTACTGGATAATGTACTTTGACGGGTCCGTAATGGCGCCTGGCTTAGGGGCTGGAGTGGTTCTAATCTCCCTGGATGGGAGTAGGCTCCGCTACGCCATCCACCTCCACTTTTCAGCTTCAAACAATGCCGTGGAATATGAGGCCCTTATCAACGGACTACGCATCGCCATTGAGCTCGGTGCTACGTGACTCTATGTTCGCGACAACTCAGAACTAGTTGTTGATCAGGTCATGAAGGAGTCCTCCTGCAAAAGCCCCCTCATGACAGCATACTACCAAGAGGTGCGCAAGCATACTAGCTGATCAAACTGCATCACGTCCCTCGAAGGGACAACGATACCGTCGATTTCCTTGCAAAACTGGCCGCCAAGCGGGATCCATCCCCGAGCGGGGTCTTCATCAACGACGTCCATGAGCCATCCGCCCGCATCCTGGAAAGTCCGATCTAGACACACCCCAATGCCTAGCCGGCGCTCGGGGGCTCAGACCCCAACGCCAAGCCAGCGCTCAGAGGCTCCGATCCCAGTACCTCTATGATGACGTCACCCACGAACATCGCCGTATTGGCACTCGATCAAACCGACTGGCTTGTGCCGCTACTCACCTACCTCCTTGAGGAGGTTCTCCCGCTCGAAAGGACTGAAGCCCGATGGATCGCCCGACGCTCCAAGACCTTCGTCGCTCTTGGTGATGAGCTCTACAAATGGAGTCCATCAGGGGTACTCATGAAGTGTATCCCCACCAACCAAGGGAGGCAGCTCCTCCTCGAGGTCCATGCTAGGATTTGCGGGCATCATGTGGCCCCAAGGTCGCTGGTCGGAAAAGCCTTCCGCCAAGGTTTTTATTGGCTGACCGCGCTACGAGATGCAGACGAGGTCATCCACAGGTGTGAAGGATGCTAGTTCTACGCTCGACAAACCCATTTGCTGGCACAAGAGCTCCAAATCATCCCCATCACCTGGCCATTCACGGTCTGGGGCCTCGACATGGTGGGACCCCTCAAAAAGGGCCCTGGGGGTTTCACTCACCTACTCGTAGCAGTCGACAAATTCACCAAGTGGATAGAGGCGAAGCCCATCACCAACATCCGCTCGGAGGAGGCAGTCAAATTCTTCCTCGATATCATCTATCAGTTCGGCGTTCCTAACTATCATCACTGACCACGGGACTAACTTCTCCGGAAAAAAGTTCCTAGACTTTAGCGATGGATACGACATCAGGATCGACTGGGCTTCGATCAGACATCCACGAACTAACGGTCAGGTCGAACATGCCAATGGCATGGTCCTCCAAGGACTTAAGTCACTTATCTTCGACCGACTCAACAAGTACACCAGGCGATGGGTTGTAGAGGTCCCAGCGATCCTCTGGAGCCTAAGAATGACCCCAAACCGATCCACAGGGTTCACACCCATCTTCCTGGCCTACGGAGCTGAGATAGTATTGCCCTCTGACCTTGACCACGGCACCCCAATAGTGAAGGTTTTCGACCGTGACCAAGCCACGGAGGCTCTACAAGACGCAGTCGACCTGCTCGAAGAGGCCCGCGAAATGACCATCATCCGCTCCGCTCGCTACCAACAAACCCTCCGCATGTACCACGAAAGGAAGATTAGAGGGAGGATACTCGAAGTCAGCGATCTCGTACTCTGGAGGACCCAATCGACGAAGGAAAAACACAAGCTCTCTCTCCACCATGGGAAGGGCCCTATACGGTGATCGAAGTAATCCAACCGGGTGCCTACCGACTGGAGGACAGCAACGGCAATGTTCTCACCAACACTTGGAACATTGAATAGCTACGTCATTTTCCCCTAAATTTGGTCTAACCCCTTTTTAGTTAACACATGCTCCTATAAGAGTGCCCCAGCCCGAACACTTTTAGCCCAGGTCGCTCGGGGGCTCCATAAGGGTACAATATTGAATATTACCCCTCTTTCTTTTTACTATCACATGACTCTGTTCTTACAACTTTGTCCCCGAATGGAAGCACATTCCATTCCTTTGATTACCCTACGTGACTCTGTTCTTACTCCCAACAGAACGCACCCCGCCATGACCTATGGTTACAAGCGGCTGAGCCCCACGGGCCAAGCCCAGGCTCTTAACAGCTGCAGCCTATGGAACTAACGGGCAGGTGAGAGAGAGAAAAGGATAAAACAAAAGTTATGCTAGGATAAAAACAAGGAACAGATATCATGGTTCTGTCACAAAAGCAGCACTGATGTATTCATTGATTTAAAAAACTGTTTACACGAGGACTCACCCACAAACTCAAACTATTACATTTTCTACTACTACAAATACTACTGCGGACGCTCGACGACATCGCCTAAACACCAAAGGAGAAACCACGGCACACGATGCCGGACATAACCACAACCACTGGTGCCCCGCCCGGTTCCGCTCCCTCGACTTCGGTGAGCGCAACGGGTACCGCAAGGGACCCGCTCGGTTCCGCTCCCTCGACTTTGGCAAACACAACGGGTACCTCAAGGGCGTCGCACCCATATATGCTCAGCAAAAGAGCATGGAGCTCCTGACCTTCTCATGCAGTCAAGGCAGCTCCTAGGTAGGGGCACTATTACCGAGGTATGGCCGCCATGGCTGGAAGAGATCTCATGAAACTTTATGAACTGGCCAACCTGAGTAGCTGCAGGCACGGGACCCTCCATTGGCACGATCCTGAGCAACTTCCCCTCCGACAAAACTCACCCGGTGAAGATCCACAGGAGAAAATCCACACATGGCTCCACCCCGTAGAAGGCCTCACAGATTAATCCAGCACCGCCCGTGGTAGTCTCCAGTTCGACATCACGCTCTGGATTCATGAAAGGATCTATAAGTCCTCCCCCTCGCTCACCCCCTCTCTCACTTAGGACCGCCGCAGCATACAGGCACTCTCGGTGAGAAAGAAGGAGGAGAGACAGTAGTTGGAGAACAGGCAAAGGACTACGACGGAGAGTCCTCTCCCTCCCCTATTTAAGGAAGAAACATGGCAGCCGAAGAAGGGCAAAAGATTAGAGTGCAAAACTCTCCCCCTTCCCCTATTCAATACGGATGGGAAACGATGGGACATGCCCTGACTGAAGGGACGCGCACTGACCAACGGAACACCGCTGGGTCAGATGGAACGCCGCTTGGTGAGACAAAACATGGCCTGGGTATGGCCCCCCACTATCGCACGACCGGGCATGAAAATCGAAGCATCACCACATGCAGGTAGCTCTCTGCATCCCCAGGTAGGACTTGGAAAAACCCAAAATAGGATCTCCACCGGGAGAGACCATCGGGCTTCCCAAGTCGATCAAATGGCTCCGAAAGACACATCGAGACACAAGTAGGAAGCGAAGGGATGCCCCATGTAGGCCATGCTAACTCCGTCACGAACGACGAGCACGGGTCCTAGTTGGACATTTCCGACTAAAGCTCTCCGAACCCCGCCACTCAAGTCATCAAGGTGAACACTACCAACCCCTTCTATTTCCTTATAATCATTTCATACATCCATACGCACATTCATTCCATACGCCTATGCCTCCCGGACGATTCGGGCATGAACCGCCCAGGGGCTCGGGAACTAAGCATCGCACGTGCAACAAAATGCATCACAATGCTCCGTGTTGCGTCACAAAGCGGCGGTTGCCTCATTCGACATGAGCAACCAACAGAGCCAGGGGAGAAAAATGTAGATGAGCCCCGTGCGGCCCTCGCCCAGTCTGGTAGACCGGGTCATCTCAACCTTCTCATTCGATCCTGAATGTCTCGCCAAGCCCAGAGAATCTCCATCTAGGGGAGGCCGTTAGGCCACCCGAGTCGGTCTCTGGAATGACCCAGGCATCTGCCGGGTTGCAGGTAAAGGAGCAGTGGAATGTCACAAGACGACTATGTGACCTCGTCACGAACGACGAACCCGGATTCCACTCGATCATACCCATTAGCGAACTCACCAAGCGTGTCACTCGAGCCCGAGCGATGGGGACAAGCGATAAAACTCAGCCCCTCCGGTTGTGAGGAACTGAGGATGGGGTAACGCACACAACTCACACCAACCCCTACTAAGGCCTAACGAGGCTCGAGGGCTCAACACACAAAAAGCCTGGGTCTACGACCACGAACTCGCTCCTTCCGACTGCGCTCCAAACAACTGGGTCTGCGACCCCAATCTCGCCCCATCCGGCTACGCTCCGACTGTGCTCCAAAAACACCTGGGTCTGCGACCCCGATCTCGCCCCATCCGGCTACGCTCCAACTGCGCTCCAAAAACACCTAGGTCTACGACCGCGATCTCGCCCTATCCGGCTACGCTTCGACTGCGCTCCAAAAACTACCTGGGTTTGCGACCCCGATCTCGCCCCATCCGGCTATGCTCCGACTATGCTCCAAAAACACCTAGGTCTGTGACCCCGATCTCGCCCCATCCGGCTACGCTCTGACTGCGCTCCAAAAACACCTGGGTCTACGACCTCGATCTCGCCCCATCAGGATCCTCGAGCACCGCCTTGTCGCCTCGCCCGATCCCAAACTAACTAGACTAACTGCCTCACCTGATCCCACGGCGCGCATCAACGCCAGGATCCACAAGCTCCATCTCACCCTATCTCTCAAGCGACTAAACGCCATGGCTGCGCAATGACGCCTTGGTTGACAAAACTCCATCTCAAAACTAAAAACACGCACACACGCCCGCCGACGAACATCCCCCAGACGGTTCACCCGCTGGCAAGACAAAAATCCCCCGGACGATTCTGCCCGAATCGCCCAAGGGCTGGGGGCTCCTGTCGGGTTCATAAACCCGGGGTCCCTCCGGGACCGACTTCCACGCCAAGGCTCGGCCCAAGCAGACAGCACGAAACTCATGGGCTGGCCCAAGAGTCTAAAACAATAGGCTGGAAGGGCAGTCCATTCACCGACCGGAAGGTTTGGCAGAAGAGGAACAGCGCCCGCTCGTCGACTACTTTGGCCCACCTCTCTGACCGGAGCACTCGCTTTGGACTCCAGCCGCCTCCGGACGGCCTCTCCGAACAGAGGACCTGGCCGAAGCACTACTTCCAACTCCAACCCCGCGTCTCCGACCGGGGTTCGTAGGAACCCTGCTCACCGCTCTTCTCCGACTGGCGTAACCAGAGCTGACTGGGGCCATTCGACCGGGGACGCCCGCTCGGAAAGGATCGGGGGACAAATGGGGAAAGCAAGCCAGGGCACACAAGTCAAACCATGATACCAGGGACCATACCCTGTACGCCTGCAGGAACAGTACTCTGCAACCGCCCTGACACAAACAGTATTGTAGGCACCGACATTTCCTTCTATAGTATTGTGGGCGCCATTAACTCCCATGCGGTAAGGCACCCCACATGCCTCTGGGCATCGACAGTGTTGTGGGCGCTGGGATTTACCGTACCAGGTGAACGTGGTGAAACTCCTCACATGCCTCTAGGCATCAAACCGTATTTGCAGGTACCGACATCTACCATTCCTGAAGAAGGCGACGCAACCTCCCACATGCATCTAACATTCTACAGTGACACCAATAGTGTTGTGGGCGCCTACCATTATCTTGTACCCGCTGGCATGGGCAACAAAGCTTAGTAGCATACGTACCCTCACCCTCTCACTTCTAAAGCCATCCCCTTTATCTATAAAAGGGGATGCGCTCCCTCCAACGAAAGAGAGCCCTTTTAGTTAACAAACACCGATCAAGTTCACTAGCTCACAACCACAGAACCGCCAAGTTCGGACCTCAAGCACATGCTTGAACACTTAGCTCATAGCGTAGCTCCTGTCGCTCTTGGCCCTTCCAACCAGAGCTGACCGGACCTCTTGTACACCCCATCTTTCTCCTTCTCGTTTGTAACCTCACTACAAACTTCGAGCACCTGGGCTCAGGAATAAAGTCACTGACTGACCCAAACTAGACGTAGGGCACGTTGCCTGAACCAGTATAAACCCTGTGTCATTGAGTGCTAGGCCACCTCCGATCACAACGTACAACAAAACTACAAATATTCACTAGTTAGTCACTTTCTGCACCGACATCTGTGTTTTAGCAGGGTTTATTCAGAAATACGTCAAGGTGGACCCAATCGTCAGATTTAATCACGCTTATTCGTGATGAAAATAACTCTAGAAGGTTCCAGAAGACACCAGACGGCAACCCACCGAAGAAGACCGCGAGAGGATGCTAGGTGGGGCCGGCCAGCCACCTGCAGGCCTGCTGGCCTAGGGGACCCACCTGTCACCCCTCCTCGCTACGTCGGTTCTCCACCGCATTAGGGTTTGCATCTACGCCATTCTTTCAAGATGGTTTGATCCGAGCGTCCAGAATTGATGCTAACCCCTATATATATCAGCTCCTGCCACCCCCTGGCATAACCATAATCTACAATCAGAAGTCAAGAAGGATCAGAAATTAGGGTTTCTAGAGAGAATAGAATAGATCTCCAATTCCTCAGCCAATTCCTCAAAGTTCTAGTATTGGCTAGCTAGCAAGATTTAAGTAGAGTTGGGCTATCGCTCATGATTCTGGATTCGTCATCTAGAGGCTGGTAAAGCCATTGTATCTCTCTATTATTTATGACTTTGTGCTATTTCAATACTATGTTTATATTTATTATGTTCCTAGTTTGCTCTAGTAGTATGCTTGATATAGTCATATTTGATACTGAATTTATGCATAAGATCACAAAGCGCTTAGCTCAGTACTCGAGTGAGTTAAGTGGTTGACATTATGTAAGCGTGGTGCTTAAATATTGTTTACCTGTGGATGCACCCTACATTTTGGGCCATGTGGTAGATCACGAGTGTGACATTCTCGTTGAGTCCTTTGTGGCTGCGAAGGAAATCAAGCTCTATTCTTGGTCTTCCTTAGTAATGTTCCTTATGCCTAGATACAGAGTTAATTATGCTATAGATGAAAGTGTATATACTTAGAGTGTACAAAAGACTTAGTAAATAAGAAATCTCCTGCCTAGCCATACTTCATTTATTAGTATCTATTTCTATCTCTAGATTATTATCAATGCCTTACACTTACCATTTATTTATCATTTGGCTTACCCCTGTTAGAGCACATGTTTAGTTAACGGTTCCATCATAGTATACATATTTGTCAATATCTCTAGCCACCGCTCTTCCCTGTGGTAAAATATAAATAACGATACCTAGTATACTCCTAGGTAAAATGCTACAATGGTATTTTCTGTGCGCCTGCAGAATCCTTAATATATATATTATTCTCTTACAAGTGTTACTAATAAATACCAACAAACATTTCTAGCATCATTGCTAGGGATGACAACTTAGCAAAAGTGATGTTAAGACATGTCAACATACGCCAGCTAGTACAAGCCCAAATGACCGAGGCTCAGCTAAGCTACGCAGACCTAGGCCAAACACTAAAGCAAGGGTTGGCCACGACCTCTTCCCACAACCTTATCGTGCACTGCGCAACTCCTCACAACCTCTCCTCCATCCCAACCTCTGGGAGGAACGGGGGGAGATCAAGCAACACCAAGCATGCCTTCTCTAACAAGAGCTCGCACACCGC
Source organism: Miscanthus lutarioriparius (assembly GCA_904845875.1). NCBI lineage: Eukaryota > Viridiplantae > Streptophyta > Magnoliopsida > Poales > Poaceae > Miscanthus > Miscanthus lutarioriparius. Next base: position 55,502,988 of record CAJGYO010000017.1, on the reverse strand, counting down.
ATTGACCCCGCAAGGACTGAGGGGACAGCAGTCCCCTCAGCCCGGTTAGACACCATCCCTGCACCACGCAGCGTGGACAAGACAACACCATCGAGCAGTGATGACTAGTATGGCAACCCAGCGTCCAAACATAGCCCGACAAGATAGACATACGACTCCACCCACCATGGGATGGGGGCCACGATAGTGGCCCTAACTTTTGAGCCCAACCAAGCCAACGAAGACCACGACCCCAGAGCTTGGGATCATGGCCCGCCGGCTCCAAAGTACCAAGACGACCAATGACCTAAGGGTGGCTACCAACTCGTGTGTGATGCCCCCAAGATCAGGAGGCATTGATCAAGGCCACGGCGAGACCACATCGTGTAGGATGGCTAGCGAAATAGCACCGTGCCTACAGTGCCACCACAACCGGCACAGTAACACCACGCCACACCATGCCGTGATGTGGGCACACACTAGTTTTATGATGAATTTATGACAAAAAATGGTTCGTCATAGAAGTCATGTAATTCTTGCATATCTATGACGAAACTGACAGAATCGTCATAGAAGTGTTTAGATCTATGATGAAAAACAGATCATCATAGAACTATTTTGGCATACATGGTAGGGGGCTGCCACGCTCGTGGGTGCTTCCATTGGAGATGCTTTCCACATGTACATGCTATAGCCCACGTGTACATGCTATAACCGGTTGCATTGGTGATGGTTCAGGTACGTGTCACCTTCTTATTGCACAACATGGCCATCTCTAGTTCTTGCACGTATCAGGTTCATACTGGACCATGTGTTAGGTCTCTGTTGTTCCACATGCCAGTTTTCTATTGGCGCAAATGTCATGTTATAGTTGGATCACGTGTCACTTCATCATTGGACCATGTGTCGTATTTTTATTGGTCCACGTGGCCGTTTCTTATTCGACCACGTGTCACGACGTTGTCCGTCCATGTTTCATGTTTTTATTTGGCCATGTGGCTTTAGACATCCTTCCACATGTTGGATTTTAATAGCCCACATGTCGAGTCCTGGCTATTGCACGTGTCATGCACTAGTTCGTCAATGTTCACATTTTTATTTAATCACGTGGTCTGTCCTGGTTTTACCGCGTGGAGTACTATCCATTCATCATAGAAGTAATTTGAGATCATTACTACTACACAGATTGACTACATAACTATTTAGCCTAGCAATCAAATAACAACAATTAACATTTCACACATCGGCATTGAACCACTGATAGAGTATCACCACATCAAACCGGCATACAAGCTGACGAGATCCTAACATATGGGTATGTTGAGCCTTGGGTCCAACGGTTCCCGACCGAAGAAGACCCCCCGACCAACCCCTTTAGGATTGCTCGAGGGCTCGGGAGCTATGCCCACTGGGCACGCTCGTGTGCACCCTCTGGCAAAGAGACCCCGCAAACCCTGACTTGGACCGTCGCTGGGGCTCGGGGGCTCGCCTGAGCCGTAGGCACCCGATCTATGATGCATCCAGGCCTAGGCCTTGGCTCCTGCCCCACTACACCACAGCCCCAGAATGGCGATGCACCATTGGTCGCTATAGGTGGATACAGCGACGCACTTTCGGTCGATATAGATCTATGCTGACACTTAACTGCTGCCGCTGAAAGTGGCGTCGGGATAGGGTTATAGCGACCGACATACTTTTAGCGACCGATAGTCTGACGAAATGCTGATGCAATATCGACCAACAGGCTGATGGCATATAGTAGTTTTACCGTCCAACAGTTCAAGGCTAAAGGGATTTATACCAAGCAACAATCCAACGCATAGATCACATGACGCAAAAATACATTATTAATCTCACATTAACCAAATTACAGTATTCTTTTAGACATGAAACATACAAGGTCACATTCAACATGAGACACAAAATTGAGTCACAATGACATAGCTTAGATTTCATTCATGCCAATTGGTTCATGTAATAGTCATGCTGGGTTGCACACCTCACAGTAACATGAGACACCAAATTACAATATTCTTCACAACACACAAGTCTAGCTATATCATCCAAAGCAACTAGCATTCATTGATGTTTCATCTCCATATTACAAAATGTTTGATCTGCTTGCTGACACAAAATAACCACGTTACATCTAGCGCTTTGGATGATGTCAGTGTTCTACATTCAAGCTGGGGAAATTTTGGAAGGGGAGCCAGTGATGATGGGTATGTTTCCTGTCGCCAACCATCCTGCAGTTATACTTTTTGATTTTGGCGCATCGCATTCATTCATCAATACAACATTTGTGGTGAAGTATGAAATTTCAATTGGGGCAACAAAGGAAAATTTCTTTATACAGTCGCCCGGGGGATGTCTGTGTACTAAGGAAATGATATACCAGGTACCCATAAACCTAGGTGGGCATATTTTTCCCACTACCATGATTATCCTTAAGGATCAGGATATAGATGTAATCTTAGGAATGAATTGGATGTATCAGCATAAGGCTGTTATAGATGCTTTGAATAGAACTATAAGGGTGAGTTTGCCAGATAGTACTTCTCAACTTCTCATCCAACTTCCAACCTTAAGAAGATCAGTGGGCAAAGTTTGTGCAACTGTCGTCAAAGAGATTAGAGATATCCCGGTAGTATGTGAATTTCCTGACGTGTTTCCTGAAGATTTACCTGGTCTACCACCTGATAGGGATGTCCAGTTTAACATAGAGTTGCAACCTGGAACAGCTCCGATTTCTCGGAGCTTATAGGATGCCACCTAAGGATTTAGCCGAGTTGAAAACTCAGTTGCAAGAATTGATTGAGAAGGGGTTTATCCAACCTAGTTCATCGCCTTGGGGATGTCCGGCAATTTTTGTGAAAAAAAAGATGAGACCCTGAGGTTATGTGTTGACTATCGTCTGTTGAATGAAGTGACCATCAAGAATAAGTATCAATTACCTCGGATAGATTTGCTTTTTGATCAACTGGCCGGAGCCAAAGTTTTCTCCAAGATAGATTTGAGGTCAGGATATCACCAAATCAAGATAAAGCCTGAAGATATTCTCAAAATGGCATTTACCACAAGATATGGATTATATAAATATTTGGTAATGTCTTTTGGTTTGACAAATGCTCCAGCTCATTTCATGTATTTGATGAATTCAGTATTCATGCCTAAGCTAGACAAATTTGTAGTGGTGTTTATTGATGACATTCTAGTATATTCCAAGAATAAGGAAGAACATGCGAAACACCTCAGAATTGTTCTGACTCGCTTGAGAGAACATCAACTATATGCCAAGTTCAGCAAGTGTGATTTTTGGCTTAAGGAAGTACAATTTCTTGGACATGTCTTGTCAGCGGAAGGAGTTGCTGTTGATCCAAGCAAAGTGAAGGATGTGCTTGATTAGAAACCGCCAACCACAGTTCATCAAGTTTGGAGTTTTCTAGGATTGGCGGGGTATTACCGTCGATTTATTCTAGATTTCTCTAAAGTATCAAAGTCCATAACTGAGTTACTGAAGAACCAAGTCAAGTTTGCCTGGTCATCTGATTGTGAAGAGGCTTTCTAGACTTTGAAGAGACTGTTGACCACTGCACCAGTATTAGCCCAACTTGATATCGAGAAGCCATTTGATGTTTATTGTGATGCTTCAGGTGTTGGTATTGGATGTGTGTTGATGCAAGAAGGCCGAGTCATTGCTTATGCATCCAGGCAACTTAAGCAACATGAAGAATACTATCTGACTCATGATCTGGAGTTAGCAGCTGTGGTCCATGCCTTGAAGATTTAGCGGCATTACCTGCTTGGTAATACGTGCCATATTTATATAGACCACAAGAGCTTAAAGTATATCTTTACTCAGTCAGAGTTGAATATGCGACAAAGAAGATGGTTAGAGCTGATTAAAGATTATGACTTGGAAGTACATTATCACCCGGGTAAAGCAAATGTGGTGGCAAATGCCCTCAGTCGTAAAAGTTATTGCAATTGCCTGACAGTAAGAACAATGGGTCTGACCTTATGTCAAGAGATGGAGAAATTGAATGTAGAGGTAATTCAACAAGGTAGTTTGACCAACATAATTGTTGAAGCCAATATTCGAGATCAAGTTATTGCTACTCAGAAGGAAAACAAGGGTGTAGCCCATATCAAGGAAAGAGTCAGGAATGGAAAGGCAGAATGTTTCAGCATAGATAATGAAGGTGTGCTATGGTTCAAGGATCGCCTGGTGGTACCAAAAGTTACTGAGTTGTGGCAGTCAATTCTTGAAGAAGCACATGCTACTAGATTATCTATCCATCCGGGAAGCAACAAGATGTACCATGACTTAAAACAAAGGTTTTGGTGGACCAAAATGAAGATAGAAATTGCGAGATATATAGCAAAGTGTGATACTTGTCAGAAAGTGAAAGCTATACATTTGAGGTCTGCTGGAGAATTACAACCATTGCCTATTCTAGCTTGGAAGTAGGAGGACATAAGTATGGACTTTATTGTTGGTCTACCCAAGACATCAAAAGGATTTGACTCAATATGGGTTATTGTAGATCGACTCACTAAGTCCGCACATTTTCTTCCTGTCAAGACTATATACCCCACTGTCCAATATGCCAAGATATATTTAGCAAGAATTATGAGTCTCCATGGAATACCAAAGACCATAGTGTCCGATAGGGGTACACAGTTTGTCTCCAGTTTTTGGAAATAATTGCATTCTTCATTGGGTACCAAGCTCCTATATAGTACAGCTTATCATCCACAGACTGATGGACAAACTAAAAGAGTCAATCAACTACTTGAAGATATGTTAAGGTGTTGTGTCCTTAACTATTTCAATAAGTGGGACGAATGCTTACCTTTGGCCGAGTTCTCATATAACAATAGTTATCAGGAAAGCATTAGAATGGCTCCATTTGAAGCACTATATGGTCATAGATGCAGAACATCGCTGAGTTGGTCTGAGCCCAGAGAAAGAAGATTCTTTGGAGTTGACCTTGTGAAAGAAACAGAAGACAAGGTTAGACAAATACAGAGTAATTTGAAGATAGCTCAGTCCCACCAAAAGAGTTATGCAGATATACGACGGAGACCATTGGTGTTTAGCAAAGGAGGTTTTGTATATCTGAAAGTATCACCAATGAAGGGAGTTACCCGTTTTGGTGTTAAAGACAAGTTGGCACCTCGATATATTGGACCATTTCAAATTCTGGAGAGATATGGAAAAGTGGCCTATCGCTTGAAATTACCAGAACATTTATCAGCTGTACATGATGTGTTCCATGTGTCTCAGTTGAAGAAGTGTCTCCGAGTGCCTGAGCAGAATGTTGAAATTGAAGGAGTGGAACCTGAACCAGATCTAACTTATTCAGAATATCCTATCCGAGTGTTGGATGAGAAAGATCGTGTTACTCGAAGGAGGACAATAAAGTTCTACAAGATACAATGGAATAAACATTCAGAAGAGGAAGCTACTTGGGAATCAGAAGATTACTTGTTAGAAAAGTTTCCAGAGTTTCTTGCGTCATTATAGAATAGAGTAATGTTAGTTGAGCTCGGTTGTTACAAGTTGTGTTTTGTAAAGGAACCTCAGCTATTTTATGAATAACAATTGGATGTTTTTGGATTGACACATTTCCTTTTCCATTACTTACCCTATGGCTTTGAATCTCGGGGCGAGATTTCTTTTAGGGGGGAAGGATTGTAACACCCCGGGTGTTTAAGTATTAAAAACTGGACATATCATCATATGCATTGCAAGGCATTGGTCATATTGCAAACTTTGATATGCATTCACTAAAACAAGTTTACATTTATGTTATAAGTATTGCTTGGTATTGTTTGAATCAAGTTCGAAATCTTTGTATTGATTTGAAATTCCGAAAACCCTGATTTTCAATATTTAAACCCTACCCTGAAAACCCATTTCAAAATTGAAGCACATTTTGGGGTTGAGCCTTAAAGTAAAATTGTAGGTCTTGTTGAGTTGTACAAAATTTGTTTTTGGAGTTTTCCAAGTTGTTTAGTAAAATTTAAAGTTATTTGAAAAGGCGAAATTCCTTAAATGTCCCCTATTTGAATTCAAAAGTTCATTTCAAAATGTATACCGAATTAGGGGTTGGTTATCAAAGCAAAGTTGTAGAAATTTTGATTTTGAACAACTTTTGTTTTTGGAGATTTTTTAGTTGTTATGAAAATTTGAGAGTAATTTGTGAATTTTGGCGAATGGCAATTTTCACCGCCTAAGCTACATTGCCGGTGATCCTTCGGCTTGCTTCCAGTCGCGCGCGTGGCCGTCTAGGCGTCACGCTGGCGAGGGAAATGGCTCCACCGTGGCTTCCTTGCACTTCCTGGCCATCCTTTATAACCTGAGCAGCCGTCGTCCTTGTCGTTTCCTCCTCCTCTATTTTTCCGTCGCCTTCCTCATCTTCGGCGAGCAACCATCGTCGAACCAGCGCCTGTGCCATCGCAGCGTAGCGCTCAATAGTTCTGCCTGCTCCTTGCACACCCAACCGACCTGCTTTTGTTGCTGGACTTCACCGGGAAACTGCTATGCGCGCTCTTCTTCCTCGTGGCCGGCAACGTCCCCGTCGCAAGCACTTCGCCGTGGCTAGAGCTCCACGGTGCGCCTCTGCCCCTGCTGAGTCTTGCTTCAGCTTCGCCACGATGCCGTGGTACTCTATGACCCATTGATTTCTCATTTTACCACCACCACACTACGGAGCATCGCCATTGACGACGGTGCGCTCCCGCCGTGCTGCTTCGCTTTCGAACGTCGACCCGACCTCTTCGTTGCTCCTCGACCACCTTTCGTTGCTCGATTGTGTTCGGGTGACGTGCTGAACCCTTCTGTGCTAAGTGTTTAACATCTACCGCACTTGTGTCGCCGGTATAGCGTGGCCGTGCTGTCGTGCCCGCCATGGTCATCGCTGTGCTCGGTCCAGTCAGTGTTGGGTCTTGTTTTTGCCACCAGTCGAAGCATAGTAGTGTAGGGGACGTGCTGGTGCAGTTCCCTTCGCCGTTGGTCTCGCCGTCGATGAGTTAGCGCCGGTCAGCGCCGTCGCCGTCGCGGTCAAAGCCGAAGGTTGGGGATGACAAGTGGGACCCGGGTGTCAGCGACTGTGTAGTTCAAATTGGTTTTTTCTATTTTCAGAATTGAATGAATAGTATCTTTTTTGTTATTTTTGTATAGATTTATTTAAAGCTCCAAAAATTATGAAAGTTTTTGTGTGAACTCTCTGTGATGTATATTATTTAGAAAAAATATGAAATGTTGTTTTTCAGTAATTTTTGAATGTGATAAAAATTGCTCAATTAATTAATAAATGAGTTTCTAGGATTTTTCTAGGCTTATTTATGTATCCAAAAATTATGAAAATTGTTTTGTCACTTAGTTATCATGTGATGAACATTTAAAAAAATCTTGAGGCCAATTGGAACAAGTTGATTTATTTCATAATTCTTAATTAATTAATTAATTCATAAAAGCAAATAGTAACCTTTAGTGATTTAGGTTTTGTTTGAGTTTTTGATTGAGTGATGTCCTTGGGTCATTAGTTGGTGATGATCCTTGGCAATTGATGAGAGTGTTGTGAAAATGGTTTAGTTAGTTTAACTTATAACTGTACCGCGAAGGAAAGTTGTATTCAAATTGTTAACTTTTGCATCCATCATCGAGCATCATATTTTGTATCCCGCATCATGTTAAACATGGCATTGTTACTACGTGTAGTGAACGAAGGTGATCCGTCTATGGAGATTGGTGTTGATATCGGTGGAACGACTCCGGACCCGGACTTTACCGTCACCGAAGGCAAGCCCCGGATACATACAACCCTACCTTGTATTTTACAAATTGATTTCGCTTTTGCTTCTTTTTACTGCATTAAGTGATTAGGAGTGAAGTGAAAACCAAATTGGTACATTACCAACCTTGTTATTCCATATTTACCATATCACCAGTTTTAAATTCGTATATGCCTAATTTTGCTTAGCTATACTTAGAACGATAAAAGTTGGGTGATTACCTGTCACCTACAAGTTTTAAATGGAACTTTGGTTACTTATGTTATCATGAGATATGGGCATGTGGAGTAATAAATCTAGACCGGGCGAACTCGGTGTGTGTGAGCCACAAGACATGGAGGTCTTGTGAGCGGGTTCTTTCCGCCTATGTAGATTAAGGTCTGTACTGTTGTTGAATTGTATGAGGTGAGACTTTGTAGTACTAACCACATACTCCGGTAAGCCTTAACTTGGTTATTCTATTACGAGAATGGCTACTCGCGCACTGGGAGTGGAGAGATGGCAGGAATAGCGTGTACCCATGTGGCAATGGGCTGGAGTGTGGAGTACTGTATTCTCGGGTGGTGCGGACCCATTCTTGTTTTAGAAGATCCGAGGGTAGGTTGATATATGTAAGTCGGGGACCTGCATATGTCGTGTGGTCTAGAATTCCCAGCTGGGTTTTTAATCGGTTCGAATCATCGTTGCTCCTCGGTTATGGAGACTCAACTCACTATTCATCATCGTAGTAATAAATAACTGGAACTTGAGGATGGTCTGTGAAGGTGTTGGTTATGAAGTTTCATGATCTCATTGCGGATCGTGTCAACTTTGTATATGATCTTATGAAGTTTTAAATGTTGATGTAAAGAATTTTATTAAAAAGCTTTTACGCAAAAGAACTTTGATTATTGCTAAAGACATACCTTGAATGCCTGAGCCTGCATTCATAAGTTCTATCAGTTTTTATTTTCGGTTAAGTCTTGTTGAGTACTTTTGTACTCACGGTTCATTGACCCTTGTTGTAGGTGAGGCTCATGAGCAGATCTAGTTTTGGATCGTGCTGCATGACTGTTGTTCAGTGCATGACGATAAGTAAATGTGTGGCCCTTAGGTGGGGCATCTTATTTGTGTGTTCTGTAATATGTTATAATGCCACTCCACTACTTTGGTTTGTATTAATTAATCGAACTTAGTTGTATGGTTTGTAAACTATGTTATTGTAAGTCTTCCACTATATTTACTCTGATGTATCTATTTGAATAAACTATTGTAATACTGCAATGACTCTGTAATGTGATTCTGCTCGGAAATCGTGGATGATTTGGGGTTCCCCGAGGACACCCGACAGTCTTCTTAAGTTACCGGGAACGTATGCATAGATGTCAAAGGTCGTTAGACAGTGATCGGTGCATGTGGGCCCTATAATTTAGGAGGTTCTGCCACATTTGTTCTGTCAGATGCAGCGTTCCAATTGTGCTTCTAGTAAACTGTTAATCTCACCAAGGCGTTTCTAACTAACAGAGACATTGATGGTAGTTAGTTGAAACTAATAGTTAGTTCAGCCAAAGATAAATTTTGCATAATCAAAACCATTTTTTGAGCTATTGCTTTGTCTATCATAAAAGGCAAGATAAAGTTACTAAGAGTAGCCATGAGCAGTTTTCTACCTGTCACTAAGATGGACTTGGCAAATCCACTGCTCATTATCTAATAGTTGTAACAAGTACAGGCTTGTGGTGATGTGGTCAAATTGCTATTTTTAATCAATCAAATACATGTCGAGGACACTTAAAAAAAAGCATAATGTTAGTGAAAAACACTGTTTTTTCAATCTGTGGACAGGGAGAACTCATTGGACCAACGCCACCGTGTCATGGTTTTGAAGAATATATGCAAGAACTATTTCTCATTTATGAAACAATTAATCTCAGATTAAAGAAAGAAACATAATATCATTCTCATGCTGATTAAAATAGGCTTGCACTAACTGCTATTTTTTGCAGTAAGCAAAACTACCATACAGCCTTGCAAGCCGAAGACACGTCTAAAACTTAACAAAAGCAGGCATCACCGATATATGTAAATAATGTAATTTATTACATTGCTTTTATATGCAATAGCTGTACTCTTCATGGCTTTATATCGCGTACAAAAACAAGCAGGAAACTATTCTGGGATTCATAGTTGCTGGCATGGGTTCCCTTTTTCCTCATTCCGATGATTCAGGGTTATTAACTTAGTTTAGTGGGTGAAAGAGGAGAATAACAAGGGGGAGTTTGGTCATGAATCCAACCCCTCGTTATCTTTCCAAAATAGAATGCAGTCGTTATCACAAGCATGAATACTAGTGTATTCGATTCCTATAGATTTCACCAATTTCTTAGCTTCATGAAAGTTTCTAGGCAGTGTCGAACCCTCAGGTAGTGCATCATTAAGTAGATCTAGTAGCAGGTTAAAACTCTTATCACTCCACCCTCCAAGGAGTTTGGTGTGGAGTAATCTAATTAGGAAACGCAGTTGTGTATATTTCTTGCAATTAGGGTATAACTCTTTGCTATTCTCTGCTACTAACTTTTGAATGGCAACTAGCTCCTCACAGGGTTCTAGGTCTGAATTGTTGTCATCAAAATCCCCTTTATCATCTAAACCAGCAGCTAAGTCACTAAGCAAATCAGAGATGTTATCATCTTCGTTAGTCTCCTCCATAAGTTCAACACCATCATAGTTTCCATGATTCATAGAAGAGCTAACTTCTCCATGTAAGGTCCATGTTCTATACCCTTTTAGAAACCCATCACATATCAAATGCTCACGTACTTCACTTCCCTCCCTCCAAAATGAGTTAACACACTTTCTGCAAGGGCATAGTATCTTGCTTCCTACCGCTAAATTCTCAAATGCAAAAGCTATGAAATTGTTCACCCCTTGTTGATATATCTTGGTGTGCCTACATGCAGTTTTTAAGTTAATTCCCATGTTAACTACAAATAGAACTTTCAATCTTTGTGAAATAAGTCTTTGTACCTAGCATCATTATCGATCCATGATTTATCCATTCCCCTTTGTGAAAGATCAAGCAGCTTTAGAAATGAACTATAAAATAAAAAAAAGACCATAAGAATCAAAGTAGCTACATTATGTCAATCATGCTCATATCCATGAAGCCACGGAATGGTTTTAATTTAAACATGATTGTCATGTTCCTGTCCACACACAATATTAAAAAGATGGCATACAGAAAGATGATCATACCGGTACGCACAAGAAGAGCAACCGCCAATGTTGTGGATGTTCAAATAATCTCCAAAAGGTTGCAAGTTGCCCACTTTGGCTCTAGGCTAGGGTAGACAGCCCTATGCAGATTCTTTCAGCTACAACTCCAATGCACCAGTGCAGATGTACTATGAATACACATGACATCAGATCAGTACATGTACAAGTATGTTGAGTCCTGAATTGCAAAACAAAGTAGTGCAATAGATAGATTAGGCCAAAAAATAAATCTGCATTCTTGTTTTCTATTACTTTGTACAGAAACTCATAGCATGACAATAAAAAGCAGAAAACAAGATATATAGTGACAAGCTAGAGTAACAGAAAAAATCAAGATCAGGTTACTGCCAATACCAAACCATCGCTGCCTGCAAAATCATATCATCGTTTACGACATGTGAACTATCAGTGTGTGTGTGCCATGAGAAAAACTGAGGCCCAGCATCACCAACAATTCCATATTAAAGATGCAATATGCTGCCAAATTTCAGCTATATATGCTTTCACTACTTTTTGATTATTACAGAAAACACGAAAGAAAATGATGTCTATTTAACTGAACTGAAAAGAGCTGATGCAGTATATATAGCAATCTCTAGTTCTTGCTTTCCTTAACTGAACTGAAGCAAAAGGCAAGATGAAGAACAACTAGTGGATAGACTTCCTAGGAACAGCTAGTGGAAAGTGAAGTGCTACAGAGACTGCGACTACGTAATGATGGCAAGTGAACTACTATGCTGCAGTTAGAAAGAAGAGAAATATTGAAATTAGTATAGGAGAAGGCCTCAAGAATGTAGCAAGTAATCAAAGCAGTGATGGAGTACTATGGGTCTGATTTGTTGACCAGCTTGTGCACTAGGAGAGGCAAACAAAGTCTGAATTAAATTGATGAAAGTAGAGGTGTTGTGCTGCAATTAGAAAGGTGAGGTGATAGACTGCAGTAGATGCAGCAAGGCAAATGGAGTGAAAGGTCGAGAGATGTTGATAGAATACAACGACAGATCAGTATTAGGATTAGTATGTAGTACCATGCAGGCAAGATGTGAGGTCTCAATTTCCATGACAAGTAAGAGTAATGCAGTAGAAAGCACGAATGGTGAGATTTAGTAGAAGTAGTGATGAGCAGATATGTAAAGCAGTAGATGTGAAGAGCAACTCAGCTCATCTATACACTAAGTCAAATTTATTGCCTACCTCATTGCATTGACATGGCTTCATCCATTTGGCCATCTCACTAACAAGCACAAGTGCACAACATGGCAGGCAGGGAAGCAAGCAAATGTAACCTTTCTTCTGGACGCAGCAGTCGTTGTCGCGGCAGCAGGCGTTGACTTCGTCGCAGGGCACCTCTCCCTCGTAGCCACTCTAGCCCACGCTGTAGTCCTTGTCATCGCGGATCCCAACAGCTGTGGCAAAGAAGCGTTAGGGACCAAGAACAGGATCAGATTGCTTGCCTGACGGAATCGATGAGGATGAGGCGGGGGTCACTCATAGTCGCAATTGAGGGCCACGTGCTGCATGGCGGGGGCTGGGGCACCAACTACGCAGTGGCGGTGGCGGCAGTGTTGGGTGGCGTTGGAGGAGGAGTTAGGCGGCGGTGGCGGAGTTGGATGGTAGAGGAGGAGTTGGGCGGGCGTGGGTAGAGGAGGCGACGAGACTTGCGACAGAGCTGGAGTTGGGCGGATTTGGGCGGCGACGGAGCCAAGTTGGAGGGTGACGGCAGAGCAGGAGTTGGGCTGGCGGGCGATGGCGGGTGCTGAGAGGAGGCCGCAGGACCTGCGATGGATCGGCTGGGCAGACGGCCGCAGAGAGGAGGTAGCGGGACCTGCGATGGAGCTGGATGGGCGGGCATAGAGAGGAGGTGGCGGAACCTACGATGGAGCCGAACGGGCGGGCGCAGAGAGGAGGCGGCGGCAGTGACTGGACTAGCTCAGGCTGAAGAGTGAAGAATGAAAAGCTAGGGTTTTCATAGGAAGGTATTTGGGCCTATTTTTACCGCGAAGGCCTTTTTTTTCTTTCAACTTCCCGCCAAGGAAACTTTTCCTCTTTTCATTCCCACGGACAGCCTTTTTTTTTTTTGGATGGCGCAGGAGGCACGACCTATATACCGACAAATTGATTGCCCTCTTTATTGGTCAATCCCGATCCATTGATTGTTTGATGGTAGAGCCAGATATCTATATCGACCGTTCATCGCGATAGGTATGTTTACCGAAAGTTGGTCTGTGGACCATCTATAACGACCAATTGTTGAATGGTACTAGTGAACTTATAACGACACACATGTGAAGCTAATTTGGTGTTGTCGTATAGTGCCTGGCTAACGACGCCAGCCAAGGCCCGGGCACAAGAAGACAAGCTCCGCATTACCGACGCTCGGGGGCTCCCTGGTGCCGCTCCCCAGGCGCGGCCCTGCCAACTGCTCCCCCGATAGGGTCATGTTCGGGGTGTGACACAAGAAGACAAAGCTTTCCCTCAGCCTTCCACGGGCTTGGGGGCTCTAGGCCCACATGTCAGCCCCTGGAGCCAAGCTCCTACGCCACCAAGAAGACTCTAGAAGGTCCACCCGGGGAGGACGGTCCAAGCCGACACAGCCTGACACGTAGAGTGTCAGAACAGAGCAGCCGGGTGACGCCCAAGGCTTCTTTGGCACCAAGACACTGTAACACCCTAGGTGTTAGTCACAAGTTAAGCAGTGGTTTTTAGCTCCAACATGGTAAGGTCAGTAGTAACCAAGAGCTCTAGTTCAAACTTATAAGTGGTGACAAAGGTGTTGGGATCAACTCTCTAAGAATGAGCCCCAACTTAAACTTGGACAACACACCTTTGCTTACATGTTGGCCCATTTGAGATATATACCAAGAGCTCTAGTTCAAACTTGTAAGTGGTGACAAAGTTTCACGAAGTTTGGAGCCAAAAAGTCGCATAAAATGATGAGTTACATTCTTGCTTGAATTGCACTATTAAGTGAATGGAATTATAGGTCATCAACCAAACCTTGCAACCTGGCTCAAACAACTCTACTTACACTCATGAACAAAAGTTATGAAGGGTTCATGTTGAGCAAGTGGCCAAAAAAAGCTTCAATAGATCAAAAAGGATAATTTAAGCTTTATCGTGATGCTACTTTGACTTGGTTTGAACTGTGGCTTAGAGTGTTTGCATGGCAGTGGAACCTAAATAAAAGTTGTAGTTCATCTTATGTAGAACAAACTTTGTTTAATGGTCAAGAGCTAAATCAGTGCATAGCTTAGCCAAACAGAGCTCACAAGAATCAACAAAATGCTGTTTTGGAATCCTGAAATTTGGCCAAGTCTGGGATGACTGAATCTTCGTGTTTTCGTTTTCAAGTACCCTGCTTTAGGAATTAATATCTCACAAACCATTTCGATTTGGACCAAACTTCTTTAATCAAAGTTGTAGCACTCGTGTAGCTTTGTCACATGGTGCAATTGGTTGAACAAATCGCTAACCGTTTTGAGAGATATGAAGGGGAGAAAATAGAGTTTCAGCTTGTATTTTTGAGGTGGTTTTGATCCGTTCATTTAGATTTTGGAATAGGGAACCGCATCATGGTGACCATGCAGAGCCGAGTGCTCCCATTTGTTGCCACGCGTCCCTGCGACCCTGCCTCACGCCCTGCTACTCCAGAGTGGACGCCGAGCTCCTTTCCCACTCCCTCACTCGCCTTCTAGCACCTGCTCGTGCTTTGCATGGCTGCGCTTGCCATGGCCGCCATGGCTAGGCAGAGATCCTTGCCGCCATCGCCGATTCTCTGCCTCCGGGCTGCCTCACGTCCCACCGCGTGTGCCACCACCTTCACCGTGTGCCGTGCCGAGCTCGCAACGCCCTTTCTCCAACTCTCTCCACCACCGTAGCGCCGCCGCCGCGTAGCTGCCCACTGCGGCCGCCGCTTGCATGGCTGGGCTACCTTGGGCCACCTCCAGCCATGCCACGGCTACCCACGGATGCATGCGGTCCCCCTAGTCCTTCCCCGCCACTCCACCACCACCGACGTGCCTCCTCCGGCCGATAAGGGCGAGCCTCGGCGTGCTCCTCTGCTTCATTCACGTGGAGGACCTCGAGCATTAATTCAAGAAAAGAGAAGGGTCAATCTGCGAAGTTGTGACTCATATGAATAGTGTCTATAGGGTCCCTTCGCTGGAATCTATTTTATGAGAAGTATAGGGTCCCTAGTGCAATGTTGTTTTTCTTTTATGGCTGAAACTTTAGAAAATCATAGTAAACTGTAGAAAAATCCAAAAATAGCAAATGAGGAGTTTTTGGAATCCATGAGAGTAGCTCTATGCAGTGATGTAATAATATCATATGTGTTAGTATAAAGTTTTTGCTGTTTTTATTTATCTATGATAGATAGGGTTTTCTAGGAAGAAATTCATATCTAAAGTTGTGGTGCTCCAATTGCTTTGAAATTTTTATGGTACGCTACTAATGCTATATGTGTGCTGTGGTAAAAATTTTATGTTCATTAGATGCAGTATGATTGATTTATTGATTTAACTTGCCTAGAGCTTGATAAATGGTTTTAAATGGTTTATAAATAATTGGTATATGCAAAGATATGAAATATGATTCATTTGGCTTTGCATGATGATGTTTGTGACCTAAGAACACTTAATATGGCCATGTTCTTGCAGAAAATATTGAATTTCATATTTATCATGCTCTCACATGATTTCTTACAATAGCAATTTCTCCTTTTTGTAGTAATTAAATTATAAAACCTGAGTATGTGAAATTTGTGCAGTAGTGATGTTTGGTCATCATCTTCCTCTCATAAAATCTCAGCCCAAACTAGTTCTCATATGGCACTAAAAATAGCATATATATTGCATTATATACATAGAGGATGAAAGTTTGCTAATAGATCTATGTAGTTATTGTCCTATGATGCTTCTCATAGCTATTAGTGTGTGCTAAGATTGTTTGAATATGGTCACAAGCTGTTTAGAGTAGCATGTATGTCAAGAACATGTTAGTTTGTAGCAACTAAATCAGAGATGAATGTGGTATGCCTCAGCTGTCTAGACTGTAGGTACAGTTTTGGTTGTGCAATTAGTTTCATGATGCAAATGATGTTTTATGTAAATATGGTGAATACCAAAGTTGTAGGTAACTTCATAATCTAGCTTGTGTTAAATTTCATTACCATAGGCCTGATAATTTAGGAGCTATAGATTTTATAATTTCCCTGTCAGGTTTTCCATGCTTTTTGTATACAGATCTGAATGATTGTGTTGTTTGACTTAGCTAAGATTTGAATCATGTCTTGGATATAATAGAATAAGTGTAGTTATTTTCATTATCTTTCCAAATTGTTAAATATCACCCCTTTTGGTGGTCTAAATCTCCAGTTATGAGCTTGTGAAGTGCAAAGACAGATTCTGTCCTAATCTAGACAGAGATGTATTCTTTGTGATGTTTGACCTGGTTAACTTTGGAATTATCTTGTGGTGTTTATAACAAAGTTGTGCATAGTTTCCTAATATTTCTAAAAAGTCTATAACTATCTTGTTGTAAAATCTAGAACTCAACTTATTGCTGTCTGAAGTTGCATGTCAGATTTTGTCCATGTCTTGGACAGAATTGTTGCTTTGTGTATTTAAGGCCAAATAACCGTTGAATCACTAAAAGATGATAATAACAAAGTTGTATATAACTTAATAATATTTCTATAAAGTTAAGGATCATACTTGTTGGATGATTAGAACTCTAGTTATATATTTTTGAAGTTAATGTTAGTTTTCTGTCCTTATCGGTATAGACCTGAGATATTGGCATATTTGATCATGTTAACCTATGAGTTAGCTTTTAGAATGAATAACAAAGTTGTAGACAATTTTATTAGATTTCCAAAATTCCAAGATCACTTTTATTGAATGATTGTAACTCCTATTATGGTTGAAACACACGACTGTTGTACTGCTATCCACATTCTGTGTATGCACTTAAGTTGATTTCCCATTCTTTATGTTGCTGGTGCATGCTGTAAATTATGTAGCCCTAGTTACTTAGTTGAATGACTTGCTCTCTAATGCTTAATTCAACATGATGTGACCATTCATCATATTCATGCACTTGCATCTCATCTAGGTACGCTAGATGAACCATGTGAAGGACGTGATGATGGAGTCAAACCAGAAGACATTGTTGGTGGACCTATCTTGAAGATGGAAGGACCCCTAGAGTACATCCCTGACAAGAGGTGCTCACCAAGCAGTATCGTCTAACAAACACTAACCTAGTGTTGGATCCCAGGCAAGCCCCAGAGCATTCTAAGCCTTTTATGTTTTTACAAATATCACTTGAGTCCTTTATTTTTGATGCATTAGGTTAGATGCATTAGGTTATAAGAGTTGATTGGAACCACTTGATGCATAGAACTACCTTGTTTAGAACTATACCTTGAACCCTATGTAGGTCCAGGATCAAATGTATGCTTAGCAATGCTTAGACCGGTAGAAGTCGGGTGATTTCCTGTCACCTATGAGATATAGGTGGATACCAAAGCACGGTTCGCTATATTTGCTATCATGGAAATAACCATGTGTTGATAAATAAAAGTAGACCGGGTAGGATCATGATTGAGAAAAACAAGGCATGGAGGTCTTGGGTTCCTTTCTATCCCTATCTATGTCGATTAAGGACCGATTCATTGTATGTCCTCATGTCATGTTGAATGCATGCCAAGCACTTAGCTGGCCGGATCCCATGATACGACTGCAAAGCCGAGTAGCTCAATTCAGGCTAGGCCTCGATAAGTGGAAGTGCGCACACTAGAGGCAGTAAGGATGTGCGGAGAGCCAATGGCATGAGTCCATGGGCGGGTTTGAGTCCCAATCTTCCTGGCAGATTGGTAGAATCTTTGAGGGTGCGGCGCTGATTGGACCCATGAGTTAGTCCTGAATTGTACCAAAGGAGACCTGAGGCTACCTTAGCGTAGGTGTGCCTCGGTTTGTGCTATGAATAAATTCCCTAGCTGGGTAGGAATCGATTCGAATCGCCATCTCTCCCGGATAGTGAGAACTTGACTGAGCAGCGGCAATGTAGGGTAACTTAATGGAAACTTGATGGTTATGATGATGATACTCACATTACTACACCAGCTATGGTTACTATTGCCTGTTACTAAATGATATTCCACATGTTTGGCATAGGTTAGATGCTAATTTAGAGATGAATAGCTATAATTAACTTGGTTACCGAATTGTAAAATGTATAGCTCAACCAGTGGCTTTTATGCAAAATTTTGTCAAGCTTGCTCCACCAATAAAGCTTTGCATACTCCTTGGTGTCACTTTATTTCTGGTTTATGATGGATAAGTCTAGCTGAGTACATTCGAGTACTTAGGGTTTATCCCACCATGTTGCAGGTGAAGTTCTCGGCCTGCTAAAGATGGTAGCTAACCGTTGGTGGGCTCAGTGACTATTTTTACTTTTCATCTATATGCTTTTGTCGGATGATGTCACTTATGCTATCAATGTATTTGGAACTTATATTATTGTAATCATTTGAAAGCTAGATTGTTTTCACTAATCGGTTTTGAAACCCAAACTTGTATTATTATTTGTGAACTCATTATAAACATTATTTCTGCTGCAACTCTGTGTATGTGATGTGTATTTGCTTAATCATATGATCTTGGTTGTGATGTTGATTTACCAAGGTCCTTCATGACACTCGACGGACTACTGGGTTTATATAAGTGAAAATATGTGCGCTTCAACATGCTAAACGGGGATAGCCATACTTGATCTTGTATAAATTAGGCGGTTTTGTCACCGACACCGAGATGGTCCATGTCGCACCGCTGCAAGACCATCTTGGACTTCGGCGCACGTAGACCATGGACTAGTTCCCCCAGACAGAGCAGCCCGATCCCTCGATCGATGGGTGCTTGGGTGGCGCATCCCCCAAAACCAACCAACTCCCCGGAGTTGGGTCGGGAGCCGCTGAGCAGTGGGCCAAATGAGGGCCCCCATCTGAGACTCGGCACGCTCCCCACTCCCCAATCAATGGCCATAGGAGGTCAGCCCCAGAAGGCTGGCTCAAGAGGATCGAGGCCTGCTACCGCAGCCCTCCGAAGGGCATGGTGCTTCGGATGATCAGATGGACCCAAGCCAGAGCCCAGTGCTCTTGATCACTCGGCCCATGGTAGGCTCTAATAAAAAAGGAGGACGCCCCTAGGCCTAAAGTTGGCAACTCCCAGATGAGTTCACCGAGCCCTCGCTCGAGTCAAAAACCCATGCGACATAGACTCACGTAGGGATCGACACCATCTTCGCTCGCCCTCGACAGCCGAGCAACACCCATCATGATGAAGAAGAAGGCCCCAAGCAGGGCGTAACACTCTTATCAGCAGAAGTTATCCTTGCCAAGGAGGGTTCAGTCACCATAAGATCGAATTCAGGCCTTCATCGCCATCACGCCAGGTGAGGCCACAAAGGGCTTGAGGGGTCCTGATGAGATCCTAACATATGGGTATGTTAAGGCTCGGGTCCAATAGTTCCTGACTAAAGAAGATCCCCCAACTGACCCCTTCAGGATTGCCTGGGGGCTCGGGGGCTATGCCCATTGGGCACGCTCGTGTGCACCCTCTGGCAAAGAGACCCGACCAAGCCTGACTTGGCCACGACTACCACTTGGGCCTCGAGGGCTCGCCCGAGCCCCAGGCACCTGATCCATGGTGCATCTAGGCCTGGCCCTTGGCTCCTGCTTAGCTAATGACACCAGCCAAGGCCCAGGCACAAGAAGACAAGATCTAGGCTACCGACGCTTGGGGGCTCCCTAGTGCTTCTCCCTAGGCGTAGCCTTGCCAACTGCTCCCCTAATAGGGTCACGTCCGGGGCATGACACAAGAAGACAAAGCTTTCCCTCGGCCTCTCGGGTGCTTGGGGCTCTGAGCCTACATTTTAGCCCCTAGAGCCGACCTTCTTCGCCACCAAGAAGACTCCAAAAGGTCCACTCGGGGGAGGCCAGTCCATGCTGACACAGCCTAACACGCCGAGTGTCAGAACAGAGCAGTCGAATGATGCCCAAGGTTTCTTTGGCACCAAGACATCGTGATGGTCCATGTCGCATCGTTGCAAGACCATCCTAGACTCTAGGACACATAGACTATAGACAAGTTCCCCAAACTACCATGTACCTGACCTATCTCATTATATAAGGGATAAGATCAGACCTAGGAGCGGGGAGGATCCTAGATCGATCACTAGACACTCCATTCCATTCCATCCGCCTTCGCTCCACACAGGGAGCAAGGCAACCCAGAGAGGGGCACTAAGAGCTCCTCCTCTACATCTTGTTGTCTTCCTCCTCTCTGACGAGGGGAAAGGCTCCACCGGCAGCGAGGCAACCTTAGGATTAGCACCGAGATAACCTCCTACCAAATCTCTCTCTACACTCTATTGTAACCCCCAATTTTGGGTGCTCTTGAGTATATGGATCATCAGCTGCTAGACATAGGGACCGAATTGGCCCGAACCAAAATAAACCATGGCATCTTCTCTACGTGATTCTTGTGTTCCTAAGTCCACTCGAGCCACCGGAGACCCGTACTCTGACACCGACTCAAACAACTATGCTTGTCGTAGTTTTGACCCTGCGACACAAGCCTACACATCAAACCGGCACAAGAGTCCACATATCAAACCACAAATGTACACTACATCAAGCCATAGGAGTTGAAGACTGAGAATTACTAGAAGAGCAGATGCGCTTGCATAGCTCACAGAGATTGTTGTACTCCTCCTGTTGCCATTTCTTGTATTCCTCAAGCTCCCTTTCAGTCTTTTCTGTCTTCCTCTTTAGTTCATCCACTTGATCAATGAGGGTAGCGAAACTTTCCTATTTAGCAGCAAGCTATTCCAAAAGCATTCTCTCCACCGATGTCTCTGTTCTAGTGGAGCTTGTCTAGATACCAGCATTCTTCAAAAAAAGGTTGTTGCTGCTTCCCTAGGAGGGGGCCCTACCCTAGTAGACATAGAGGACCTTGCAAACAACATCAGCACTAGTAATTGGTTGCTGCCCATCAGCAACAAGTCTGCTTGCATAGTTTCCATAGCTTCCTGCAAAATTCAATTAGCAAAACATTAGGTTACAAATAGTGTAAGACGACTTCAATTGGAAACCCAAGAGATTGATTCGTAACAAGTAATGCATAGGTCTTCCTCAGCCTACTACTAATTAAGATTGCATAAGCTTTAGTAGATTTTAGTAGATTTCCATAACACTAGGCTCCTACTAGGTTTCCTTTTTTTATGGCAATAGCTTTAGTAGATTTCAAGGGAAGCAAAAGATGGTACTTACAACTACTGTTCTTGCAGCATTGCTTAGACCCTTTTTTCTACTGGTATGGAAGTCCCTGAAGACTTCCACAGCATTAACATCTTCATTAGGTGGACCATTTTCTTCTTCAAGTCCTTGATCATGTTCTGCTGCCTCCCTCTTGTTCTCCTTCTGTTCACATTGCATAAGAGATTAGGTTTATATTTATACAAAGGCAAGAGTAACAATAAAACACAACCATCACTTACAAATTTGTGCATCTAGACAACATAGGAGCGAGATTCTATAGCCTAGTGGTACTTCACTTTTGAACGGCTTCGCTTGTTCTTCTCAGATGTTTCCTATAGCTTCATTTGCGTTAGACTGCAGCACAAGTAGACCATAGCAAGACTAGACAGGAAATCGATGGGTTCACACACCTAGTTCTTAGCACTAGACCAAATCTTAACAAGTTCACACCACTATGCATGGTTCATGGACAAGATAGGAAAGGTCGTATGGATCTGATTAGTAGGGACGCCATTGAAGTATTTTCTCTTTAACCTGTAGCATTCCTATCGTACCGCAGACTGCATTACATTCTAGCAAGCTTCTTTTATTGGTGAGTGAGCATCATTAATGCGTAGCCTTCCCTGCACATAGTAGTGTGAATGAAAAGTAAATCCGTTAAAGTTGCTCAAAGCAGAGTTGAATGTCAAGAGGGGATAACCATACATATATTTAGCCTCTCCACAAATATTTTGCAATAAATGGCGCCGAGCCTCTTCCCCTTGTATTGTTTCCAGTGTGTCAAAATTGGTACTTCACTCCTAACTACTACACTTGCCTCTGAGGCAAACTTGGCAACTTGCACTGGATCATGTGGCCTTCTGTTCCCGTCAACAATAGAGATGTGCATCCTCACTCCTAGTGATTTGCTCATTTTGTCAAGCATAATTCCACAAGTTTGAGGCCTCGGCTTCCTCGCTCTTCCCAGTAATGGTACTATACAATTTTCATACATTTAGATTGTTAGAAAAGTTACATGGATATCAAATAGCTAGTGCAAATTCATTGATAGACATCTGTAAGGTAATACCACCCTAGACAACTTTCATCGTTCTATGGGTGGGGGGAGATGGGAGTTTGCTAAGAGGGATCCTCTTTAGTAGGGCTATCATCATCTGGCCATGAGGAGTCTCTCTTAGGGCTAGGCAGGGTGCTATGCCGACCAATGTCTCCAGTCAATTGATGAACTTGGAATTGATCCCTGGGTCCTGGTGTCGGTCATGATGGAGAATTATGTTCACCTACTGCTGCTACCTCCACCCTTTTGGTAGCGGAAGACCTCCAAGTACAAAATCCATGAACAGCCACTTCTGGTGGTGTTGACCTCACTCGCTTGGAGAGCCTTCACCTAGGACTCATGGCAGCGCTGCCTTCTGTCTTGCTGGCAGAGCCTCCTCTATGGCTTCTTCGACCCAGACACTGAAATTGGAGATATAAAGTTAAGCAGCAAGCATGTACAAATTCCATTGATATCCAAATAGTAAAGCATTGCATGGCTACCTACCCCCTCCCCCTCTAAACTAAATATAAGATAGAACAAGCACCTCATCAATTGATAGGGCACTGGCTCATCTTCTAAATCTGAATCTGTTTCATCTGTATCATCAAATCCCTCAACTACCTCCTCTGGTTCTGGGATATATAACAAATCTTCACCGTGTCTACCCTTTGTGCTTGACTTTTTTGCCTTTGGAGACACATGTTTTGGGCCCACACGTCGTATTCCAAGTTCTTCCATCTTTATATGATTCATTATGATTTGTGCATCCCGTGCTCGTTCATAAGCAGTTAGTGGTTGTTCATCTAGATTACAAAGGCATTTATTAACTAAAGCTTCTATGGAATGTCAACACGGTAGAGCAATAGTATGGAAATAAGCGCCTAACTAGTAACTACATCTTATACGGAAGTCATTAATCCAATAAAGCACATGTCAACTACACTCAACTATAGGAAATATGTAACCCCATCGCTATCTAAAGCTTCTAAGGAATTTGGGTACCTCTTCCTCCGTGTTCCCTAGTTTTGCTTTGTCATTGGCACCGCCGTCCTATCATCGTGGTCGTGGAGCTGGTGCAACCGGCATTGACGAAGGGGTACTAGATCTTGCTCGGCTAGGGATCAGATCTGGTCGGTCATGATAGGTGTCAAGCTTGGTAGGGGATCTAGATCCGGCTTGTACCATCATCGAGGTGGTCCTTCTGTCACCAGCTGATCGACCTGCTGTTGACAAATCGAAGGGGATCGAGCTTTGGCTAGGGTTTGAAAATGTATGAGAGAAGGTGCGGCTGGAGAGTGGAGAGGGAGTCAAGTTGCTATTCCGATGGCGCCTAGAGTCCGGAGCGGGGTGGCAGAGGGGGCATTTGGAGAGTGGAAAGGGAGGCCATGGGACTAGGATTTGGAACTAGAGGAGAGATGGTGCGGTTGGAGAATGGAGATGGAGGCGGAGACGACGACTCTTTGCGCTTTTATGTGGCCATCACATTACCACAAATGCCCTTGTCTGAAATCGATGGTGTGGTAAACCTATTTTTCATGCAGAGGGCAAAAGAGAGACATCTAATTTTCGATGCGTGTTGGTGGGACTGCTCGGTGTGGTGCGAAATCAAATTTTTGGGAGGGCAGACCACCTTGTCTGCTCAGTAGAGAACGAAATTTCTGGCGTCCTTAGTTGTTGCCTTTTTGGTTTTTTCATAATGCAAATAAACATAAAGCTAAAAGGGGATGATAATAAACAATTAAAAAGATCTACGAATTTGGCACCTAAAAATTACCAAAAAAGAAAAAATAAACTTGCTCGCTGCAGCTTATTGCGCTGCAACTGGTGATTTTTTTTTTGTGTGTGACTGCATCTGTAGCTATTTGAACTAAGGCTTATAATTAGGAAGCAAGGGGAAGGCACGCCCAGGGATGGAAAACCCTCCAAAAAACTAAATGTGTTATTCAAATGATATCCCCATGGATTTCCCACCCTAGAAAAAGTAGTCACAGATTCTACGGTGCTTTGAGTTTCTAGAGAAGAGAAAAAATTAAAGCATCCTCCTCTTGGCTAGCGCTCTTGTGATTCACCGACTTGCCAGTACTCTGGATCGTCCTCCTCCTCGCTAGAGTTGTAGTCAGTGCTGTACTTTCCATCGCTCGAGTATGTCCCCATTGTTCGTGAGCCTCGAGCCTATCGCCAACACCGTCTTAGTGAAGGTGAACATGGACGACAACATCCTACATGACTGCCTCAACCCTTGATCCATGGGACGTATCAGTAGTACAAGTCATGACCGTATGTGAAGTCTTATTTGCATGCTTGTCTGTGTTAACTATTGTTGAGCTTTGTATTAGGTCGGTTAAATTCTATTGAGCGTTGTGTAGCTTAGGTCCTTTGGTCATTTGGTAACTGGTTATACTAACGGTGTTTGCCCTTTCTAGATCGAAGGACTTGGGTGTATGGATGTTGAAATTTTCTAAACCCTAAGACAGTTTGACCCTACAAAATATAGACGATCCGAATCACTATGAAATATAGGGGCCATCCAAGTAGTCCATATAACCCGACTACCAAGGGCTAACAACTTGTTCTAATCTATAGAACCCAACAATTAGTTCAGGATACAAACATGTATGGACTAATAACACAACTAATTGGTTGATTCTTAGTTGGCTATTTTTTAGCCGTGGCTAACTAGTCGTAGTCCATCCAAACAGGGCCTTAGACAGTCTGATACTAAAGATTCTTAGTTTGCAAGATGAAGGCTCTCCAGGGCTCCTACTTCAGTTCCATCCCAAAGCTTTTGCCCTCCACCCTTCTACTGGGCATCTTTGTTCTTCTTTTTCTGCATATTATTTTCTTTTTTACACAGATCATGGATAACTATGATCATTCTTGGGACATGTCTATGTATCACTATGTCTTTCGCGAGCTTCGTGTTCGCCATGGCCTACAAACAAGGGTTGTAGTGCTTGCAGTGCATTCTAACTTTTACAGTAGGTGGTACATTGTTTCTATAGTTGTTCATCAAGTTCTTGGCCATCGAAACTACCGTCTTGCTAAGGATCATCTAGGACCCTATGTGTTTGTTGTGGTTCATTCAAATGTAGATCTCCAAACATTGCTTTCATACCTCCATGAGTTCTGTAGTATAGAAGTATTTTCTCATCATATCCGTTATGTTACAATCCGTCCGAATGATCCAGAGATTGGTGGAGTTCATGCAGTTCCTTTTAACTGAGCAGTAGCAACATGGTCAGATGATGTTAATGTTTAGTATCTATGGCATTAGAGATATGCCCTTGTTCTCTATTTCTGAAATAGGTGTGATATTCAAGTATCTCATAACACTGATATTCTGATTTGTGTTTTCAATGTTCACTAGAGACAATTGTGATGTTCTTTAGTTTATCTTGTTGTAATAATATCTATGTAAATGGACTTTTGTTGAACTTTGTATTAGGTGGGTTAAACTCTGTTGACCAAATATATATAGACAAGTATAGTATTGATGAAATGATGCTTACCTATTTCTTGTAAATCATATGCACGCCTCATAGTTCGAGTCATGTAAATTTGACTAGCCCGGACATTTTACTCTGCTACTAAGCTATGACTAGAACTTTTGCCAGATCGGCTGTGCTACAAAATAGCTACACCGGTTGTGGCTGCATGCATGAAGTACTAGTAAGGTAGTTGGATTTGAAGCAACATCTTTAGCCACAGCCGAGCGAGTGCATGATCAGGACCTATGAAACCATGTAGCCATCTCTAGCTCATTGTGGCTCTGCAAAACTATCGACATTGAAATTACGTCCCGTGGCGAGGGCACACGAGCAAGCCGAAAGGGTCCGCTCGATGGAGCTAGAGATCTGCCTAGCTTTAGCGCAGGGGTGGTCGAGCAAGACGTGCTAGTAAATTTGACCCTACAATTGATAAGGAGAGAAAGTTTATCAGTAATTTAGGGCGAAACATGCCGGTGTTGCCAGATAGTCCCGAATGTATGGTTCTGAGAGCCGATATGAAAGGAGATCGACTACATAGTCGATTCCAGCATATTCATAAGAATGAATCAGTTAAAGCTCATGGGGATGTGTAAGAAGAATCGGTTATTATTCAGGATGAATATCATTATTTAGACAAATATTGGTTAATGGCAATAAGATGTCAACATTAATTAGTTTAAGCTAAGCCAATGACTGCGAGTAACCGAACCTCTTTTTATGTAAAAGAAACAGCTCATCATCATTCCACCATTTAATAAAGATAAATCTAATGAACATATTAGATCTCATCTATCGCTATGACCAGTGGGGCATGAGGTAGAATCATGCAGGCCGTAATACAATAATAAGATCATGGGGCTAACACATCTTTCAACCTATCCCTACTTCGACGATCTCGTAATGTGAACTGTTCGTGAAAGCGCTCGATATCGGCTAAAACAGCCGATTCAAGCATAGCGCACAGATAAGGTCATGCCCTCTCAGGAACAGATCTACCAAATAACGATCCCCACTCCATGGTGCTAATAGTGGGGTGTGAGGCAGAATCACACAGGCCGTGATAACGGGCCATGGAACAGTTTTCGCTAGCCAATAGATCTACTCAAGATCACACATGCCTTAACCGCATGCTATGCACGATCAAGATTGATATAAAACAGCCGATAAAACATAACTCATCATTTAAAGTGCAAATTAGATCAGTTTAGATTAACAAATGATGGGTTAAACAAGATATAAGGCTGATCTAGATCAATCCTAATCAGGCGAAGTGATATTGCTGTAATTAAATAAACAATGGAAGCAATAAGCAATATCGGTAACTTAATGAATCTATCCGAAGGAATGCCACCCTTAGATAGAGCCGATAACTTGACCTTAATCTAGTTCAAGCAGTGGAGGTCGACCGGATCGATGCAGCCTTACTTGAACTAGACAAGAATCGATAACTAACTTATACCAGAGTCATAGTGGAGGTCAACCGGATCGATGCAGCCATATGAACAGAGGTATAAGCTATAACGGTACTTACAAACAAGCAGTGGAGGTCAACCGGATCGATGCAACCGTACTTGCTGAAGAACTCACCGAGATCTACTCTACTCCTACTCCTAAGGGGTGGCTAGAGCTGAAAAAAGTAAATAACTTGTATTGGATTGATTGTGTGTCCTTTACAATAGCCGGGGTTTGATATTTATACCCGGGACCTACGCATGACTCCTATCTAAGCACAACTCATCACAATCTTTGGCCCTAAGAGAAGACATTTCTAATTTAAGATAACTTGGACTCTAATCTTTCCCTTTTTGTAGAGTCCAACATGCTTCGTCCCGGTGCTGATCATAGCCTTTGTCGTTATCTGCTGGCGCTACCTAAAGAAAGCCGATTCTAGTTCGTCATTCGATTCAGCTAGTTCCGATCTACATGCAATTGATTCCTTGATGATATGATCTTGGGAGCTTTTGAGTCCCTGTGACTCTTCTTTTAAATTTTGGTGTAAACACATGCCCCCCAATTTTGGGATAAAAGTAATTTTATTCCAAAATTATCACGTCTGTGCCCTCGATAGGTCCGCAGTCACGGGTAAAGAATCTTGATCTGGGGTCTATTGTTTGTCGCCATCTATGTCAGCTCATGAGCCCATGCTTCAAAACTTTTACGAGAGCATCATTGCTTCATGGGCACTTGGATTCATCTTTCTAGGCCGGCAATAAAATGTCTATGCAACCCTGGCGAGAGCAACTCAACAATTCAGCCATGTTTCTCTTCTATCTGCCTCCTCAAGTGCTTTCGACTCCGCCGGACCCTCCATGGTCTATCCTTTTGCTATGAAGATCTTGATCGGTTGGAATAATTCTTGTGCATAGGGTGATTGTGTCGCTCATTCTAGCACCTTGTCGAGCAAGAGGATCAACTATTACGGTTAGAAGAATTCTTGTGATATCACCGAGTCTTCTCTCCATGCTCGCAAAGTTGTTCTAGTGTTTGCAAGGGCTAGAATGTGTGGACACCTTCCCCTTGTTTGTTCCACCAAACGCCCACCGAGAAAGCCACAGGCTTCTTTCCCATAGTTTCTCAGTTTACCGAGAAATTGGCTGGGCATCTATTAGGTGGGCGGCCTTTCCCCTTTCTCTGGCACAATTTTATCAATGGGCCGATGTAATTTGGTTCACGATGACCTTTGGCCTTGTGGGGACCCAGACTCCCTTCAATCCAAAGAAGCCTTGATGGGTTGATCTTTGGTCAATGTAAATTCTTTGCATTCATCCCACGATATTTCATAATTTGGGGAAGCAATAAGTTCGAATCTATTATCTCTTCGTTATCCATCCCTTGATTTTCTAGAGTGTCGATCCGTTTCCATTCCTAATTTCAATTTCACACCCCCGGCGAAATCTATCTTCTCGCCTTCCTAGGCTATATATATGGGCCATGGTCGTGGATCGAAAAACAAACCGCTTCATCTCAAACCTATTGCATCCTTAGTATAGTTCTTGTTTTTCCGTAGGTTTGAGATCATGGAGAATAGCAAGAGGTCTGCTAAGGAGGCCCTCAACGGATCTGCATCATTGCGTGCCAGCGCCTTCATTGCCAAGAGGGTGCAACTTGGGATGCTCCCATCGTTCCAGAGCAGAAGGCCAACTCTACTCAGCCTTTGGGGTCACCTTCAGCACCAATTCGCCGCCAGCTCCCCTGTTACCCAAGGAGGCAGATCGACAATGATGATCTGTTGGCATCCATCTATCGGACTGACCAAAATCTAGCTAGCTGCCTCTCCCTTGCAAAATCAGCTTTGGCCATGATTCAAGGCCAATCATCCCCTGAGGCCAGCCCGGTGGAGGAAAGGTTGGCCAGAGCTGAAGCTAGAATCATGGGTGAGACATCTGCCACAATTTTTCTACCTTCTTAATTTTGCCCTTAAGATTTCTGATCATTCTTTCCTTAAATCTTTTTAGATCTAACTACTCAGTTGGAAAGCCTTCGATCAGCTACGGATCACACGGTGGGATTTGTCAATACCAAGGGTGCCGTTCCGGTGGTTCGCTTGCATGACATCCCGAACCATGTCAGGGAGGTCGCTCTTCATGGCATTCGTCATGGTGCTGCCATGGCATTGGCTGCTGCACAAGCCCGTTCTAGCCACAATCTTCATCTTCTTCCCCATGGTTTTCCAAACACGGTGCACCCTGGGGAGCATGAGCGTTTGGTTGAGGATTTTTCTAGCACCGCCAACTCTGTAGCCTTCAACACCCTGGGCAATGATATAGTAAGCAAAGTGTTTTCTGGCCCATAGCTTGTAATAGGTGATATTTAGCAAACAACTTCTTCGTCTTGAGTGATTTTCCTTTGTTTTGTACTTCATACACATCACTTCGTCTGTGTTTGCTTTGCTTCTATAGGCGATACACATCGTACTGGCTTTTACCCTTTCGGGTTTATTTTTGCACTAGAGGCGATACCTTTTTGATATCGGCTATTAGAGCTGACGACCCAACAAATTGGTTATTAAGTGTTAATCCAAACGCTAGGGTAATATTTCTTTAGATATTTCCCATTGATTGCTTGGCCAAATTCTTCCTCTCCTCTTAGTGTTTCCAAAATATAAGCATTACCAGGCGCACATCGTTTGATCCGATAAGATCATTCCCAGTTAGGTGACCATTTACCGAATTTACTGTCCTTTGACCCGATCGGCAATTTCACTTTCTAGACCAAGTCTCCCTTAAAAAATTGCTTAATCTTGACCTTCTTATTGTAATATTTTGTAATCCTGAGTTTATTGGCTTTGATATTTTCAAGAGCACGCAACCAAAGGCAACTCAAGTCCTCCAAGTTGTCTATCATAAGATTCTTGTAGACTTCGGCTGACAAATCATTTTGCAATGTAACACGCCTCGATCCAGTCCAAACTTCCCAAGGAAGAACTACATTATGGCCATACACAAGTTCGTAAGGCGACGTTTTAATTGATCCATGATAGGCCATCCTATATGCCCATAGTGCCTCATTAAGCATTGAATGCCACTTCCTTGGCTGTTCCTCGATCTTTTTCTTGATCAGCTTAATCATAATCTGATTGGACGCCTCTGCCTGGCCATTAGCTTGAGCATAGTAAGGAGAGGAATTCAGTAGCTTGATTCCCATACTGGCAGCAAAATCCCCGAACTCTTATGATGTGAACATTGTCCCTTGATCGGTAGTTATGGTTTGAGGAATCCCAAAATGATACACAATGTGTTCCCTGACAAAATCAATCATGTTCTTTGAGGTTACTGTCTTCAAAGGAATTGCCTCAACCCATTTAGTGAAGTAATCTATTGCTACCAATATGAACTTATGTCCTTTGCTTGAGGGCAGAAAAATCTGGCCAATTAAATCAATTTCCCAACCTCGAAACAGCCATGGCTTGATTATTGGATTCAAGGTCGACGCAAGTGATCTCTGGACATTACCAAAACATTGACAGTCCTGGCACCCCTTGTAATATTCAAAATAGTCTTCCAACATCGTTGGCCAGAAATATCCAGTTCTGCGAACAATCCATTTCATCTTATAAGCCGATTGATGAGCTCCACATATCCCTTCATGTACCTCACCCATCAACACTTTAGCTTCTTCTTGATTTAAGCATTTGAGCAACGCCCCATCAACTGTTTTATAATATAACTAATCATCTAACAAAATATATTTAGCCGATTTATACCTTAGCTTTCTGGCAACTTTCTGAGATGGATCTCTAAGGTAATCGGCTATTTTGACTCTCCAATCATCATTCGAGGTTTCACTACTCAAGACTTCTCGAAACACTTGATACCCTGACGCACTTTGAGCTAGATGATTAGCTTCTTGGTTTTGTGCTCTTGGAATATGTTGGAAAGAGACATGAAGAAATTCTTTGAGCAACTTTTGACACTCATCATAATACCCCTTCAACATTTCTTCTTTGCACTCATATAGGACAATCAACTGATTAATAATTAACTATGAATCTCAAAATACTTCGATTGCTTCGGCCTTTACTTTGTGAAGAAGTTGAAGTCCCTTAAGAATAGCTTCATATTCCGCTTGGTTGTTGGTAATCATTGGCCTAGTCGGAGAGCAAACTCAAAACTTGCCCCCTGAGGCAAAATAATAATGATGCCAATGCCACCACCTTGCTTGCATGAGGATCCATCAAAGAATAATGTCCAAGGCACCGGCTCTACATAATCAATGCTTGGCTTATGATGCTAGGGTGACAAAATCGGCCATTATTTGTCCCTTGATTGCCTTAGCCAATTCGTACTTCAAGTCAAATTCCGATAACGCAAGAATCCACTTTCCCACTCTCCCATTTAGTATTGGCATTGATAACATATGCTTAATCACATCATCCTTGGAAACAACTGTACACTCGGTCGATAATAAGTAGTGTCGCAGCTTAGTGCAAGAGAAATATAAGCACAAGCATAACTTTTCGGTGGAAGAATATCTTGTCTCTGGATCCAGTAGTCTTCTACTCAGATAGAAAACAACTCTCTCTTTTCCTTCAAATTCTTGCATTAAGGCCAATCCAATTGTCTTGTCATCAACCGATATGTACAACTTAAAAGGCTTACCTTGCTAAGGAGGGACTAGCATAGGTGGACACTTCATGTATTCTTTTATATCTTCAAACGCCTTTTGTTGTATGTCACCCCACTTGAATTCTTGATTATTTTTCAGCTTCAACAAGGGAGAAAATGGCAGGATCCTTTCTGACAAATTTGAAATGAACCTTCTGATGAAATTGATCTTACCAAGCAGAGATTGCAATTCTATCTTAGTAGTCGGGGGAACTGCCTCATCAATTACTTTTATGCTTTTTTGACCAACTTCGATTCCTTCCTCGTGGACCATAAATCCCAAGAATTGTCCAGCCGACACTCCAAAAGCACATTTATTAGGATTCATCTTTAAACCATGTTTTCTTGTGCATTCCAGAGTCTCTCACAAATCAGCTAGGTGTTCTTTGTACCCTTTGGATTTTATCATCACATCATCGATGTAGATTTCAACAATCCTGCCGATCAACTTATGGAAAATATAATTCATCGCCCTCTGATAAGTTGCACCAGCATTCTTCAGACCAAAGGTCATCACAACCCACTCGAATAAACTGATTGCGCTAGGGCACCTAAAAGCGGTCTTTGCTATGTCTTCCTCAGCCATGAAAATTTGGTTATACCCCGCATTGCCGTCCATGAAGCTAATAACCTTGTGCCCGGCTGCTGCATCTACTAACATATCAGCTATCGGTATTGGATAACCATCCATGGGTGTGGCTTTGTTCAGATCCCTGAAATCGATGCAAACCCTCAATTTCCCATTCTTCTTGTATACAGGAGCAACATTCGATATCCACTCTGCATATCGGCACGGTCAGATAAACTTCGCCTCCAGTAACCTTTCATTCTCCTTTTTGATATCATGTAGCACATTTGAATTGAATCTCCTTGGAGCCTGTTTAAATGGCCGATATCCAGGTTTGATTGGCAACTGATGTTCGACAATTGACCGGTCTAGACCAGGCATCTCATAGTACTCCCAAGCAAAATAGTCTTTAAATTCTTTTAACAAATCAACTAACTCTCATTTATACTCAGGGTCCAACTTGGCACTTACGTACATCGACCTAGGTCTATCTCCAGAGCCAATATCTACTTCTTCTAATTCATCAGCCGACGTAAAACCGTGTCCTAGTTTGCCAGCTGTACCATCTATTGGATTATCCATTAAGACAAGTTTTCAAAGCTAACTGCTTGGATCGGCTGTTGGCTTTCATCGTTGATTCTAATGAAGCCTCCTTCCCATAACTTGCCAGAAAAGCATTCAAAATCTTCTAGTTCCCAAAAGACTAGATTAGCTGTTGCGATGCTCATAGATTCATCAGCGCGAAATAGCTCGACATCATCTCCATGCCATTGAATCAAACACTGATGCATGGTCGATGGTACACAATAGTTCGCATGAATCCAATCACGACCAAGGAGCAAACTGTATGACCTTTTTCCATTGATGACGAAGAATGTGGTGAGCAGAGTCTTACTCCCGATTGTTAGTTCGACGTTTATTGCCCCCCCAGGTCTTAGATGCATTACCTCCAAAATCCTTAAGCATCATGTCAGTGTCCATCAGATCTCCTAGTCCCTTGCCAAGTTTACGAAAAGTGGTGTATGGCATAAGATTGACAGAAGCACCTCTGTCCACTAACATCTTGTTCATCGGCTTCCCATCAACAAAACCTTTCATACATAAAGCTTTTATGTGCCGATGCTTGACTGGCTTATCAAATATTGCTTGTTGTACAACCGTCAACTTGGCAACTACCTCCTCATACTTCGATTCATTGAAATCTGAATAAACTTCTTGATCTGCCGGAGCTCTGAATTGTGATGGCAACAAAAAGCCATTTGGATATTAGCCAATGGTTGCTTTATATCGGCTGTTTGCTTAGCACGCCATACTTGAGGTTTTCCGGATGCCTGAGCTTGTTCCATCTCTTTATTCCTTAGGCGCTGCACCCTTCTCTTCTGGCTTCTTGTCAATCCTCCTGGACACCATTGGCCTTCTTGCCAAACATATTCTCTTTCATTGCCTCTCTCTTCATAATCAGCCTAGTCTTGGTCAACAACTCTTTTTCCCAGCCGATTATGAACACTTCCATTTTTTAAACGCCAATCCATGTTATTATGATGATATGCATCTTGAGCATGGATAGATCGGCGGTTGGTTTGAGATTGCCTAAACTCCCAATATTGATTGCTGCATTCTGGACAGTTATGTCTGGCAGGCAACTTCAAACCTTCATTCTAGCAATGTCTGAAGAAAGGACAATTCCAATGTGATTTGGCTTGTCTCCTTTCATACCTCTCTTTTTCCTAGTCGACGCTGGTATTCTTGATTCTTTAACCAACGCTGATAATCCTTTTCCTTCTATCGCTGCCAGATTATTCAAGAGGATCCGAGATGTGACTCGCGGCTTTGTCGTCCCTGCTTTTGACGTTTCCCCCTGCTCATATCGGCTCTATTGCTTATCACGACGTCTCTTAATTTCTCTGTATTCGTCGGCCGATATTTGCATCTTGGGATCGACTGTTCCAGCTTCTCTTGATTTGGCTGATGTTAGGACCTTAGTCTTCCCTTTGAGCAGCCTAGCATCAACCATGTTTTGATCTCCTAGGAAAGGATTATCATCAACTTTTCATTTTCCGAGGCGTATCAAATTTGAGCCTTCCTTGCTGAATAGCCCTCTGTATATGCTGCCGGAAAATCCTGCATTCATTTGTGGAATGAGAAGTAGTGTTATGGAACTTGCAGAACTTTTTATTCTTCAACTGATCAGAGGGCAACATAACATGATTATCGGGAAACTTGATCTGCCCCTTCTCAAGCAAGAAATCGAAGAGCTTGTCTGATTTTGTGACATCAAAGTCATAGCTCTCCTCGACTCCTCTTCCCCAAGGATTTGGCACCATTACTGTCTTCTTGCCCCAATTCCACTCAACTGCATCAACCTCTTCCTCTTCATCTTCATAGCCATCATCGACTGAGTATGGATTATAAGCTTCGGCCACTGTGGTATTCTTCTAAAATCGAGTATCTCTGCGCATACTTTGGAATTGGCTATTAAGTGCTGCCACTCGTTGAGTCAATTGACCCAAGTTGTCAAATTCTTGTCCCAGCAGCTTTTCTTTCCACATCGGCAGTATTCCCTGAATGGCTAAAGCAGCTAGCTGATCATCAGCCAAGTTTAATGAGAAGCATAAGTTCCTAGTCTCTTGGAACCTCTGAAGAAACTCAGTGCCCGATTCATTAGTCTTCTACCTTATAGTTGTCAGATCGATGATCTTCTTTTCTCCAGTCCCAATATGAAAATATGTATGAAATTTCTTCTCGAGGTCAGCCCAGTTGATAATGGAGTTGACTGGCAATGATGAAAACCAAGTGAAGGCTAGCCCTGATAGGGACAAGGAGAAGAAACAAACTCGATGGGCATCCTAAACTGATGCCTCGCCCAACTTCATAAGATACTGACTGACATGTTCTATCGTGCTTATACTGTCTTGGCTAGTGATCTTAGCGAACTCTAGGAGCCTGTAATTTGTGGGAAGAGCGACCAAATCATACCATTCTGGATATGGGCGTTTGTACAAAAAGGTCAGCCCTTTTGGCTTCAGACCGAACCGATTCTTCATCATCTCGGTCACCTTTAGCAATAACTCATCAGCTTGTGGATTTGGATTTCCTTGCACCTGCTAACCCATCTATGGATTGAAATCCCATGTGCCTTAATACCCTGGATTCGGAATCATATGAAGGATGTTATAATCTGTGCCATAATGATACCCTTGTGGAATCTCTATCTGTTGGGTCCTTTGCTGGCTTGCTGCTTGAAGTCTCTGATTGTAGACATGAAGATCTATATCTCTACGGATCCTTTGAATTGATGGTGCTATTTTTTGAGCCGACGATGGTATGTGGCCTGATGTGCCAAAATTAATCACCCGATTCTGACCTTCCCCGCCGGCTGTTGCACATGTTGCACTGACGATCCAGGATTATACTGTGTCTGATTCATAGTAGTACTTTTAGCTTGTTTAGATGAACCCTGAACTGCCTAGACATCATCATTACTAGCTGGTGCTGCTTCTTGATGGCTGGTACCGACTTGATTAGTCCCTTGGGTCGCTGGATGTGGAATATTGTAATAAGCCGGCCCAACTTGACCAACTGGAAACCCATGAATCGCTTCTTTCATGGTGTTGTGGAATGTGTCCAATAAAGCTTCATTATGGCTTGACATGGCATCACAAATAGATTTGTCTACAACTTCCATAAAGAAACGTCTATCTTCAGCTTCAACTGTATCTGTCTGCCCGTGTAATAGAACTCTTGATAGTGGAAATTTCTGAACAATTGTGTTATCATGTGTTTTGGTGTAGGACAACAAACATTTGCTGTGAAATTCTTCTGTAGCTTTGCCGATGACATCTTTATCTCCATCAGGTAGATCTTCATAATGTACCATGAGGATGTCGTTATTGTTGTGAACCGCCATGACAATTGTGGTGTCCCACCGAGTGTGCCAGATACATGTGTCAACATAGAAATTTCATCCCATGATGAGGGCACACGAGCAAGCCGGAAGGGTCCGCTCGATGGAGCTGGAGATCCGCCAAGCTTCAGCATAGGGGTGAATCGATCCTACGCGCTCCTCCCAAGATGTGTTAGTCAATTTGACCCTACAATTGACAAGGAGAGAAAGTTTATCAGTAATTTAGGGCGGAATGTGCCGGTGTTGTTAGACAGTCCCGAATGCGCGGCTCTGAGAGCCGATATGAAAGGAGATCGACTAAATAGTCGATTCCAGCAAATTCATAAGAATGAATCAGTTAAAGCTCATGGGGTTGTGTAAGAAGAATCGGTTATTGTTCAGGATGAATATCATTATTTAGACAAATATTGGTCAGTGGCAATAAGATGTCAATAGTAATTAGTTTGTGCTAAGCCAATGACTATGAGTAACCGAACCTCTTTTTATGTAAAAGAAACAGCTCATCATCATTCAACCATTTAATAAAAATAAATCTAATAAACATATTAGATCTCATCTATCGCTATGACCAGTGGGGCATGAGGCAGAATCATGCAGGCCGTAGAAACAACAATAGCCTCGACGACCCTAACTTATCACTAATATCAGTGGGGCATGAGGCAGAATCTTGCAGGCCATAATACAATAATAAGATCATGGGGCTAACACATCTTTCAACCTATCCCTACTACAACGATCTCGTAATGTGAATTGTTCGTGAAAGTGCTCAATATTGGCTCAAACAGCCGATTTAGGCATAGCGCACAGTTAAGGTCATGCCCTCTCAGGAACAAATCTACCAAATAACGATCCCCACTCCACGGTGCTAATAGTGGGGTGTGAGGTAGAATCACACAGGCCGTGATAACAGGCCATGGAATAGTTTTCGCTAGCCAATAGATCTACTCAAGATCAGACATGCCTTAACCGCACGCTATGCACGATCAAGATTGATATAAAATAGCCGATAAAACATAACTCATCATTTAAAGTGCAGATTAGATCAGTTCAGATTAACAAACGATGGGTTAAACAAGATATAAGGCCGATCTAGATCAATCCCAATCGGGCAAAGTGATATTGTTGTAATTAAATAAATAATGGAAGCAATAAGCAATATCGGTAACTTAATGAATCTATTCAAGGAACACCACCCTTAGATAGAGCCGATAACTTGACCTTAATCTAGTTCGAGCAGTGGAGGTCGACCGGATCGATGTAGCCTTACTTGAACTAGACAAGAATCGATAACTAACTTATACCAGAGTCACAATGGAGGTCAACTGGATCAATGTAGTCGTATGAACAGAGGTATAAGCCAAGATGGTACTTACAGACAAGCGGTGGAGGTCGACCGGATTGATGCAGCCGTACTTGCTGAAGAACTCACCGAGATCTACTCTACTCCTACTCCTAAGGGGTGGCCGGAGCCAAAAAAAAGTAAATAACTTGTATTGGATTGATTGTGTGTCCTTTACAATAGCCGGGGTTTGATATTTATACCCGGGACCTACGCATGACTCCTATCTAAGCACGACTCATCACAATCTTTGGCCCTAAGAGAAGACATTCCTAGTTTAAGATAACTTGGACTCTAATCTTTCCCTTTCTGTAGAGTCCAACATGCTTCGTCCCGGCGTTGATTGTAGCCTTTGTCGTTATCTGCTGGCGCTACCTGAAGAAAGCCAATTCCAGTGCTACATTCGAATTAGCTGGTTCCGATCTGCACGCAATTGATTTTTTTATGATATGATCTTGAGAATTTTCGAGTCCTAGCGACTCTTCTTCCAAATTTTGGTGTAAACAAAAACCAAGCAAGAGAAATTGCTTACGGAAGCAAGAGCAACTTGTCTTCAATCTTTAGTCTACCCCTCGACTGCTGTGAATGCTTGGAGTGAAATAACTGCAGAGGCTTTCCTCATGCATTCAATTCACTCATCGCAACCGCGCAAGGGTTGCTTTGTGCCTTGGTGTTGGCGATGCTTAAACTCGTAATCCTACCGCCAACATATAAATAAAATGAACAAATGTAAACACCAAAACTTAGAATTAGGGATTTTAACTTACACTTTCCACAAGTTTTGGTACAAACATGTTTTGTAGGTCACAAACATAAATGCATGGAGAAATTCACTGAAAGGCGCTTTTCGACGCTGATTTGCGCAAAGGAACAACAAGGGCGCCCATCAACTCAACTCCACCATGGCAAAGCACCACTAGGGAGCGATCTAGGTCTAGCCCAAAGCCTACCACGCAAAGGCAGTGGCCAACGGTGGTAGTTAAGGGGCGGGTGACCCCTTGTGGACACCTCCCTGCCTCTCCTCGCTCTAGCGGTGGCATGTCTCCATGCTGAGGCGGTGCAGCCCTAACCTTGCACCAAGATTAGCTTGAAGCACTACCATCCTCCCTATATAAATATAGGGGTAGAGCTCCCCTCTACAACACACATCAAGAGAGAAATAAGAAGAGGAAGAGTTTAATTTCTACTTAGCTTAGCTAGAATAAGAGTGGGAGTGAGTGAGGAAAGAGTTGGAGAAGTGCCAGGGCAGTCGGCAACCTCCCTTAGTGTACTCGCTAAACTTAGCGGAAGCATGTCAGAGCTAGCAACTCCTCCACTTGTACCTCTACAATCATCTTACTACTTGGAGTAAGAAGTTCATGTTTAACTTTGGCATTAATATCTTAAGAAAGCTACCTTTGCTCATTATAAACTTGTGGGTTCGTTGTCTGTCCTTGTGGCAGGTACTCTAGTAGAAGGGCTCTAATAGAGATGGATAACCCTTACATGCACGCTAGAGTAATAGTCGATAGAGTAGACGTGGTGTCTAGGCTAGAAGCTATCTTTGTTTGCCTCGTTCCCCACGGTTGAGGGGTAGGAGGCAGGTGGTGATAGCCCTGTCCGTCCCTTGTAACCCCCACATTCAAGTTCGACGTAGAGCTATAGGCCAGCCTTGCCTAGCAGACCAGGTGCGATCTGGTGCCCGAAACAAGTCTATAGTGTCAAAGTTATCTTCGCTTAGGACATCATTCCTTAGAAAAAAACTCACTACCCAAGCTACCTTTCACTTATTTTCTTAGGTGAACTAGCTAAGATACTTACACATCTATTCCTTTGGGAAAATATGATACCCTGAATACTTCCGGGTCAAGTGCTACAACGGTGTATCCGTGCGCTTGTGGATTCCTCTGCTTTCACTAAGAAACACCAACAAGCATTTCTAGCGCCGTTGCTGGGGAGTGGTTGTCGTTTTAGTCTCCAAAACTAGTTTGCCTATGTATCTTTTATTTTACCTTTCTTTTCTTTTATTCTTTTTCTAAATGGAGCACAAAACCATTCACCAACTTTCTACTCCCAAGGGCGAGTTCTTAGAGCCACCACAATCCTCAAAGCCAATCACAACTTTTAGCTATGAACTCCGCCCTAGCTTTATAGCCATGGTTTGAGAACAAACCTTCTTGGGCTTCGATTATGAAAATCCTTACCATCACCTTAGTGAATTTGAGCAGCTCTATGCTTGCCTAACCTTTCAGGCATGTCACAAGACACATTTTGGTGGAAATTGTTTCCTTTCTCCCTTGATGAGAGGGAAAAACAATGGTACGCCCATAACGTAGGGAAGGTAGCTGACAATTGGGAAGAATTAAGGAACATATTTTATCTCGCATTCTTCCCTATATCCCGAATTGCTGCCCTATGATTTTCAACAAAAGGACAAGGAAACCATAGGTGCAGCTTGGGACCGATTTTCAATCCTAACATGTTCTGGACCATACTTGTCTATACCCAACCATGTGTTATTACAACATTTTTGGTTAGGGATTAGCAAGGAGTCTGCTCTACAAGTTGACATAACTGCCAGAGGTTCATTCACGCACAAAACCACTGAGGAAGGAGAAGCCCTCTTAGACTAAATTCTAGAGAACACTCCTCCCTTAGAACCCCTCTGTGTGGAACCTATGTTAAGTCATGAGGAAGTCTCTTCGGCTGAGGCTGAACCTACACTTTCCATCCAAGAACCCTCACCCAAACCAGAAGATTCAGAGGAAGGTCTCCAACCTTCAGACCTTCCACCTTTCGAGGATGACCTTTTCGAAGACTTTGGAAATACCTTGAATTATTTATGTCAAAGGAAACCACCAGTTCCTATCACTCTGTTAGACCCGCTAGATGAGGAATTCCTTTGAAACTCTATCAAGGATTTGACCACCATTATGAGCAATGAATGGGTTGAAGAATCAGAGCTCTCTTCTAAAGAAATTCAGATCCACACCCCTTCTTCAACCATTCAATGCAGAATCAGTAGAACCATGATAGATGTGCTTTACAATCCAATAGTTCAGGCAAATCTTATGTCCAAATCCTTGGCAAGTACCTATTTAGGTGACGAACCTCTAGCCCCAACCAATAAATCCCTCAGAATTGCTCCACATTCCAATTTAAAGGGAATTGGGCTCCTACATAATGTAACAATACATCATGACAAGGTCGAAATGGCTCTCGATTTCCATATCTTTGACACTAAAGATTTTGACATCATGATAGGGCACCCCCTAGAAAAACTTTTTACTGAACCACCTAAAATGGGGGAACTAGATGTAAAGCTAGGGAGAGACACTTTCACAATCCCTATCACTCAAGCTAAAAACTCAGTGGCAGACACTATCCCCTACCATGAATTGCCCAAGGAGGTCATGTCGGTCTCATCATTCGAATCCCTTGAGTTGTCCCTAGAAAAAGATGCCAAACTCTTTATAGAAGAAGAGTATGACCTAGGAGAAACCATTGACCTTCCTCAAGAGGAAGCACCGACTTGACCTCCCATTGAACTTAACCCCCTACCCGCTGGCCTGTGTTACGCTTTCTTGAATGGTGACAAAGAAGCTCTTGTAATCATAAGCGACAAACTTACTAATGAGGAGACATCCAAACTCATCGCCATCTTAGAAAAACATAGGTTAGTTTTTGGGTATTCACTCCAGGATCTTAAGGGGATAAGTCCAATGCTTTGCACCCATCGTCTCCTAATTGACCCTGCAAGCACACCATCACGCGAACCACAATGCAGGCTCAATAATACGATGCGGGAAGTCGTGAAGAAGGAAGTCCTAAAACTTCTTCATGCTGGGATTATCTATCCCTTACCACATAGTGACTGGGTGAGCCCCATCCAAGTGGTGCCCAAGAAAGGGGGTATGACGGTCGTAGAAGACAATAAGAACGAATTAATCACGGGGTGGAGGATGTGTATAGATTTCTGAAAACTCAACGCGGCCACAAAGAAAGATCACTTCCCACTGCCCTTCATCGATGAGATGTTAGAGCGGTTGGCGAAGCAATTTTTTGTTTGTTTCTCAATGGGTATTCGGGGTATCACCAAATTCCTATCCACCCTGACGATCAAAGGAAGACTACAGTCACATGCCCATATGAAACATATGCATATGGACGAATGTCTTTTGGGCTGTGTAATGCACCCGCCTCTTACCAAAGGTGCATGATGTAAATTTTCTCAGACATGATAGAAGAAATTATGGAGGTTTTTATGGATGATTTTTCAGTCTATGGAAAAACCTTTGACCATTGTCTAGTGAATCTAAACAAAGTCTTGCAACGATGTCAGGAAAAAGATTTAGTACTAAATTGGGAAAAATGCCATTTCATGGTTAGAGAGGGCATCATTCTTGGACACTTAGTGTCTAAGAGGGGGATTGAGGTTGACAAAGCTAAAATTGAAGTCATAGAATGGCTACCACCCCCTGTGAACGTAAAAGGAATCCATAGTTTTTTAGGACATGTAGGTTCTTACAGACGTTTCATTAAAAACTTTTCACAAATCTCTAGACCATTGATGAACTTGCTAGCTAAGGATGTACCCTTTGAGTTCACTAATGAGTGTTTAAACGCTTTCCATACACTCAAGAAAGAACTCATCTCAGCACCAATCATCCAACCACCCGATTGGTCACTGCCATTTGAAATAATGTGTGATACTAGTGATTATGCCATTGGTGCGGTCCTTGGACAAACCAAAGATAAAAAGCATCATGCAATTGCCTATGCTAGCAAAACACTGGTAGGAGCACAACTTAATTATGCTACCACTGAAAAAGAACTTCTTGTAGTTGTTTTTGCTATTGATAAATTTAGATCTTACTTAGTGGGAGAAAAAATAATTGTTTACACCGATCATGCTGCACTTAAATACCTGCTCACTAAGAAAGATGCAAAACCGCGTCTCATAAGATGGATTCTCTTGCTCCAAGAATTTGACCTAGAAATAAAAGATAAAAAGGGAGTAGAGAATACTGTTGTAGATCATCTATCGTGTATGCCAGTCACTGACATGCAGGAACTTCCAATTAATGACTTCCTACGAGATGACATGCTGCTGAGGGTGATAGATTCAAACCCATGGTACGCGAACATTGTGAATTTCATGGTTTCAAGGTACGTACCACCGGGTGAGAATAAGAAGCTACAAGCTAAAAGCAGATGTCACCTTTGGGACAACCCATACCTCTACATGATATGTTTCGATGGCTTGCTAAGAAGGGACAGAGGGTATACAAATCATCGAAAAGTGCCATGCAGCTCCGTACGAAGGCCACCACGGAGCATTCCGCACTCAAGCCAAAATTTGGCAGTGTAGATTCTTCTAGCCAACGAAGTACGAAGACACCAAAGAATTCATCCGAAGGTGTCAGAAATGCCAAGGTGGCATCACTTCTCGCAATGCAATGCCCCTCCACTACAACCTTCAAATAGAAATATTTGATGTGTGGGGCATTGACTTCATGGGGCCATTCCAAAAGTCCCAAGATTGCGAGTACATCCTCGTCGCCATTGACTATGTGTCAAAGTGGGTGGAAGCATTGCCATGTAGAGCAGCCAACGCTAAGCACACCTGAAGGATGTTCCATGAAGTGATCTCCCTCACTTTGTAACACCAAGAATGGTTATAAGCGATGGGGGGTCTCACTTCATCGATAAAACCTTCAAAGCCTTCCTAAGGGAGCTTAGGGCCAAGCACAACGTCACCACCCCATATCATCCGCAAACCAATGGCCAAGCGGAGACTTTGAACAACCAAATAAAAAATATCCTACAAAAAACGGTTAATGAAATGGGGAAGGGGTGGAAGAACAAGCTTCCTGATGCACTCTTGGCATACATGATAGCTTACAAAACTCCCATTGGCATGTCGTTGTTCCAACTAATCTATGGAAAAAGCTACCACTTACTAGTTGAGCTTGAGCACCGAGCTCACTAGGCAATCAAAGACTAGAACATGGACGTAAAACTAGCTAGCAAGAACCAATAGAAACAAATCTCCAAGCTAGAAGAATGGCATGAGAAAGCTTACCACAGAGCCAGACTTTACAAAGAAAGGACCAAGAGATGGCACGACCACCGAATCCAACAAAAAGAATTCAAGGAGGGAGACAAGGTCTTGCTATTCAACTCCCGAGTCAAGCTCTTCGATAAAGGTAAGATACATAGCAAATGGGAAGGACCATTCACCGTCGTCAACTTGTCAACTCATGGCGCGATCACCATCCAGGACAATGATGGTAACACTTTTAAAGTTAATGGTCAAAGATTGAAAATTTTCCTAGAATCTTCTCATGATATTAATCAAGAAATCGATGAAATAGACTTAATATCTTTTAACAAATTCATTGCAAATCTATGAAAATTTAAATATTTCTAACATGCTCTTGCATTTAAATAACGTTACTCATATATATTTATCATTCACAATCATACACTATGTGAAAATAATACTTTACTCATGTCTTATTTATGTAAATAACACATAAAATTGACAAACATGTTTAAAATGGGAAGACAAAATAGAACACCATGGGGTGTAGATATTATTGC
Source organism: Miscanthus lutarioriparius (assembly GCA_904845875.1). Taxonomy (NCBI): domain Eukaryota; kingdom Viridiplantae; phylum Streptophyta; class Magnoliopsida; order Poales; family Poaceae; genus Miscanthus; species Miscanthus lutarioriparius. Next base: position 55,458,603 of record CAJGYO010000017.1, on the reverse strand, counting down.
GTGGGAGAGCATTTAGAAGGAAGCTCAGTCAGGACAGCGACCCCAGGGATCGGCCGCCCCCTCCTGGCTCCTCTGACATCTTGTTTGCTAGGATAACCTCGTATGATGGAGTGCATCATGATCATCTAGAGTTTTGCACTGAAATATCCTTCCCTCGCACAGTTGCTGAGCCTATATAAAAGCACCATGAGCCTTCCCTCATCCCACACCAAAGCACCATGTGAGAGAAGAAGCGCGTGCTGTTATGATGGCTTCACTTGCTACCATGCCTCCACTCCTCAGCAGGGCGAGTGGAGGCATGAGTGTGCGGTCCACAGCTAGGACCAAGGTGCCACAAGCTGACACCTAGCCTAGGTGGGCGCCCCCATCAAGGTTGGCCTCAGGGTCCAACAACCTCAAGCGCAAAACTCCAGAAAGTGCTACAAAAAGCATCCATGTAACGCCTTCGGGCAACATCATTTATAGCTATAGCTACACTATAGTGGGGGTTCAAAAACCTGATGGCAAGTGTGGGAAGGGGCTAATGTGCAAACCAGGGAGAGGCAAAGGGCCAGCAACCCCTATCCAAAAGTCTGTCTTGAAAGAGACAACTAGTTCATCATCTAAGCCCCTTAGATTTAAGAGGACCAACAAGCCTCTGATCTTAAAATCATGAGCTATCTTTGAGGAGGATTAAGAGCCTGCACCTCCTGAAGACCCCCAAATCACCTCGCTGAAAAACAAGATAAAAAACCTATGCGAGGACATTAGATTCCTCAGGGGCCAGTTAGATGATAGCAAGATTAAGGTCAATGGCCTAGAGCACCAATTGGACGTCTACATCTTTAGCTTTGGGCGTAGACTGTCCAAGGTGGCAAGAGCTGCAGGGGGGAGCACGCTCTTGATTAGGAGCATGTTTTATATTTCCTTAGGCGCAAGTTCTATTTTTTGTTCTTTCATTCTAATCATTTTTAATTTCTGATCATGTAATGCGCCTCTCATTTGAAGATTGAATAAAATTTTCCTTTAGAATTATTTGTCTACACTTGTCTTTTGGACTCTTTTTGTCAAATATAAAATAAAGATAGGTACAAGTGTGGGGGAGGCACCACAGTCACCTCCAATTTGTACAGATAAACAACACACGCAAAAATTATGGTTTGTGCAATTCTCTCTCGCTCTATTTTTAAGAATTCTAAGAACTAAACTCAAAATAAAGTGATGGCTCATCTCCATATCTTCCTGTGATTAAGGGTTTGTATACTTTTTATTCCCTATTGTTTACACCAAAATTTGGCTGGCCAGGAAATATCATTGGTAAGGAATGACATGAGGTGCATCACGTGCGTACCAGAAATGAAAGGAAATATTCTTTAGTATATTTGGAGATGTATGACATCTAGGAGCTCTTCATCGGCTAGAAAATATTATATTTTGGGAGAAGCATGATGTCCAAAGTCTCCTCACGTGAAGATAAGGAACAAGCAAGAGAGGCTAGAAGAATTGGTAATTTTATTGCCAATTGAGTCTACAGAAGGAAGCCATACAGACGTTGATTGTGAAGCGCATCAGCCGTCAGATCCCCTTCTTGTCTAGACGAACAAAAGACACATCGGTCAAGGAAGCTTTATTAGAGGATTCTACAAAGGGGGAAACTAGAGTCCATGTATCTTAAAATTTCCTTTTCTTTTAGATTTATCTTGTTAGGCAAGTTTTGTACTAGATCACCACGTGACCAACTAGGATTGTCTTAGGCCTCAGGTATAAATATAAACCCAGGCTATTGTAATCTAGACATCTACACACATCAATCAAAACCAGTCTTTACTTTTTTGGCTTCACGCCAACCCTTAGGAGTAGGAGAACTGTAGAAACTCGGCGAGTTCTTCAACAAGCAGGGCTGCATCGACTGATCGACCTCCGACTTGTCTATGAGTTCTGTCATGACTTTTATTATGACTTGTAAGGCTGCATCAGCTGATTGATCTCTTACGAGTTGTACTAAAAGTTAGTTATCGATTTGCATCATTATTTGTAAGGTTGCATCAACCGATAATCTCTTGCAGCTACTGATATTAATTAAAGTTATCGATCTTGTGTTAAATAACTTGTTGTTTAATAAAATATCACCGGTTATCGAATCTACTAAGATTAGTAAGACTTTCCTTGTTGTTTTTGGTTGATTCACCCGTTATCGATTTTGCTATATTTAATGTTTTATTAATTATAACAAAATCATCCGATTGAGATAAAGATAGATCAGCATCATATCATCTTAATTGGTCGTCCTTCTGATCTGGTTATGCTTCAAATCTTATAATTGATGTCTTAATTATGCTAGATCAGTTGTTTTATCTATATTCTAGTCAAACATAGTATGCATCCAAAGACATGTTTCAATCTTGAATAAACTCACTAGTTAATGAGATCTAATGTAATGACACTACCATAGCTGCATCGATCTGGTTGAACCTCACTAGTAAGACTTTGGATTAGAGATTATCGATTAGTGGCTTTGTTCATGATCGAGATATGTACTCTGTTGGTTTGCTATGCATGCATCGGCTATTTTAGCCGATTCGCCTGTGCTTTCACACATATAGCATGTTTTTCATGAACCTATCAATATATAGATGGTTTTATAGATTCTTTGGCTTTAGTTTGTTATCATTATCATAGCTATATTGATCTGATCGAACCTCACTCTTGATGGTAACAGATTAGATTTAGAGCGTTTGTAGATTCATTTGTACTAGACCGTCGATTTGTTCGCATGTTATATCCTCTTTCATCAAACTTATCGGCTCAATGTTTTATATCGATCATGTTTTATTTAGCCGATGATTTTTTCTTGATGTTCCATGAACATCGTTTATTTTGATTCATATCATTATCATTTAATATTAGCCGATAATCCTTGATTCAAAGGTCTTTATTCCATGAATACGCCGGATATTGACTATTTAGTCGACAACCCCAATGAATCGGCTATCTGGCCACATATTGGAACTGTTTGGTACAACATCGACATGTTCCACCTTAAACTACTGATTATTCTCTCCTTGTCAATTGCAGGGTCAAATTGACTAGCATGCCTTTGGTCCCGAAACCAACCGTTCTTGTGTTGAAGCTAAGTAGATCTTTGGGCTCACTTCGTCAAGATCATCCGGCTTGCTGTGTGTTGATCACATCACCATATTTTTGTGTCAACACACTTTTTGGCACGCCTAGTGGGACCACAATCGCCTGATCAGAAGTCAGAGATATGGATTCCGAGCATTGAAAAGTGCTTAACTCTACTTGGACGCATGCTGCTAGAATTCACGTATGGAAGAAACTACAGAAAGAACAGGTCATACCGTTGTAGGCTTCGTGTCTACTAGTATGTGTCATTACTCCACCATGTAGATCGTCATGTTTCAAGAATGAGCGTTCAATGCGATTACAGTATGAAGATCTAGCAAGTAATCTAGGGTGTGTTAGTGCGTCTACTGGTCCCAAGGAGTTAATGCATCTGCTGGAGACATGCAGGATACATGCTATGTGTGCAAATCTGATTCCAAGGAGTTGGATTTGTTGACGAAGCAGACCGACGATCGTACAATAGATGAGTAGCCGATAGTCATGTTGCCTTGCAAACAACCGGTAAGTCTCAATGAATGCTGTGAAGATACAGGAATCGGCTATTGGAGAGCGGAATCGACTTTTTAGGAAAGGGATCAGCTCGATACAATATTTTTAGTTCAAAATGCAGACTGATGTCGACGGATCAAGACATCAATGCAAGCCGATAGAGCCTTTTATTTAGTTGGATTCGAGAGAATACATCACCAGACTCCAGTGCATCACATATGACTTGCTTGGTGAATGAAGACACTTGTACACATGATAAGAGATAGCAAACAAGGGACATGCTAGATGAACAACACGTAACAGAAGTCATGTCTTTACCTAACTCATGGATGGAGGAGTCTCGGCAAATATATGTGATTTCTTTTTGAAGTTGGAAATATAAAATTCAGATGGGAATTAATTGTTTGGCCGGAAAGTTCTGTACAGATGTCAGATATTAGTATCAACCATGCAAGGCCAAACGAAGTAAGGGGGATTAGGAAAGCGAATTGGACTTATGCTCTGTCATCAGTTACTTCTTCACTGTTGTCCATTATTCCCTCACTTCCAACATCTCCAAGACTAGATATATAGCCGATGGGATTAAAGTTGTCCAATGAAATTTTGAGCCAATGAAATTATTTTATCAAGAGCGATTGATAAATTTCCATCGGATTGGGTTATATGGTTTGTTCATGTTTGACGGCATATGTGCGAGAACATGACTACAAGATGGGTGGATGGCTATATTAGTATTTGGCATGGATACTCAGAAGGATGTTATGCTTTGCCCGAGTTAACTAGAAGGATCTTAGTCTAGCCCATTTTCCAAAGAAACATGATGTCTGGTATACGACATCAAGTCAACTATAATACATTGATCGTCGGATAGGCCATCTGAGATATCGGCTGGGAGAATAGTAAGACGTAATCTTAATTTGAGTTGCAGTGCAGGCCAATGATATATAAGCATATTATATTCCATCAGCCGAAATAAAATGTAGTATCTGTCTGAATATAATACAATCACATATGGTACGAAGATGCGAGGAAACAAAGCTGGAAGCCATAAGAAACCAAAGACATTACCATCAGCACAGATCAGATGAGAGAAGATCGTCAGCTAGTGATTACTATTGGTGTAAAGTTGATAGAAGGAGATTGTCTGCCAAAAGTTATTGTCAGCACACGAAAAATCGGCTCCAAGTATTGATAAGTGCTTAGAGTATATTTAAATATCATGGTGGCCAGAATATTTTATTGGCATCTCAGTTGATGAATATATTACGTGCATCGATTTGGCATGGTGTTATTAGCTGGTCACATGCAAATAACTATGGTTAATGGCAAGAAAGAAGCTAATGTTTATGCCCATCGTCTCTACATAGCCGATTATAATTATAGACTCAAAGGTAGCTCCTAATCGGCTAAAGCAGGTGAATGGTCAGGAGTTCTAGAGCATTGAATCCAAGCAAGTCATCAAGGATATCGGCTCATGAAGGCCAATTGCAAGATGTAGAGAAAGATCAATTTTGGAGTTATCAAGAACGAAAGGAAGATAATTTTGAAGCATGAGTTCTCACAGCCAAACTGGAGGGCCTAATTGCATGCCTGGTATGAGAAGCATCGTCTTATGACAACCAACTTTCAAGATAGAAGATAATTTCAAGTGGAAACCAAAGCATCAGGGCTAGAGGCCGATTATGTTTTGCTTCTGATGTGGTTGCTATAGTCAAGATATGAGATTAAGAAGTCAAGCTAAGTATTAGGCTATGCTTAAGGAACTTCAATTTCTTCAGGAAGTAAATGCTGATACTATTGAGGTATTTGAAGATTTACAATTAGTAATTAATCAATTGATCGGCCTATATAAATGAAAAGATGATACTTTGGAGGAGTATTTTGACATTGTCAGTCCAGCAGCAGTGTGCTTCATCATTATTCAAAATGAAAAATAGTTATTATTCAGAGGTGGATTTGGCAATGTTACGGAGAGACATGTTCATAAATTCTAATTAAAATTACAACATTGATACTAAAAGCCGATGAGATATGTCTATCGGCTACATGTTATTCAGGTAAATTTGACGCCAAGTTAATTATGGAGAAGATTGACATGAGAAAGGAGGCACGCGGGATTAAGATAGAGCTCACTTCAGATAGGATATGCATTGGTAATGGATACCTTCTTTGTTCTCAGCATGGCTTCAAGAATTACGATCTGATTAAGTTGATAGCCTGATAACGCATCGACGATTTCAAGCAGTTGTTTTCCTAAGGGACAGAAGTGACCAAGAAAAAAAGGAGAAGTTGTTTAGGGAAGCATATACATGCCCGGTAAAATTCAGAAGCAAGAAGAAGTTAGGTCGATTAGCAGCAGCAAATGTCGGCAAACAACAATTAGCATGGCTAGCCAATGACGGCAATAGATGCCTTGACTGTAGCTTACAGGGACAAACCAGTCGATGGATGCAACCAGAGCACCTAGTAAGGTGAATCGATCGGCTTTACCACCATCTATTTGAAAATCACGTATGTAATCCATGGTGAGAAGGAAAGAAAAGAAATCGAGTAATGATTATTTATCGGATCAGACTTGGTGTTGGACTCATTCATGCAGTGCGACTTGAGTACAAACAAAGCATATATTGATTCTTTATTAGTTCAAGCCAACATAGAATAGATGCGAGTGAACAAGCTTGGAAGCCAATGTGGATCATGAAGCATAGCAAAAGTGACGTATCATCATCGAGATGTAGTCTAACTAAATATGTCCACATACCCGATGTCGGTTAAGAGAAAATAGCAGAAGGCAGCTATCGATTTGCTTATATATTTGAATTAAGAGCGAATCAGTACGTGACAAGGATACTCATCGGCTTCTGAGTGTGAAGATCAAGGCATCAAGCTGATGGGGCCCTTTATGTAGTGACCAGGCATCAAGCCGATGGGTTTGTTGAAAACAGATTAAGTCTCCTTCCATCGGCTATTGTGAAGCAGCAGCACAGTTACAACCAGTGAAAACCCCATCTGCTACAAGTTGCTATAGATAAATACTTTCCCTGTGGTGTCTATATGCTTACATAGAAGGCAAAATCTGCCACACCGTACTCCTACCCAAGGCGAGATTAGTTTAATTTAAAGGAAGGACTACACATTCATGGAAGGCGGGGTTGAAAAACAGGATAACTCCCAATGTATTAGTTCATGACATCACCTCCAACACCCAATTTGAGGAAGGCTGATCAGGAATCAAGAGCAGTTGACCTGTGTGTGCTATCAGAAGAAAAGTTCAGATCGAGTGGGCTAATAAAGTTGAGCAAACAAAGAATAGCCGATAGACAGAGGAGATATGTTTTCTAATTACCTCACCATCGGTCAGATAATTTTGAAAAATAAATATCATATTCCCAGTGTCCAAACTCATGGCCAAGGGGTTGAGCCGATAAAGATGGTAGCCGATCACTTCCTGAAATGGAATCGGCTGTGAAATTAGCAAGTCTCTTCATGTAGGATGAAAAGAAAAAGCTAAATTGGCTGTTAGTTCAAGACCTTACCCTTCAAGCTGATGGAGTCTGCAGCCAATCAACAAGGGCGTAAAGTTAGTAAGATATCGATTTCTGGTGCAGCAGTGGAAATTCAAGAATAATCAGGAGAAACCAAAGAAGATCGATATAGCCGATGACCATAGCTAGTTCGTCTAGAGCCAATGGGATTGTCGAGGTTAGATTAAGTTTTTCTCCATGGGTTATTATCATCAGCTGTTCGACCAAGCATATTTTTTGATAAGAAGAAAAGTCATCATGGGAGGTTACATCAGAGAAACGGAAAAAGTTAGCAACCTAACTGACGATTGGAGACCGTTAGTTTTCGAATTTGAAAATCATTATCAGCATATGAAAAATTGGTTCTAAGTATTAAAAGGTGCTCAGAATTTATATTATGGAAGCCGAGAATAGAGGATGACTTTTTATCGTCAGCGGCGATATTGGAAAACAAGCCATGGAGAACAAAGGAATTGCTGCTTCTTTAAGTTGTCGATGTCTACGCAAGGAAGAGCAAAATGGATGGCTATATACATAGATATGTGGTGTAAAGAAGCCACAAGAAGCCATCACATGTACGAACAAGGAGGTAGCCGATGTTCATGTGCTATCGGCTAGTCACAAGCAAATAGCCGATAGCAGGAAAGAAGCCAATGTTCATGCTTGTTACCTCCGGCTCTAGATATAGCCAATTATAAAAGATATCAGCTTCTATTACAAAAGTATTTGGCACTATTCTGAGGCATGCGCTGGAATTCACGTATGAAGGAAGTTGAAGAGGACTTGACTTTGCCTACCAGTTACGCATTTGTATGTGAGATTAATTTAAAACCACAAGAGATAGAGTCCGAATACCACACATGCGCACATGGCCACATTAATGCTTGGAGTATGAAGCTCGGTGCTAGACGGCAGTAAGCAGACCTGCTTATTCAAAGGCGTAACACATCGGCTATTCAGCATCGGCAAAATAGCAACTCACATTCAGTCACTGCTGCAGTGGCTATCAGGTGTCGGTGCACGACAGCATCATGGTGGACAGTGGACCAATATGTTGTTGATCTAATACTATCCTCCTCAGCCCAGGAAATTATTACATTGCCATAAATCAAGTGTTCGGGCTAACGATGCCGACGGAAGGCGATCGGAAAGGACAACTCAAAGGCCGATGGAACCCAGATAAGCATCATGGAAAATTAGTGTATATGCGATGCTATCTTATGCGTGCAGAAGACGGCTTGCAAGCGTCTTGGAGTCCAGTTAGAGCTGTATGATGACAATGAGAAAGCCAAGTCTATTAAGCATATATGTGCATGCCATACAAGGGAATTCCAAGAAAGATATGGGCATACATATGACTGCAACTGATCAGCTAGATAAAGCCGAATGAAGCACAGTCAATCATTTATGGACTACAATTCTATTTTGACACTTTTGCATGCCTTGCTAACTTGGTTATTTACGTGAGGAGAAACAAAGGAAAATATTTGTATATCATGTGCAAGACAAGCCCAAGATCCTCAAGTTCAGCCAACAACAGGGGGCAAGATCAAGCCCTGCAAACACCAGGGGGGCAAGGTCAAGGTCAAATGACAAGGGGGCAACCACCATCACAGCAGTCACCAAGTGCCTCTGTCACACAGACAGCTCAGCCTCCTACTGGATGAACCCAAGTGTATTTAGTCCAGCAGCCAACCTTGCCAATTACTCAGTAGGTCGTGCAACAGCTGGCTCAAGAAAGATTTAGTACCTCATATCAAACGCCATAGTTGGCCCATAAAATTGCTCCATCAGTACAGAAGGGATAGGTCAATGGAAGCACAACAAGGAAACCAATAAAAGCCGACAGCCATAAGTTCCAAACATACTGTCATGAGATAAAGATGGAAAAGATTACTTCTAGTCGGCTCAGCATCTAGAGAATTGCTTGATGGCCCACTGAAGGTAACTTCATCCTTAGCAAATGAGGGCCTCATGATCAAAGGAGTACAGACCACTACTCTGAGAAGTATCATATGCCTGTTGAATAGACAAATAAACTGAGAATACAAATGTTGGGTAGTCGAAAGATAGGAAAAAATAAACTCATTAGTTTTCATCGAATTTCTCTTTCTTGGTGAGTTTCAATAGCCGATGATGCAATGGGTGAGGCAATCCGCTAATTAACATTTGGGGGAATCTCCATCCATCAACTCCTCTTAAGTGATCCATGCAGCCGATGAAAATATAATAAAGAATTATTTGAGCTAGCTCAGATCAGAGGAACCATCAACTCTGATATAGAGCCCATAATATTCATCGACAACAAGAAGCTGATATTAGCATTTGTTCGGCCATCTGTCAAGGTTCATTCGGCTGGTAATAGTGTGGCGTCACGCATCAGGATTCATCCAAACCATGCAGGTCGCTGCAACACTAGAGTTAATTATGTCGCAACTCCTGAGCAAGCTACAGCAGGAGGACACTAATGATTTCTTTATATATTTGAATCAAGAGTGAGCCGGCATGTGACTATAATATTCATCATCTTCATAGTGAGAAGATCAAGAGCATAAAGCTGATGGTTTCCTGGTAGAAAAGGAAAAGATGGTCAATATTCTCCTTAAAATGGTCTATCAAGATCCTGCAAATACTTGTCCAGGTTGGGCACCAAGGTATTGGCTATGAGTGCTCGGAGTATATTTTAAATATGGTGGCTGAGAACTGAGACACTGTACATATGCATAGCTACATTAGCTGGAGCTCAACCAGTTCGCTTTATTATCTACAACGCCAACGTGGATGTTCCAAGGCACGAGTACTCCTCGTACCTAGACCAAAAGATGCAGCAGCAGATATACAAAAATCGGTGGGGTCAGCTCGGTTGCACATGATTGATAGAGCATTTGGCCTCGAGGCTGATTGCTTCCATTTCTGGCAACGAATTAGGCCCAACACCGATTACGTTTACTGAGCTTGGCACACATAAATCTGTCACAACATTTGACTCGAAAGCTGCGCCGGTCATCTCATGAAAGGCAAATTGAAGGTTCTGTTACGTGTTCTTGCATCTACAGAGAAAATACAAACACCAATAGGGAAAGGGATAAATTTTAAGCATATTCCTCTGACGAAGTACCTACACTAATGACCTTCCCCGAAGAAAACCGGCTGCTAGTTTGAGACCCCGCCTTTCAAACTGAAGAATCATTTATTCCTAAAAGCCGATGAAGATCAGACATCATTGAAAATTAGAACTCAGAGTCGCATCAGTTGAATATTTTAATCAAAGACTTCAAGGCTGATTCTAACTTGTTCATTCAGCCAACAGTGGTTAGATACTGCTCCATGCCACCATATGTCAGGATTTGTTCGTTTGTTGATCCAGTGCCATTTCCAACTTCTTCGGCGACAACTAGGGATTTCACGAGCTAACAAAGGTCACCGAGCAGGCTGCAAAGCACACTAAGGTGGCTAGGCTCAGGATGGAGGTACATGCATGCAGATATGAGATGATGTGGTAGACATTTTGAAGTTCACATGTGTAGGTGAGGCTTGGAATGATGTATGATTATTGTCAGCGGATTCATCAGCTCCTTGGAAATCAAGCTAGAAGAGGACACATGACGTATGCATGAGCTATACAACATATTCATGCTTATACATGTCAGCTACGTCCTAGAGTCCATGCGTGAAGAAATATCCTCCATTGATATTCATCGATTGGTACTGGTGTTCAGCCGTCATAATCCTGGGCTCCTGGCTTGCGTCGCCTTCCCCTAATCAACCGAGTGCCTGAGTGACCAAACCAGCAGGCTCTCTAGCTAATTTCTTCAGGCATTAGTAGATCAACTGAATCAAGAAGAATTGGCGGTGGCTCTGCTGAGATAGCCGATAAAGATTGTAGATAATTATCGGTCAGCCAAATATAATAATAGTTGCTTGGATGATGGTGTGATGAGACCTCTCGTGGATATCGGCTAAAATATCTGAAGTGCATGAGAATATTTCCAAATACATAGCCGATTGTAATTATAAGACACGGTGGGCCAGCTCTAAATCGGCTAAAGCAGGATCCAAGCATCGACTCATAAGATGCATAGGAGGATTAATTTTGAAATTATCAAGACCAAGAAGAAAATGATTGATATGAAGCCGATGCAACCCTCAGTGTTGCGATCAGATATCATTGGCTCACGAAAGAAGACAATCGGATTGAAATAGTTCGAAGCATAAAAATTCATACTCCGAACTAGAGGGGCCTATGTTTACACCAAAATTTGGCCGGCAAGGAAATATCATTGGCAAGGAACGACACGAGGTGCATCACGTGCATACCAGAAATGAAAGGAAATATTCTTTAGTATATTTGGAGATGTATGACATCTAGGAGCTCTTCATCGGCCAGAAAATATTATATTTTGGGAGAAGCATGATGTCCAAAGTCTCCTCACGTGAAGATAAGGAAGAAGCAAGAGAGGCTAGAAGAATTGGTAATTTTATTGCCAATGGAGTCTATAGAAGGAAGTCATACAGACGTCAATTGTGAAGCGCATCAGTCGTCGGCTCTCCTTCTTGTCTAGACGAACAAAAGACATGTTGGTCAAGGAAGCTTTATTAGCGGATTCGACAAAAGGGGAAACTAGAGTCCATGTATCTTAAAATTTCCTTTTCTTTTAGATTTATCTTGTTAGGCAAGTTTTGTACTAGATCACCACGTGACCAACTAGGATTATCTCATGCCTCAGGGTATAAATATAAACCCCGGCTATTGTAATCAAGACATCTACACACATCAATCAAAATCAGTCTTTACTTTTTTTGCTTCACACCAACCCTTAGGAGTAGGAGTACTGTAGAAACTCAGCGAGTTCTTCAACAAGCAGGGTTGCATCAACTGATCGACCTCCGGCTTGTCTGTGAGTATCGTCATGACTTTTATTATTATTTAAAAGGTTGCATCAGCTGATTGATGTCTTATGAGTTGTAGTAAAAGTTAGTTATCGATTTGCATCATTATTTGTAAGGCTGCATCAACCGATTGATCTCTTGCAGATACTGATATTAATTAAAGTTGTCGATCTTGTGTTAAATAACTTGTTGTTTAATAAAATATCACCGGTTATCGAATCTGCTAAGATTAGTAAGACTTTCCTTATTGTTTTTTGTTGATTCACCCGTTATCGATTTTGCTATAATTAATGTTTTTTTAATTATAACAAAATCTCCCGATTGAGATAGAGATAGATCGGCATCATATCATCTTAATTGGTCGTCCTCTGATCAGGTTATGCTTCAAATCTTATAATCGATGGGTTAATTCTGCTAGATCGGCTATTTTATCTCTATTCCAGTCAAACATAGTATGCATCCAAAGACATGTTTCAATCTTGAATAAACTCACTAGTTAATGAGATCTAATCTAATGACACTACCATAGTTGCATCGGTCCAGTTGAACCTCACTGGTAAGACTTTGGATTAGAGATTATCGATTAGTGGCTTTGTTCATGATCGAGATATGTACTCTATTTGTTTGCTATGCCTGCATCGGCTATTTTAGCCGATTCGCCTGTGCTTTCACACATATAGCATGTTTTTCATGAAGTTGTCAATATATAGATGTTTTTATAGATTCTTTGGCTTTAGTTTGTTATTATTATCATAGCTATATCGATCCGATCGAACCTCACTATTGATGGTAACATATTAGATTTAGAGCGCTTGTAGATTCATTTATACTAGACAGTCGATTTATTCGCATGTTATATCCTTTTTCATCAAACTTATCGGTTCAACATTTTATATCGATCATGTTCTATTGAGCCGATAATTTTTTCTGATGTTCCATGAACATCGTTTATTTTAATTTGTATCATTATCGTTTAATATTAGCCGATAATTCTTGATTCAAAGGTCTTTATTCCATGAATATGCTGGATATCGACTATTTAGTCGATTACCCCATTGAATCGGCTATCTGGCCACATATTCAAACTATCTGGTGCAACACCGACATGTCCCACCTTAAACTACTGATTATTCTCTCATTGTCAATTGCAGAGTCAAATTGACTGGCACGCCTTTGGTCCCAAAACCAACCGTTCTTGTGTTGAAGCTAAGCAGATCTTCAGGCTCACTCCGTCAAGATCATTCGGCTTGCTGTGTGTTGATCACATCGTCACATTTTTGTGTCAACACCTGTTAATATTCCTAAAAACTTGTGAACACTTATCATAGGGAACCCATTTTATCTAAGTAATTGATGAATGAGATATAGTAGGATGATATGACACTTACTTATTCCTACAAAGCGCTTGGGATTTATTTTACAAAACAAAATTCAAAATAGCTTGTTCCTTGAATGACATACAAATACCTACCAGGGCCATATGTGTTCATGCATGACAAAAACCTTCCACATGTGCCTCTTACTTTGTGTTGAGTTCAGTCAAATTTTGTGACCCCTGTTGAGAGATGTTTCATGCTCCCAAGATCAAAACTCATGTACACGCCACAAATAAACAGTTATTCCTACACTGGGAATACGCTAAAACATGTTTTCATTACCTGTGAATAAATACTCCATGCTCTAAAAATATGATCTCCCTAGCATACTTTCAAAAAGAGACATGAAGGCTATACAAAAAAAAATAGGGACACATGAAAGTCCCAAAAGCATTCAAAAAAATTTGAGCACATGAAGGCTCATAGAAAAATATATATATGCTAGCCATGTCTCCAAATAAAAAGCTAGAAAAGGGGATCATATCAAATACAGGATTGTAGTCCCACCAAAAATTCCACACTTGCACTATTTTGATCTAAGAGTACGACGCTTTCCTCCGGTGTGGTCCAGGATTTGACTTTACAACATATGCAAGGTAAGTGTGCCTCATAATATTCATCCCTACCTAAAGCTCCATATAAGCTTTTTTAGAAGTAGGATGATCAAAAGAGAAGGCAAAATTGCCTTGGTAAGGAACCACTTAAAAATGTGAGTGACTTGAGCAAACCATTCAAGGAACAAAAGCAACTTTTATGTTTTCAAAATCATAAAAAATCTAAGTTTCTAAGTATGAATAGAGTAAGGAGACATGAATCCAAGCTATTCCATTTTTCAATTACCCAAGATATTTTGGTAGATACTTGGAAGTTCGCAAGTTATGGTGAAGCTTGGAATAACTTGTATACAGGCTCCAAAATCTAGGGGATGAACCCGCTTAGTCCTTAAACTTTACTCAAGGATGAGTAAAGGGCTAAGTGTGGGGGAGCTTGTTGGCGATGCTTAAACTCGTAATCCTATCGCCAACATACAAACGAAATGAACAAATATAAACACCAAACCATAGAATTAGGGATTTTAACTTACACTTTCCACAAGTTTTGGTACAAACATGTTTTGCAGGTCACAAACATCAATGCATGGAGAAATTCACTGAAAGGCACTTTCTGACGCTGATTTGCGCAAAGGAACAACAAAGGTGCCCATCAACTCAACTCAACCGGGGCAAAGCACCACCGGGGAGTGATCTAGGTCTAGCCCAAAGCCTACCACGCGAAGGCGGTGGCCAACGGTGGTAGTCAAGGGGCGGCCGACCCTAGGGGACGGGTGATCCCCTATGGGCACCTCCCTGCCTCTCCTCACTCTGGCGGTGGCATGCCTCCATGTTAAGGTGGTGCAGCCCTGACCTCACGCCAAGAATAGCTTGAAGCACCACCATCCTCCCTGTATAAATAGAGGGGTAGAGCTCCCCTCTAGAACACACATCAAGAGAGAAAGAAGAAGAGGAAGAGTTTCATTTCTACTTAGCTTAGCTAGAATAAGAGTTTGAGTGAGTGAGGAAAGAGTTGGAGAAGTGCCGGGGTTGTCGACAACCTCCCTTAGTGTACTCGCTACAATTAGCGGAAGGGTGTTGGAGCTAAGAAGTTCTCCACTTGTACCTCTACGATCATCTTACTACTTGGAGTAAGAAGTTCGTGTTTAACTATGGCATTGATATCTTAAGAAAGCTACCTTTGCTCATTATAAACTTATGGGTTCATCATCTGTCCTTGTGGCAGGTACTCTAGTAGAAGGGCCCTGATAGAGATGGATAACCCTTGCATGCATGCTAGAGTAATAGTCGATAGTGTAGACATGGTGTTTAGGCTAGAAGCTATCTTTGTTTGCCTCGTTCCCCATGGTTGAGGGGTAGGCAGCAGGTGGTGATAGCCCTGTCCATCCCTTGTAATCCCCATGTCCGGGTTCAACGTAGAGCTACAGGCCGGCCTCGCCTGGCAGACCAGGTGTGATCTAGTGTGGGGGGTACGACCCTAGATACCCACGGTAGACTACATGGGCTGCCCACAGGATGAAGCCTTGCGGAGCACGGCGCTGCTCGACGCGCCCCGCAAGACACCGGGAAGATATCCTCAAGATACGACGTAATCTGTTAGGATATGTTACGATCCCGTGATTCAAGTAATCTGTTATTACTTAGGAGTAGGGTATTACGTTGTGCTGGCAGCCCGAACCTATCTAACTCTTGTGTCTCTGTTGCCTTCTTGTTCTTGATTACGCGCACCTCCGCCGATCAATCTACCTTCGTGCGATACCCGTCGAAGGACAATGGTGATGGGGAGATCATCAAGCTGGTGCAGAACACTACTACGCCAACCACACCAACGCCTATAACAGTAGATCCGATCTTGGAACCACCTTTGAGGTCATCATCACCAACAACTCGCCGCTGCCTTGCCCGCTACTCGAGGAAGCAGGTTGGCAACGACGATCTGATTGCATCCATCGATCAAGTCAGCCAGAAGCTCACCGACTGCCTCTCCCTCAGAATCGGCTCTGACCACTCCAGTTCGGTGCTGACCACCTTTCGGTTTTGATCTATGGGAAGCCGATCGGAAAACTCAAGGATACGGTCACCATCCATTAGGATGCCCTAAGGGACAAATTCGCTGACCACTAATATAAGGACAATGTCGCCCGGACTACTTACTCCAACCACCTGCCGCGTCGCAATGATGATCGCCGTGAAGAACAGCGCCGTGACAACCGTGACCGCCGCCATGATGACAAGCCAGAAAGCTCGAGGGTCGCGCAATTTCATCAACGCCGACCAGATAGCGCCATACACCACCAACCAAGCGTTCTGTCTAAAGCTAAGTCACGCTTTATTATTTTTCTAAATATTTCATATATCTCCCAATGTTTCTCTGAGTTGTTTTCTCCATAATTATTCTCCATACGACTTTTTTATTTCATGTATACTGTCGCAGAACCGACCAATTTATAAGAATACAAGTACAATGGCAATCCGCAAGCAGTCGCACTGTCATACTTGAACCCATATAAACCCGGTAGTCCGTCGAGTACCACGACGGGTCTCGATAAACGATTTACAACAACCAAGATCGTACAGATTCAACATACATGCCACATATTACATAAAATTCACAGATACTTTTCATCATCGAGTACGAATAAAAGTTATTACAAACCGAGTTTGATAAATAAAGCGGAAGCAAATAAGTTCAAGATAAAGTTTCCAACATAGTTTGATACACAAGTGCCAAGCTAGATCACAGTCCACAAAAGCAAGGATAGGAATTACTAAAGAAGCCTGCCCAAGGCTTACTCCTCATCCACAATGGGATAGAAGCAACTCTTGCAATAACCATGATACACAAAGCCATCTCGCAACATTGGGAAAATAAACCCCGAGTAGTACGAGAAGGTACTCACTAGACTTACCCGTCATGAACCGTAAAATAAAATGACTCCAAGGATTATGCAAGGTTGTATAAGTGGACGAATTTGACAACATTTTTTTGCGTAAAAGCAATTAAATCATGGTACAGCTTACTAATTCTTTACCAAGTTAATTATAACTATTCATTTCTAGGTTAGCAACTATCCTGTACCAAACATGTGGTACATCCTTTAGAAGCATACAATAGTAACCATAGCAGTATTGTAATTCCATTTTCGTCCTAACCATCATGTTCCATAACACAGCTTACTACGATGTTGGGACTAGCCAAGTTTCTCACTATCCGGGAGAGACGGCGATTCAAATCGATTTCAACCAGTGGGAATTTATTCCTAACACAAACCCAGTGTCTACCAAACGACGATAGCCTTAGGTCACCTTTGATACAACTCAGATACACATTTCAAGGGTCCGTATCACACCGCATAATCTGGAACACCAGATGCCGGGATGCTCAGCCAAGCCTGCCCTTGGGCTCGGCCGATCGTTCCCGGAAGGAGCGCACAATGTAACGATTCCCGGCCCGAGTTGAATTACTCGGCTTCATGGTCGGAACGAAAGTTATCCGGCCAGCTAAGTGAGAGGCATGCGTTCAATCTTGTCGAAGCACCAACAACGGATGGGTCCTTAATCGACATAGAGACGGGGATAAATCCACACCCAAGACCTCCATGTCTTGTTGCTTCTCTATCTACTTCCCGTCCGGTCTCGATTTACTTTTACCACATGGTTCTGTTCCACGATAGCGAGATATAGCCAACCGTGCTCCGTATCCACCTATATCTCGCAGTGACAGGACATCACCCGACTTCTACCGGTCTAAGCATGGCTAAGCATATATATTCGATCCTCGACCTATACCGTTACATGTGTAATATTTGGACAAGGAATGTACATGCATCAAGTGGTTTCATTCAACTCTTATAACCTAATGCATCAATCATAAATACGTAAGTAAACATTTGTAAATTATCGGGAGACTTATAATGCTCGGGGCTTGCCTCATGCAGAAAAGGAAGTAGGGCGATGATCGGGCACCTCGGGAAGCTCTTCGTGGTTCTCGCCCACGCCTTCGAGTCGCGCGGCTTATGGATCCTCCCACGGGTTCCTTCTCTCTGCTTCTTCAATTCCAAAGAACGTGATCTCTTCCTCCGATCCTAGATGCATGAGTATGGTATAAGTATTACGAATGCATATATGTTAACAAGTGCATCACGTTGTTTGAGTAGGTGCATATCTCTTCTCGATTATTACTTAACTACTTCTACAATGCATCGACTATGCCACAAACAAGAGCTACTTGTTTCACTCATAACTGGAGTTCTACAAATCCAAAAACAGTGATCCAGGACTTTCTGAAAGCTTATCAAATTCTCTACCACTTTGTTATTAACCATTTTACAGTACACATCAGTTTCAACATGCAACTCATCACACTCTAGAATTAGTCCGGAAACTATTTAACATGCAATATAAAGTAATAACACCTCTACTTCATGTAATCATTCCAAATTTGACAACTTAAAATCTACCAACAGTATAGGCATACCAAAGACATTTTAGATAATATAATGGTGAAGCCCAAACTATTTATTAAATTGCCTTTATTATTTTATTTAGATATCTAGGTTAAATAATAAATATATATCAGATGTGCTTAATAAATTCTCAAAAATTTACAAAGTCTTACTAATGCTATCAAAGGACTACTATAAAAATTTTATGTCATTTTACTAAGTAGAACATTCTATACAAAAATGATAAGGAAGCAAGGCTTGAAATAGCATAAATGGAAAATCCTATTGAAAAGTGTCAAGCAACAGATTTCTTATTTTTCTTAACATCCATAAGGTACTAGGATTACCTCCAACAAATTTCATGAATTTTGGACTCATAATTAATTTATAAAAATCATGCAAGGATGGACTAGCCATAAAGGAAAAATCTATAACTATAATTATACACATGCACTGGTCCTCAAATTTTTACTAGAGTTCATATATGACAAGAATAGCCTACCACAAAATTTCATAATTTTTGGAGCACAGAGAACTCTAGATATAAAATAAACAAATTTAAATACATTCAAAAGCACATTTCAAATCCTGATTTAAATCTCCGAAATTTCTACTGTTGAAACCAAGAACATATTTTTATTAAATACTATACTTCCTAAGCAAAACAATCATATTTATTTCACAATTTTTAGGAGCTACCAAACTAAAGATACAAAATAACAAAACACATGTGAATCAGCATTCAAACCGAATCGGATTTGAAATCTGTCGAGTCATTGACACGCTGACCCACCGTCAATGAGACAAAAAAGAGCACAGCATGCGCTGCTTTCGACGACGCGCCAAAACTTCGACGGCGGCGAAGTTCGGCCGGCGGTGACATCATCACTAGACCTTCTACTCGACCTAGCGCTGTCGATTGGTATACTTGGTCGGCCCTATCGTCGACACCAAATGACGGCGGCGGCGGCCATGCGACTATGGCGGCTTTCTCGGCGAGGCGGGACGTCAAGCAGACGCCGGTGGGGAAGGCTACGATGGCTCGACCTTTAGAGCTCGGACGAGCACCGATGGACTCTGGCCAATGAACCCAGCGCATCGCCTATCGTGTGGAATGGTAGATCACAACGGCGTGGGCTGACGACGACGACGACACGGTGGTGAAGCTCCGGTGAGTTTTTGCACGGCGCTAACGCTTACCGCCATCAACGCGAATGGCGGGCACGGAAGAAGCTACGGGGTGCTGGGGAGACGGTGGAGCTATGGCGGTGGCGCTGGAGTGGCTAGGCGCGAGCTGTGCACAGCTATGGCGACGGCGGAGCTACGGAAATGCTGCTGGCGCTGCGAGACGGCGAAGGGGACCGAGGCGAAGCAAATGGGTGCTTTCTACCGAAAAGCGGGCGGCGCCGGCGTGATGAAGGCGCGCTCGGGCGCGTCATGGCCTGTGCGGATAGACCGGCGGCGACGCTGCCGCTTCCGCTTCCAGCGCCACACGGCGCTGGTATTCGACGGCGGTCGGCCACCGAACGCTTGCTATTCAGGCTTGATTCAGACGCGAACGGGACGCTGACGACAATAGTGTTTTCTCGTTGATTTATCTGCAAAATCCGTGGCTCCTTAGTACAAACCTCTGAATAAATTTCGTGAGACCTAAGTACCAGCTACAAATGTCGCTCAATGATCTCATGCTAATTCGCAATCAAAACCGAGAAAAACATCCCCAAAGTGAGCTGCGATGGTCGATGAACCTAGACTTAGAAAAATGCTTAAGTGTTGAAATCAAGATTTTGCTTGTTTTTGTGGGACCCATTCAAGCATGTTAGAAGATAAATCAGTCCATGACCCAAAAATAAAAGTTGTTCCTTATGTCAAACACTACAACTTTGCTTTAGTGAACTCCTCCATGCAAGGTCCCTAACACCTAGTTCAACTTTAGTAAAACATGTCACTTTGAAATCATGATACATACACAAACCATGGCTAAATGACCAAACTAGCCTTAGCACTAAATACCAAAGTTGTTCCTAATGATATCCTAAGCATGTTTAAACAATTTGCAAGGTCATTTAAGCATTTCATGTAGTAGTCACTCATATAGCTATCCAGTCAACACATGTGATATTATTTAAGTGCTTGATCATGAAAGGTGACCTTCATGAACAAGGTTTCTTTTGTTAACCTAAGTGTAGCTAAAGTGTTTTAGTGACCAACATTACCCACTTGCATTCATTTGCACATGATCATAGGCATATGTTCCAAGAAACACGAGATAACAAGCAATGTTTCATATGTTTCGATTAAATGTTTCAATTGTAAGTGATGATTTATGAATGCTTGATGCTCATGCCTCATGTTATATGAGTCAAGTTATGCAAGGCTAACACCCGAGGTGTTACAGCCCTCCCCTTATAAAAATCTCATCCCGAGATTTGCAAGACCTACCATTCTTGGAAAAAGGCGGATAAACTTCTTGTAGATAATCCTCTCTTTCCCACGTAGCATCTTGTTCACTATGATTGTTCCACACCACCTTATAGAACTTAATAATCTTACTCCTTGTCACTCTCTCATCTCTTCTAATACTCGAATTGGCTTTTCTTCATAGGTCAAATCTGATTGAAGCTGCACGTTGGCGGGTGCAATAGCTTCTTCCGCATCAAGACATTTCTTTAGTGAGAAACATGGAACACATCAAAGATTGCACTCATCTCCTCGTGGAAGTTGTAACTTATATGCAACCTTCCTTTTCGTTCCAAAATTTTGTATGGCCCTACATATCTTGGTGAAAGCTTCTTTTTCATCCCAAATCTTTTCACGCCTTTCATGGGTGATACTCTCAAGTATACATAGTCACCCACTTCAAAAGTTAGTGGTCTTCTTCTTACCGCTTGCATAACTTTTCTGTCTTGATTGAGTCGCCTTCATGTGTTGTTGGATGATACGTACTTGCTCTTCGGCTTCATTTACAAAATCAATACCAAAGTATCTCCTTTCACCGGCTCAATCCAGCTTCAAGGGAGTTCTACACTTTCGCCATACAAGGCTTCAAATGGAGCCATTTTGATACTCGCTGATAACTGTTGTTATAGGAGAATTCAGCTAAAGGTAACCATTTCTCCCATGAACCTTTTGAAGATATAACACAAGCTCTAAGTAAATCTTCTAGGATTTGGTTCACTCGCTGTCTGTCCTCAAGTTTTTGGATGATAAGCTGAACTTCTGATTAGCTTGGTTCCCAAAGCTTGGTGTAAGTGCTCCCAGAAACGAGCTATGAACTGTGGTCCTCTATCTGAGATTATGGTCCTGGGTACTCCATGCAATCTCACGATCTGGGCAACATATATCTCAGCGTATTTCCCAACTATATACCGCGTGTTCACGGGTATAAAGTGTGCTGACTTGGTAAGACGATCAACAATGACCCAGATTGAATCGTGACCTTGTGGCGCGTGCTGGAAGGCCTGTGATAAAGTCCATGCTGATTTCTTCCCATTTCCATCCCGAATAGGCAATGGCTGAAGTAATCCAAATGGTTTTCATATGGACGGCTTTCACTCTCATCGCAGCTTATCACACCTAGCAACGTAGGGCTGCGATCTCTTTCTTCATCTTAGTCCACCAAAAACAGGTTTTCAAATCTTGATACATTTTACTACTACCCGGGTGGATAGACAATTTGGACGAGTGAGCTTCTTCTAAAATTTGATTCCTTAGCTCACGGTCTTTCGGCACCACCACTAGTCGGTCCTCAAACCATAATACACCTCTTTCGTCCAATCTAAAATGTTTGGCCTCTTGCTCTTGCATTTTCTCTTGATGTGACTTATTCCTACATCATCACAGTAGTAGCTCTATGATTTTGCCCTCAAGTGAACAAATCGATTGTGATATTGTGTAGTATAGCAGGATGTAACAAGTTGAATCCATCTTCCAAAGAATGCTTCCACAAAGTTACAATGGGACTTCCGATCGAGTGCATCGGCTACTACATTAGCTTTACCCGGATGGTAATGCACCTCCAAATTATAGTCCTTAATCAATTCTAACCATCTTCGTTGTCTCATGTTCAGCTCTGGTTGGGTAAAGATATACTTGAGGCTTTTGTGGTCGAGATAGATATGACATACATTGCCCAACAAGTAATGTCTCCATATCTTTAGTGCATGGACAACGGTACAAAGTTCCAAATTATGTGTAGGGTAGTTGACTTCATGTTTTCTCAATTGCCGGAGGCATATGCAATTACTCTCCTTCTTGCATAAGCACACATCCCAAACCTATTCCTCGATGCATCACAAAATACATCAAAAGGCTTTTCAATGTCTCGTTGTGCTAGCACAAAAAAGGTAATCAACAAAGTTCGAGGGTGTGAAAAGTCGTTTCACATTCTTGTGTCCATTTGTACTTCTCTTCTTTCTCAAGTAGCCTGGTCATAGGCTTAGCTATCTTTGAGAAATCTAGAATAAACCGACGATAGTACCTACCTCGCTAACCCTAGAAAACTCCGAACTTCATGAACCGGGTTGGGGCTTTCCAATCCATGACCTCTTGTACTTTGATGGGTCTACCGAGATTCCATCTCGTGATAAAATGTGACCTAAGAAAGGTACTTTGCTCATCCAAAATTCACATTTGCTAAACTTGGCATATAACTTATGCTCCCTCGACCGATATAGACAATCCTCGATGCTCTTCATGATCGGTCTCATTTTCCAATAAATCAATATATCATCAATAAACACTACCACGAACTTGTCAAGTTCGGGCATGAATACCGAGTTCATCGTACATGAAATAGGTTGGAGCATTTGTTAGTCCGAAAGACATAACCAAATACTGTGATATAAGCCGTACTCTAGTAGAGAAAGCAGCTTTGGGTATATCCTCCGGTCCCGATCTTTATCCGATGGTAACCTCGATCTCAAGTCAATTTTGAGAATACCTTTGCCTTCGCTAGCTGATCGAACAAGATGTCGATGCGGGGTAATAGATATTTGTTCTTGATGGTCACAAAGATTGAGTGGTCTCAGTAATCTACACACATCCTCGGTGACTTATCCTTCTTTTTCACAACAATCTTGGACATCCCCACGGAGATGAGCTAGGTTGAATAAGACCCTTGTCCAATAGATCTTGCAATTGAACCTTGAGTTCGCTTAACTCATTGGGTGGCATTCTATAGGGCCTTCGGGATATGGGTGCGACTGCACTAATTCAATCTTAAATTCCACGTCCCTATCCGTGGTAGACCTGGTAATTCCTCCGAAATACATCCGGAAACTCACCAACCACCGGGATATCACATATTGTGGTGGTTTGATAGCACAAAGCTAAATGTTGGGGTTCAATTCATGGAGAGTGGGACTAGAAAAGCATTCCCTCCCGTGGGTTCTCTCAACATAATGGTACGGGTGCTAGTGTCAATAAGAACACCATGATCCTTCATCCAATTCATGCCTAAGATTACACTTATCGACAATCCCGCAATATTATCAAATCATTGTGTACTCCTCCCTTGTATCAAGATGAGTACATTTTTGACTATCTTTTGGTAGTAATAGTTCCCCCTCTTTGAACTTATGTTAAAACCCCTTTACTTACTTCTATAATTTCTTGATCATGTCTAGATGCAAATGCTTGACTCATAAATGAATGAGAAGCTCCTGAATCAAATAAAACAACAAATGGGATGCTTGTTGACAAGAAACATACCAGCCGTGACAACTTCTCCCATGGCACTTCCTCCACAATGCAGTATAATGCACTTGTCCTCGACGTGTTCTGCATTCACCGCCTCGATTGTTCTGCGTGGGGTTGCCATTCCTCTTGGGGTGGGGGCATTCTTTGGACCAATGACCCAGCTTGGTTGCAGCTGAAACATGGTTGATTACTTCGAATCCGGTGGAGCTATCCTGATTGCCATTTCCTTTTGGTAAGGCAATAGTGAACGCCTTTACTTTTAATGGTTTCGTGGCCTGTTATTCTGAGCTTTGGTGGAGGCCTAAACTTGGGTGCAGTGGACGGAATTGTGGCCTAGCTGTGATAGGAGCTTTTGATTGAAGGATCCGGAGGCACCGGCCTCATATGTCCTCTTGCGCCCCTTAGCAACTGCATGCATGTTGTTGTGGTTTTCTTGGGTCAAGGCGTCACTAATAAACTCGTTGTACGTGGTACATCGAGAATTGGCCATGGTCTTCATTAATTTGGTACCCAACCCTCGCTTGAAACTCTCAATCTTTTTCTCTTCAAGATCCACGAAACTTGGAGCATATCTTGACAAGTTGTTGAATGCGTATATATATTCGTGAGTGACTTTGTTCCCCGAGTGAGCCTCATAAATTTCTCGGGCTGTTTCAAGCACATCGTGCCCGGGGAATATGATGTCCCCTAAAAGCCAGCTTGAATTGATCCCGTGTCACTCTCGCATTAGCGGGTAGAGACGACAGAAGTGCGTCCCACCGATTCCTCCGGTCCTTGCAATTGATGAGAAGCATATTCGCTTTCAGTGCTCTGTGACCCTTAGCGATTTAAATTTCGCTCGATGGTATTCAGACACTCATCACCTGCGAGGTTCCTCACCACCTTGAAGATCGGCGGCTTCGTGTCCGTAAACTCCTTGAATGAATCTGTGCTTTGATTAGGCTCGGCCCCGTTGCTTTGGGGTGGCCACGAGCGGTGTTTTTTGCGCGATAAGGCGCAAAGCTTCTTCCATTGTCCTTTGGCTCCCCAAGAATGAGCAAAGAACTCCCCGAAGCGGATTTGGCGCGGCGGCGGGTGGTAAGTCATCACCATTGCCATCGTGGATCGCTACCACTCCAAAGATGGGTGCGCGTCATCCGTGAAGTTGAACAATAAGCGATTATTGGTTGATGTCACGAGATTGCGTATGAATCATAATCATGCCAAACTGAAATCACCGGAGAAATTCTCAAAATCACAATAAAAAACAGAGGCATAATAATTCTTTCTCGCAACATGACATCACCAATTTGACCACTTATCGTGCTCATAACGCATGCAAATTTAAAGCGTGATTACCGACAAAGAACCGGAATTGCATTGACGTTCATCCAAACATGCGATTGACATTACATGATAGTCCGTTACTAATGCCAATTTCAAACTATAGGTCCATTACATAAATAAAGGTGATACATTAGTCCTTCCACTAAGTGCTAAGCGATCTAATCCTCATCATGATCACTATCAAGGTCGACGCGCAAGATCATCTCCTTCCTCGTGTTCTACTTCTTCTTCAGCTCCACTTCTTCTTCTCCTTCCTCGCACCTTCTAGATCCATTTCATGCGGCTCCGTGTGGGACATAAGGGTGGAGCTGATTGTTCAAGATGAACCTCTTCATGCAGATTATCATTGTATTCTTCCAGATTGGCAATTCCGCTGTCCCACTCAAAATCTGTCGAGCTCTTAGGACATCTTCCCGACCAGCTGCATTCACCGGGTGAGTTAACCGAGTCATTTCTTCAAGAGCCTCTCAATCTCGGCGTCGTGCTCCCTCTAAAGTCGACGCCGGTCCTCGCGGCATGACCAAGAGCACCGACACCCGTCTGAGGCTACCTTCAACTCCATCCAACACTCTCATCATTGCGAACATGGCGCTCATGGAAGGGTTATCACCGCTCGCCTCCCATCCGCACCAATCTCCACAGATTTTCCTCTCGTCTGCCGCCATGAGTCGCTGGAGGGGTTACCTCTTGGAAAGACTCAACCAAAGCGGCCGCCACTCCTCGAGGAAAATGATCCATGATGTCCCTCAGATCCAAAGGCTGCCCGCCACCGCTTCTTCAAAGAGCCCCGCCAGCTTGACTCATAACACCACTGTCCAATCGAAATCGTCACCTCGGGGGACGAACAACGGCCTCCACAAGAATTAAGAGACCTTCCCCAACTGCTCATTCGCCAGTAAGTAGCGGGTTCCATTCCATCAGGATAGCCTACATAATCGAGCACTCTCCACAAGAGTGTAGGCATCCCAAACTCTCCAAGGAACGTGTGTCGTTGATTTGGTACATGGAGCAAGCCGACGGCGGGGAGCTCTCCTCCGGTGGACTTATGAGTGAGTCAGTTCGCTTGTGCGCGTGCCATCTGCACCATTAATATGTACCCCTTGGTGAGACAATGCCATAATGGATAAGAGTTACATAACCGAGTAAGAATTTTATAAGGGGAGGAACAATGTAATTATGTGAATGGTAATTATCATGATGCATGCTCGTTCCGTGACGTCCTCCCAAACTTAGGAAAAATTTGTTTCTAGCGGTAGACACGGTGGCATACATACGCTTCTTCTCTCATAAATAGCGTAACTAGTCGAGCTACACGTTTTCATTGTTAGTGTACCCGCATAAAATCTCATTTCAGCCCTAAACCCATAATGAATATGCGTAATGTAATTGTAAATACTTCCATATATGTATACCCATACATATACTTCCGTATCAATCTACCCGACAATAATTTAACCCACAATTAAATACGTACCATATACACATGCAAGCATGCATACATAGTCGCACCAAAGCTAACTCTTCCCGACCGCACGCTCACATCTTGCGGTCATACACTCATCTTACCTTGGCGTGAGGCATTTGATCCATACATTACCACTCAAGTGAATGGCATCCATACTATAGCACGCCAGATGGACGACTACTTAAATAAAACCCCCATGTTAGTACTTAAATAGCCACCTAATAGTCCTTAATTTGGGCATAAGGAAAGTGATCATTGGCACACTTTAGATTTCAAATACCTATTATATAACTAATAGTTGCTAGAGAAGGGTTTTTGGAAAACAAAACTTTGTTTTTAAATACACTTGTGACAATTAACGTTGAATCTTGCTCGATACCAGTTGTCAGAGAACCGACCAATTTATAAGAATACAAGTACAATGGCAATCTTGAAGCGGTCGACCGTCATACTTGAACCCATATAAACCCGTAGTCCGTCCGTCGAGTACCACGACGGGTCTCGATAAACGATTTACAACAACCAAGATCGCATACAGGATTCAACATACATGCCACATATTACATAAAATTCATGATACTTTTCATCATCGAGTACGAATAAAAGTTATTACAAACCGAGTTTGATAAATAAAGTGGAAGCAAATAAGTTCAAGATAAAGTTTCCAACATAGTTTGATACAATTGCCAAGCTAGATCACGGTCCACAAAAGCAAGGATAGGAATTACTAAAGAAGCCTGCCCAAGGCTTACTCCTCATCCACAATGGATAGAAGCAACTCTTGCAATAACCATGATACACAAAGCCATCTCGCAACATTGGGAAAATAAACCCCGAGTACGAGAAGGTACTCACTAGACTTTACCCGTCATGAACCGTAAAATAAAATGACTCCAAGGATTATGCAAGGCTGTATAAGTGGACGAATTTGACAACATTTTTTGCGTAAAAGCAATTAAATCATGGTACAGCTTACTAATTCTTTACCAAGTTAATTATAACTATTCATTTCTAGGTTAGCAACTATCCCGTACAAAACATGTGGTACATCCTTTAGAAGCAAACAATAGTAACCATAGCAGGTATTGTAATTCCATTTTGTCCGAACCATCATGTTCCATAACACGCTTACTACGATGTTGGGACTAGCCAAGTTTCTCACTATCCGGGAGAGACGGCGATTTCAATCGATTTCAACCAGTGGAATTTATTCCTAACACAAACCTGTACTACCAGCCACGATAGCCTTAGGTCACCTTTTGATACAACTCAGTACACATTTTATGGGTCCGTATCACGCCGCATAATCTGGAACACCAGATGCCGGGATGCTCGTGCCAAGCCTCGCCTTGGGCTCACCCGATCGTTCCCGGAAGGAGCGCATAACAGAACGATTCCCACCGAGTTGAATTACTCGGCCATGGTCGGAACGAGTTATCCGCCAGCTAAGTGAGAGGCATGCGTCAATCTTGTCGAAGCACCAACAACGGTGACGGTCCTTAATCGACATAGACGGGATAAATCCACACCCAAGACCTCCATGTCTTGTTGCTTCTCTATCTACTTCCCGTCCGGTCTCGATTTACTTTTACCACATGGTTCTGTTCCACGATAGCGTAGATATAGCCAACCGTGTTCTAAGATTCACCTATATCTCGCAGTGACAGGACATCACCCGACTTCTACCGGTCTAAGCATGGCTAAGCATATATATTCGATCCTGGACCTATACCGGTTACAGGTGTAATATTTGGACAAGGAATGTACATGCATCAAGTGGTTTCATTCAACTCTTATAACCTAATGCATCAATCATAAATACGTAAGTAAACATTTGTAAATTACTGGGAGACTTATAATGCTCCGGGGCTTGCCTCGCAGAAAGGAAGTAGGGCGATGATCAGGGCACTCCGGAAGCTCTTCAGGGTTCTGCTCCACGCCTTCGGGAGCTGCGGCTTGCGGATCCTCCCACGGGTTCCTTCCTCCTTTTCTTCAATTCCAAAGAACGTGATCTCTTCCTCCGATCCTAGATGCATGAGTATGGTATAAGTATTACGAATGCATATATGTTAACAAGTGCATCACGTTGTTTGAGTAGGTGCATATCTCTTCTCGATTATTACTTAACTACTTCTACAATGCATCGACTATGCCACAAACAGTAGCTACTTGTTTCACTCATAACTGGAGTTCTACAAATCCAAAAACAGTGATCCAGGACTTTCTGGAAAGCTTATCAAATTCTCTACCACTTTGTTATTAACCATTTTTACAGTACACATCAGTTTCAACATGCAACTCATCACACTCTAGAATTAGTCCGGAAACTATTTAACATGCAATATAAAGTAATAACACCTCTACTTCATGTAATCATTCCAAATTTGACAACTTAAAATCTACCAACAGTATAGGCATACCAAAGACATTTTAGATAATATAATGGTGAAGCCCAAACTATTTATTAAATTGCCTTTATTATTTTATTTAGATATCTAGGTTAAATAATAAATATATATCAAATGTGCTTAATAAATTCTCAAAAATTTACAGAGTCTTACTAATGCTATCAAAGGACTACTATAAAATTTCATGTCATTTTACTAAGTAGAACATTCTATACAAAAATGATAAGGAAGCAAGGCTTGAAATAGCATAAATGGAAAATCCTATTGAAAAGTGTCAAGCAACAGATTTCTTATTTTTCTTAACATCCATAAGGTACTAGGATTACCTCCAACAAATTTCATGAATTTTGGACTCATAATTAATTTATAAAAAATCATGCAAGGATGGACTAGCCATAAAGGAAAAATCTATAACTATAATTATACACATGCACTGGTCCTCAAATTTTTACTAGAGTTCATATATGACAAGAATAGCCTACCACAAAAATTTCATAATTTTTGGAGCACAGGAACTCTAGATATAAAATAAACAAATTTAAATACATTCAAAAGCACATTTCAAATCCTGATTTAAATCTCCGTAAATTTCTACTGTTGAAACCAAGAACATATTTTTATTAAATACTATACTTCCTAAGCAACACAATCATATTTATTTCACAATTTTCAGGAGCTACCAAACTAAAGATACAAAATAACAAAACACATGTGAATCAAGCATTCAAACCGAATCGGATTTGAAATGTCGAAGTCATTGACACGCCGACCCATCGTCAACGAGACAAAAAAGAGCATCAAGGCGCTTTCGACGGACGCGCTACAAAACTCGACGGCGGCGAGTTCGCCGCAAAGACACATCATCACTAGACCTTCTACTCGACCTAGCGCGTCGATTGGTATATA
This sequence comes from Miscanthus lutarioriparius, assembly GCA_904845875.1. Lineage (NCBI taxonomy): Eukaryota > Viridiplantae > Streptophyta > Magnoliopsida > Poales > Poaceae > Miscanthus > Miscanthus lutarioriparius. The sequence goes on along the minus strand of CAJGYO010000017.1, from coordinate 55,428,400 downwards.
TGGTCGCCCTATCGTCGACACCAAATGACGGCGGCCATGGCACTATGGCGGCTTTCGGCGAGGCGGGACGTCACAGTACGCCGGTGGGGGCTACGATGGCTCGACCTAGAGCTCGACGAGCACCGAAGGACTACAAATAACCCAAGCGCATCAGCTATCGCGTGAATGGTAGATCTACAACGGCGTGGCCTACGACGACGGACACGGCGGTGAAGCTCCGGTGAGCCTTTTGCACGGCGCCGACGCTTACCAACGCGAATGGCGGGCACGGGAAGAAGCTACGGGTGCCGGGGAGACGGTGGAGCTATGGCGGTGGCGGCGCTGAGTGGCTAGGGCGCGAGCCGCGCGCAGCTATGGCGACGGCGGAGCTGCGAAATGTTGCTTTGGCGCTGAGACGGCGAAGGGACCGAGGCGGCAAATGGGTGCTTCTACCGAAAGTGGCGGGCGCCGGTGTGATGAAGGCGCTGCCGGGCGCGCTGTGGGCCTCACGCGACAGATCAAGGGCGCGACGCGCTGCCGCTTCCGCGTACTACTGCTGGCGGCGCTGGGCAAAACGGCGGTCGTCGCCATCAACGTTGCTATTCGGGCTTGATTCAGACGCGAACGGGACGCCTCGACAAATGCGTGTTTTCTCGTTGATTTATCTCGCAAATCCGTGGCTCCTTAGTACAAACCTCCTGAATAAATTTCGTAGACCTAAGTACCAGCTACAAATGTCGTTCAATGATCTCGTGCTAATTCAAAATCAAAACTGAGAAAAAACATCCCCAAAGTGAGCTCCATCACCATTTCGATGAACCTAGACTTAGAAAAATGCTTAAGTGTTGAAATCAAGATTTTGCTTTGGTTTTGTGGGACCCATTCAAGCATGTTAGAAGATAAATCAGTCCATGACCCAAAAATAAAAGTTGTTCCTTATGTCAAACACTACAACTTTGCTTTAGTGAACTCCTCCATGCAAGGTCCCTAACACCTAGTTCAACTTTAGTAAAACATGTCACTTTGAAATCATGATACATACACAAACCATGGCTAAATGACCAAACTAGCCTTAGCACTAAATACCAAAGTTGTTCCTAATGATATCCTAAGCATGTTTAAACAATTTGCAAGGTCATTTAAGCATTTCATGTAGTAGTCACTCATATAGCTATCCAGGTCAACACATGTGATATTACTTAAGTGCTTGATCATGAAAGGTGACCTTCATGAACAAGGTTTCTTTTGTTAACCTAAGTGTAGCTAAAGTGTTTTAGTGACCAACATTACCCACTTGCATTCATTTGCACATGATCATAGGCATATGTTCCAAGAAACACGAGATAACAAGCAATGTTTCATATGTTTCGATCAAATGTTTCAATTGTAAGTGATGATTTATGAATGCTTGATGCTCATGCTCATGTTATGCGAGTCAAGTTATGCAAGGCTAACACCCGAGGTGTTACATATACCATCTTAAAGATGATATACAGCTAAGCCTAAGGAAAATCCCTAAACAATCATGTTGATGCTCGGATGTTCCCAGAGACGGCCCTATCTCCGGCTTCTCCCAACACATGCACGAGCACCTGCCCTCTCCGTTAGGGGTGGTCAGTAGCAGCTCCTTAGCGATGCCCTGCTCTTCCTACACGCACATGGGCTCCGCACTCCACGTTATGGTTAATGGGCTAGCTAGGGCTGGAGACTCAGCTACACACTAACTGGTTGGACGGTTCATATTAAGTATAAACACATCTTCATAATAACATTAAGTGTTTACACCAAATGATTGCCAAGCTACATATGCTATTTCATCACTACTGATTTTTGTCCAGACTTCATATATTTTATTTTTACATCATGTACTACCCATTCTACACATTTGTTTCATAGGGGCACTATTCGGTCAACGAGCTTACGCTTAGGGATGATGATCATCGTTCGGGTGGTCGGACCATTTATCGAACGGACTTCACCACCAACCAACTGGTCAGACTACTCGGCACTCACTCCTGCTCAGCGTTCACTTTGCCGCCGACCAGTTGGTTGGACTGCTCATCGCATGGGCTTCATCGTCAGCTACGCTAGGACTACTCGGTGTTCGGATTCTTTGTGCAAGTGTCGTGAGCTAAGCTGGGGACTCCCTTGGTGGTCGGATCTTGCTACGTATCATCGGTGTGCTATCAAGTTGCTTTATGCTATTCGGATCAGGGTGCTGATCTTGGGTAGCACATCTGGGGTCTTGTGAAGTACATGGCAGATGATGTTCACAAGCTTTCATTAAAAATTCTTTGACCCTGCTACAAGATATCTTCAAAATCTTTCAGCAGGCTCGGGGACTACATCATCATTATGATTCGGTTTCTCACCACACTAGGGACGTTTCTTCCTAGTTACTATTGTTTCTGACCCTAGCACCACATGACCACATCACCTACTGTCAGGCTCGGGGACTAAGTGGGCACACTTCACCTTGCGGTAAATGTGCACTTTTCATTTCAGGGCTCAGCCCATGGACTGGTTGCCTGTTCGGTTGGTTTTCTGTTTTTCTTCTACTTTCTGGACCCTAGCACCACGTGACTACGTCACCTACTATCAGGCTCGGGGACTAAGTGGGCACACTTCACCTTCAGGTGAGTGTGTTTTTCTTTAATCTGTTCATTGGAAGACTCCGTGCCTCCCGAAGTTGAAGAAGATTATCTCCCTTTCTCGTGGTCAGACTCTAAGTGGGCACACTTGGTTCATAGCGAGGAAATTTTTTATTTTGAACTTCAGCTCCTTACATCCTTCTGGCAAGTCGTGCTTGGTTGAGTTTGAGCACTACTGGTCGGCTATACTAGTCGGCCATGTTTACTGCTGCTTGGATCATCAATAATGCTGGTCGGAACTCGGTCCTAGCTGCCCGGTGTTAGATTCACCTGCTCGGATAAGCTCAAGATGACGTTACTAGTGGATACAAGGCGCTTAGGGACTAGGTGTGGGGGATACAACCCTGGATACCCATGATAGACTACATGGGCTGCGTCGCCAAGGGCGGTCCAGCCCATAGGATGAAGCCTTGCGGAGCACGGCGCTGCTCGGCGCGCCCCGCAAGACACTAGGAAGATATCCTGAAGATATGACATAATCTGTTAGGATATGTTATGATCCCGTGATTCATGTAATCTGTTATTACTTACTGGTTATCTCCTAGATCTAACCGACCTGTAACCCTACCCCCGGCTATATAAGGCGGGTAGGGGACCCCCTCAAAACACAAGCAATGTCATATGATAGCCAATACAAACCAACACACCATAGGAGTAGGGTATTACATTGTGCTGGCTGCCCTGAACCTGTCTAACTCTTGTGTCTCTGTTGCCTTCTTGTTCTTGATTACGCGCACCTCCCCGATCAATCTACCTTCATGGGATACCCCTCGAAGGACTGCTGATGATATTCTATCGACATCCGGTGCCCAAAACAAGTCTATAGTTTCAAAGTTATCTTCGATTAGGACATCATTCCTTAGAAAAAAAAACCTCACTACCCAAGCTACCTTTCACTTGTTTTCTTAGGTGAACTAGCTAAGAGACTTACACATCCATTCCTTTGGGAAAATACAATACCCTAAATACTTCTAGGTGAAGTGCTACAACGATGTATCCATGCACTTACGGATTCCTCTACTTTCGCTAAGAAACACCAACACTCGATTTGTTGAACCAAACACGTATCAGTAGTGCTAGTAGTCATGAGTGGCTTTGATCTTGCAAGAACAAAACATGTATCAGTAGTCTTCGATAAAATTTGTTGAACTTGCAAGAACCATGCAGCGAGGAGTTCATCTCAACAAGTATCGCCTTAGATCTAATGCATAACGGATGAGACATAGTTGTTGAATTTTACTACGGACACAAGAAAGTTTGGCCGCTATATATTTGATCTCATAGAACATAGTACAAAGGGTCATTAGTTTTGAATGTCGTGGCAACTAGTTTGCCCCTCGACTATTGTGACTGCTTGGATTGGAGTAAAAAAAAGTACAGAAAAGACCCATCACAACCGCACCAGACATTCAACTCTCAAGCATGTCATGGTGGTCAAAAGCTCCTTTTTCTCGATTCCTTCTTGTGTCTAGCTTTCCTACCACATTCACAGCTAGGTGTGGAGCTAGGAGAATAGAACAAGTTGCTTGTGACTTGGGGGCATCATGTACATGACCGAGCTGCGTGATGCCTAATCATTGAAGCTGTTGTTCATGAAGTTGTTGGGCAACAACGCATTACCAGAGTTGTTGAAGACCATGATTCTAGAGAAATATTTGTGCTTTGTAGTACTATTGCGGATGCCCATCGACTCTATTACTACAGTGTCGACATCAGTGGAGACTACATCATTTTCAAGATGGTTCATCTTCTCAACTTGATCAGAAGTCCTTATGACCTCAACTATCTCAACAAGACCAATCCGATTCGATGACATTGAGATTTTGTGTGCTCTAGGTACTGTTTGTTGTCCTGTATCAGTAGTACTAGTGTAGTAGTAGCCATGACTGGCTTTGATCTATGGGATAGCATGAAGTCCTATAGTGTATGTTGAGCTCATGTAGTAGGAACCCTTGCTAATATAGTATGTTGTCTTATTTGCATGTCTGTGTCAAACTTTGTTAAACTTGCTAGAACCTTGAACCGACGAGCAAGTCTAGCCTTAATCTAATGTAGAAAAGAAGAGTCATTGGTGTTGAAATGTTACTAAACAAGCAAGAAAGTCCGCCTATAGTTTTTTTGAATGCCTTGGACAGTGAAGATGTTGTAGTGGATGAAGTTTCCTTAGTTGGTTTTTATTTGTATTTTTTGTTGCCTTGGGTGTCTAGCCTGATAGCATGAAGTCATGTATTTTATGTGTGGAGCACATGTATGAGAAAGCAACCGCATGTTCCTTGCAGTTTAGATTTGTAGAGGGAATGGGAGAGCTCCGGGAAGGTAGGAAATAAAACAAGCGGAGTTGCTGATGAGATTGCGGCGGTTAGAGCGACCGAGCGAGATTTACTCAAAGATTCTAAATTTTGACCAAATATATAAAGAGGAGTATGATGTGTAATAAGTATTTTATACAACATAAAACAATAAGCTTAATCAATAATCCTCATCGGTGAAGTGCGAGAGGAATCTCTGCACTGTTGGGTGAAGATACATAGACAAATCTTGTCGGCACATGGGGCAGGTGGATCTCCGGCCGAACCACTTGGTGATGCACTTGCGGTGGAATGCGTGGCTATAGCTAGGCATTTCAACAGCATGGCTGGCCACAGGATTAGTTGTTTTATTCTCTAGGCAGATGCTGTAGTCCCGACACCTCACTAGCCTCCGCCTCTGCATAGAGCATCAAGAGCGCCTCGGACATGATGAACTTCAACTGTTCGTTGACCCAAAGCTCAAGCATGGCATAGGCGATGCAGCCATCCTAGCAAGCCTCGCACGCTAGGGCCGTGAGTTTAGGAACCTTGGGCTCAAGAAGGATGTCCTCATCAAGCCATGGAGGACATCACGGACACCTTCCTGGTCACCGGGTATGCCCACGGCTTGATTCGCCTTCAAGATCTTGGTGGGCGGCCTCCTTCATATAGGAGGTACACCGGCTACTAGTGACCACCAGCTTTGAGGGTCTTGGTCACCATGCATTCTAGGGTCACAGAGAATGATGCTTCAAGGACACTCCCGCTAGATGTATCCTTGATGGTGAAGATGTTCTTTGACGTTGTTTTACACTTTACCCGGTGTTCAAAAGTGGAAAATTGGGTAGCTGGATCTCCGGCAAAGCTCATGGCAATGGCTACTCTATGGGTCTTATTGCTTAGTTTGTAGCTATGATTTGAATTGGTTTGGAGTTGGAGGAAGGACGATTTAAAGGGAACTCGATGTTAAATAGCTGCGTGATGAATGGGGGGATAGTTACGAGGTGGAATTTGTAGTGAATCACTTTGAATGTAGAGGACCTTAGATGACTTCTAGTAAATGCCGCCCTAGATTATAGGGGTTGGTCGAATAGTTCCAGTACTGGACATGTTGGGAATATTCTAGTAGAACATGAGATGTGTCCAATCTGGTCAGATTTACAATGCTCGGACTTTCTTGCATGTGCTGTATAATTTGAATAGCTATGTGGCTCCTCCGTTAGGCATTACATCAACGTGAGACTTGATCGGATGAATTCCGTTATGCATGTTTACCATACTATAGATCAGAAAGAGAACCGCACCAGGGATTTAAGTCTCAAGCGTGTCATGGTGGTCAAAAGCTCCTTTTCTCTAGTATGTAGTCATATTAAAAATCTGTAGTTAGAACTAGTATGTATTGGTAGTAGTTGGATGACATTGAGCAGTGGGATTGCACTACTCTCCTCTTATTTGCATGTAATAGATAAAATTTGTTGAACTTGCAAGAACCATGCAGCGACGAGTTCATACGAGCAACTCTCGTTTTTCCTCGTTTTCATGTGATGCTTGTTACTGTGTCATTTATAATTTTATGTTTGGGCCTTGTTTTTAAATCTGGGTCGGCGCGTAGGATTGTCCGGTCACTGAGAAACAACATGGGCCAGACTTTAGTGCACCATGCAACGTGACATACATCGAATAGAACTTTGTTTATAGCTCTACTAATTTTCTAAGAACAAGGGATCATGGAGCATCCTGAATGAGCACCTAGCAAACTTGAAGCACCCCCAATCGAGTATGGAGCCCCAGAACAGGAGAGAACCAGATGATTACAGATCTTCTATTAACACAAGATCTGCAAGAAGAACTACAATCACCAAGGTCAAGCTCCTATCAACGGCTGCACCTCGCAAAGGATGGAGAAGTAGCACCTCGCAAAACTTGCACCAGCATCTTAGTGAGGTGCTTTATATTCCATAATCTTGCTACCTCTAAGGATCGAGGGATGCAGATCTGCATCTCGATGCTCAAATGCAACAAGATTATGGAATCTAAAGCACCCAATCTTGAAGGCCTTCTCTCAAACACTAGCATCCTTGTGAGGTGCTTTATCTCCATCTTGAACCTCTCATGGGCTCTAGGCCATGAGAGGTGCAAGGAGGAAGACAAAGCACCTCTAGGTGATGAAGAAAGATGATTGCCTCATGAGTGTGTGGATTAAGCCCAATAGGTGCATCCAGACCCAAGTTCAATAGGCCATTTGAAGATGGAAAAGTACAAGTAATGGTGATGCAAGTAGTTGGGAATTAACTCACGGTGACTTTACCGCCGATAGACAAAATCTGATCGAGCTAATATACCAAATCTGACGGAAGCCAGACACATCTCACTCTTCACCCTTCAATCTGCCCTCAATCTACTGTGACTGCTTGGATTGGAATCAAATAAGTACAGAAAAGACCTATCACAACTGCACCAGGCATTCAAGTCTCAAGCGTGTTAGAAGCTCTTTTTTTTATTCACTTCTTGTGTCCAGCTTTCCTACTGCATTCGCTTCACTCTAATATTTTACTGTGCTCCTAAGAAAGTCTGATGCGGCACATTTCATCTCATTGGACAATATATAGTATAGAGCTATGAGTAAAACTATTGCCTATGGAGTGCACTCGGTCAATTTGTATCGTTGTAGTAGTAGTCATGAGTGGCTTTGATCTGTTTTGAACCCAACTCATCTTATTTTTGTGTATTTGATAAGATTTGTTGAACTTACAAGAACCATGCATCAAAGATTATTTTTATTTAGAATTTTTATACTTGACAGGATCACACAAGGTCCAGCCGTCTGAAATCTTGACTACCCGGATGACATGCTCCTGCATTCCCGCATAGGCGCGCATGTGTGGGTGGCGTCAGTAGCCTGTTACAACAGGGGACGTCGCCTTTCAGCCCATCACATTGACGTGATGGGGCGAAGCCCCACCGCCCACCCATGCAAACATCTCAGTCGTGGGATGGTCGATGGCCCCCAAACTATAGCAGCAGAGACAAGGGCGAGAGGGAAGGTTATACACCTGTTGTCTTCTCTCTTTAGAGCTCCTGAAACTTAATTTGCTAAACATTCATGAGTGCCATTGATCTTTGTTAAAGCCAACTTGTGTCTTCGATAAAATTTGTTGAACTTGAAAGAACCATGCAGCAAGGAGTACATCTGAACAAGTCTTGCCTCAATCTAATGCAGAACGGAGGAGCCAAAGCTGTTGACTTTTACTGCGAATGCAAGAAAGTCCGGCCGCTGCGTATTTGATCTCGTAGGACAGTAGAGTGTCTTAGCAATCAGTCTACCCCTCAACTGTCGTGACTGCTTGGATTGGAGTGAAATAAGTACAGAAAAGACCTATCACAACCACACTAGGCATTCAAGTCTCAAGTGTGTCATGGTGGTCAAAAGCTCTTTTTCTCGATTCACTTCTTGTGTCCAGCTTTCCTACCGCATTCGCTTCATTATCATATTTTACTGCGCTTGCAAGAAAGTCTAAATGCGGCACATTTGATCTCGTCAGACACTATATAGTATAGAGCTCCTCCATTAGGCATTACATCGATGCGACACTTGATCGGATGAATTCCGTTATGCATGTTTACCATACTATAGATTAGAAAGAGAACCAGAAAGAAACCTGCAGGCAAAACCAACCGATAGGGGCTAGAAACCGGCTACCAATTGACCAAGGACCTAATCTACACCATGCTTAATAGACTTTAACCCACCTAATACAAAGTTCAACAAAAGTAAACACAGACATGCAAATTAGACTTCACAAATCAAAACCTCTGTACATTTGAACACGTCTAACATAAAATGTAAGGGAAGACACATAATAAGGAAGAATAACAACATAAGGAAAGAGTAACAACATGTACTCCATCCGTACTCCCAACATAAGGAAGATACATCAAATGCAATGTGAGATACATCAAATGGAACTTTATTTACTCCTCTACTCATCGTCGGTATCACTGTCCTTGTCCTCATCCTCATCGTTGGTATCAACATTGTCGTCCTCCTCCTCTATAGCCATGAGGCACTTTTGCTCATCAGCGATGATGCGGTTGGCCACCTGCTCAGCATCGGCACAAACCAAGTTGCGCTAGTGCTTCTCGGTGTTGTGGGCGGTGCTCAGCATCACGACGCTAGTGTCGAAGCCATCTATCCGGCTATGGCAGCAGGCGAGGATGTACTCCGCGTTGTCCGTGTGATTCATGTTTAGGTAGGCTGGCAGTTCTTCTAGGACATCATCGAGTTGGTGAAAAATGAAGACATAACTGCTCACCTTTTCCTCCCGAGGCAGGTTGAGGGTGCCCAGACCGGTGTTCTGTAGCACATGCCTGATCTTCAAGAAAGCCTTATCCATGATGCCAATGGCCCAATCGTCTCTATCTCTAAAGGGATTCACCGGAGCTTCATCTTGATTCACTACGGGCACGGCGTCATCCTCCTTCACCACAGGCACAGCGTCATCCTCCTTCACCATGGGCATGGCATCATCCCCCTCCCATGCATGCTTTACAAAAGGCTCGCCCTTCACCATGGCAGTGGTTAAGAGTGAAGTAGGTTTGGAGAAGGCAGCCGCACGTTCCTGTCAATTTTAGATCTATAGTGGGAATAGGAGGGCTCGGGAAGGAAGGAAAACAAGCGGAGTTGCGGAAGAGATCGTGGCAATTAATATATCACTACTACAGAGGAGCCATTGGTGTTTTTTGTTTTTTGGGAACAAAGAGGAGACATTGGTGTTGAAATGTTACTGCACATGCAAGAAAGTCTGACCTCTGTAGATTTGAATGCATCTGACACACTACACAGACCTTAGCTTACATTACAAACAAGTTAAACTTGCTGCAAAATAATGACAACATCCATCCAAGAGGAAATTAACATGTCCATAGACAATCAAACAACATTGATCCATTTAAACATGTCATGACAGAGAGATACATCAAATGCAGCTTAATTTACTCCTTTGCTAATGACTCCAACTGTGAGAACAAGGGAACATAGGGAAGATAGTAAGGTCTGCCTGATGATTTCTTCTTAGGATGTCACATCTACCATACAGAATGTAATGTGTAGGGATGACATGAACTTTTCTGCTATCCATGTTATATGCGATGATGGCTCTTTCCACCCCAACCCCAACAAAGAAAACAAAATTCCATTCTAGGTGAACTATAACCGTTGTGTAGCACGACTCAAAATCAAAGTAACCCATTTGTTTCTTAGTCTTTCCAAACAACTTACGCAGGCTGATAGTATGCTTCAATGTCCATTTATTATTAGTACCATAGTCTTCAAGTATCCAGATTGAAAGCTTGGACATATTGCGACAACTAACAGTACATTGACACAAGTGACCCTGAGCTTGATGGATGGAGCATGAAAAACCACGTGGCCAGTTAGGAATTTTCCTCCATGCCTTTCCCTCCATATCCATAGCAAGTATACGATGGTAACCCTCGCGGAACCCAATATAGTGTAGACAACCATTAAGAAACACAGTTGCTGATTTTGAAAATGTCCACTCAGCCTCCTCGCCCCATTTAGATTCCTTAAAGATCCATGCTGCAGTTTTAGATGAGTAGATGTCCACATCCACGCACTAACCATCCTCCATATATTCAGACACATGGAAGTGCAAGGAGGCTATCAGATCGAACCCCAATTGAGCCTCACCAACAGAATGGATTCTAGGCGATAGTACCTTCAACTCCTGGGTTGCCGAATTGCAGACAACATAGTGGTATCCATCAGCCCCAAGGCACCAGCATAGGATGAGGCTGTTGCAGCAATCTGAGATAGCTACATTGTTCATGGTGAAGGGCAAGAAGGACAAGGAGGGGTAAACACCAGTGATGTTAGTGAAGTTTCACTACACCACAACACCAAGTTTAGCGATGGATGGTCTGACGCTAAAAGCGGCTACAGCGACAGACAATCTGACGCTAAAAAGTTATAGCGATAGACTTCTGCAGACGCTGTAAGTCCTGTCGCTAAACATCTTTAGCGTCAGATAGTTCTTTTAGCGTCAGACAGTCTGTTGCCCTGAATTTTTTAGCGACAGATAGTCTGCTGCTATTCTTTAGCGACAGATTGCCTCCCAGTACTCTATAGCGACAGATAATTTGAAGTTACAAATATTTTCAGCGACAGATGGTTTGACAAGATCATTTAAATGCATTTAAAAAAAATAAAATGCCATTTGGTTGCAAATTAATACAAAAGTAACATCATTGTGCATATTTCTCATACAAATAGATTCATTCATGACCAAGTCCAAACAGTCACTAAGACATACATATATGGTCAGCCATTACAAACATGAATCAATGATTCATCAATGATAAGTCTACAATGATCGTGTACATGTATCCAAATGAGATCGACTAGCACCTCATTGGCAATGCGTAAAATATGAGTGGATCCACTACAACTCATCATCCACTACAAACCTCATTGGCTCCAAGAGTATATCATCAACATGAAGCTCTAAGAGAACATTTGTTTTCCTTGCATCATCCGGTTTTGTGCAACATCTCGCTAGGGATACTTCAAATGCTTGCTTTGAACCAACCATAAAGGTTAGCATGTTTCCTACTGAGAGGCAAGGGTAACAAACATTAGAATCAAACTCGAACATATGTTAAAAGGGGGTCCCATGTACTAGTGAAGTACTTGAACCAAAAATACCAAGTACACTCAAGGTTCAAGCAAACAAATGAAGATATTAGCAGCCAAGAAATGAGCGAAAATAGAAGATAATAGCAATCTTTAGTTTGAAAAGCCATCTCCAGGTACTTTAGAATCAGAAATCCGCCTGCTAAAATGATATTTGTAACTTCAGGTTCATATAATCTGAATACTGAAATAATAGTCTCTTTTCCTGGGTGCAAGGACTATTCAAATTGGTGAAGCACTTCAGATGCAAATTGAGGTTCAGAGACAGCTAAATGAACAACTTGAGGTGAGTCACTGACACCACTAAGATAACACTCTTGTTCTAGTTTTTTTACTTGGTAGATAAGGTAGGTTGAACAATGGGCTATCCCAAGCATTTTGGCTAGCATAGTCCCAAACTTCTGAAGAGCATAAGGGAAGACAACGATTCCAAATTACTACCTCGAGGACAAAATAATTTACAAACCGGATCTGATTCAGAACCAAACATTTACAAATCTAAAATGACTTTCAATTTGGAACTGAGGAAGTACAAGCTAATTACCATTTTAGATTAAGCAATAAGATTGTTTGAGCTGAGTCAAGAGATGCACATAGCCATTAGTTATTACAGGGTGAAGAAACAAATAGTCTGTTAAAAAAACAAATATGAAAATGAGATCTCTCAAACACTAATTCTATTATTGAACTTCTAAATGTTTGATGAAAATTCCCATTAATGCAAGTCCGCAATCTTCAACAGTGGCATGCAGCCATTATATGGTCCCTCCGTTCCAAATTATAGTTCTTTTTAGCTTTGTCTTAAGTCAAACTTCTCTAACTTTGTCCAAATTTATAGAAAAATGTATCAACATCTACAATATCAAATTAGTTTCAATGTTTTTAATGGTCCAAAGAAAGTCCCCTTATAGTGTCTATAAAATGGAGTCAGTCTTTGCAGTGATTCTGATCTGAAATTTAAATCTGAAACAGTGCAAAGGCATCTACAACTACTTAATTGAAGCCCAAGGGAAATACCTACAGGCGCTTTTGGAGCAGCACAAGAGACACTTGGAAAAATGTAATTTGGGTCCCGCAAACCTGGAAGATGCAAAATAAAAATATTAGAGTTAGTTTCACAAGTATCAATCGAGCAAGGCACCAAAGCAGAAAGCAAAGCGCAGTACACTTGCCGCCCACCGATCCATCGCCACGAGATCCACGGGTGCTAGGCCCTCAACACTAGAAGGCAAACTCAAATTTTGCCAACTTGCAATAGCCAATCCACTAGTACGGAACAATGGGAATAAGAAAGCAAATATGACTAGTCAATTAACTAAGATTGTTGTATGCAATTGTGACACAAAGACATTGCAAAAAAAATAAAAAATTCTAGTTGAATCCCAATAACTACAAGAACCAAGTAAAGAAAGTCGACACCCAACACTTCTAAGAAAAGCTAGTAATGTTCACTATACCTGAATTTTAGAGTACAATCATATCTTGAGCAATACATCAAGCAACAACTTCTGACTCCAGAGATAACAATGGTTCGTGCCAAGGATTCTCGACTTCCAAGATAACATTCCCGATTTTGTAAACAAAGGATGATTACATGAGATAGGCAATACACGACGCAAAAAACAATAATAGAAACGAATTTTTGTATAAATAAGGCATGATTGTTCATTTGATTTTCCTTCTATAGTTCTCATGCAAAGACGACCATATCAAATCTAAATATGGATGAATCCATTTATATTAGTAACAATATCAAGACCTACACCAAACCTAAGCCCAATAACTGTGCCAATGTGAAGTATTATATGTCATCAACACATGAAACCTAAGCCTAGTAACCAGTTCATGTACTATGCACGATCCGTGAGACCTGTAGCCTTCATATGTTGTGTTCTCGCATCAAGATGAAGTTTAGTAGCCTAGTAAATTTATCTAGCAATGCAATTTATCGTTCTCTAATGCGTACTTAGCAAGCAAATGAAACTTCCGATTAGATAGAATCATACACATGTACAAAAAGGTACATACCTTTACATTTACGAGGAGATTATCTCTTAGCGAACACGTTCAACATCTTTTTCTTGTTCGGCATTGAAGGCCTTCAGATTATTCAGATTTTGTTCCTTTAGCTTTATAGCCTAACATTGAGCGTAAGATAAATAGTACTTTCATGAATCGAGTTGAATTTGGATGATGCGTCTTTGAGAGCAAAGCAATAAGTAATTTCTATAGAACCTAATCCCCGATTGGCATAGACAATACATTATAAAAATGCCAAATGACCGAAAGATAAGGCATACTTACACATTCACTATACTTCACATCCAAAAACATATCCGCCAATTTCTAATATATATAGAAGCATAATCAATGGAAACTAATGTTTTCCTAAAAGATCTAAAACATCTGAAATCCAAAGCACCATAACATTTCATTTGTGCCATGGTTAGATGTGGGTCATATTCAAGTCAGTAAGGTAGCAATCCGGATGGAAGCCATAATTTAATGCCCGGGTGATGGATAAAGGCAACTGGGTAGGATTTCATCCCACAATGTGCTAGAGGAAGTCGACAAGGCTCTAAGACAACTGGTGGCATAAGGTGAGAAGCAAAGTAATTTTAAACTTATTATCGTGACTCAAAGGCAGACAAACAGTTCAAAGTAAAGATCTGAATGTGACACCACGAAAATTGGAGTGGCCTTGTTTAGGACAAAGAATATCTACTTTTCCACCTTGTTTCATACCAAGCTCACCAAGTGTGTCCAGATAGGACATGGTCTTGTGGATCATTGCCACCAAGTTACAAGTGAGGCTGGACAAGTATATGCCACTCAACCTTGATCAGCTTGGTTTGCTTCTTCCTCATGCCATCAAGACAAGACTAACAAAGAGGCCATGTGGCTGAACCACAGGAAGACTTAAGAACAACAGAAATCTAAAACCTTGTCCTATTTCATCCAAAGAACCATGAAGGTAGTCAACCATGGCTTTATTAAAATACAAACTGCATTTCATGAAATGTTTAGAGCAAGGAAGTGAGAACTACTTTACTACCATATTGTCTACTATTTCTATTTAGAAATTTCAAGTCCTGTCTTTGGAGCAAAAGTAACTCGTAAAATATGGAAGCATAAATACAGGTCATGAAATCAAGGTTCATATCAAGGTTTCTTTTCCTTGTACCGATTTTGAAAATAACCATCGAGTTGACCTCATAGTGGCAATATGCTCTCCAAATATTCATATCGAGAGAAGAGAAAGAGAAAAGTAGAAAACGAATATATGTGGTTTGGGACTTTAGGTTAAGGATGCTTAGTTGCACCAAATTTGAGTTTTGACATTTCTAGAATAATGATTAAACAGATCTAGAGTTCGTGGTTTAAACTAAACCAACGCCAAAGTTGAGGGCCAAAAGTAACCATTCACCTAAATAACACATAACGCTCTTGAAGTTCTTGGAAATAATATGTAATTTACATGAAAACAATATCATTTGATTAAAACTCAATAAAATTGAACAAAAGAACTCTCTGAAAGGAAATAGTAAAATGCAAATTAATGTCCATGCAATAAACCATAGTTATTCACAAAGCAATCAACAACACGGTTGGTAACTACAATAGCAAAAAAGGAACACAGCTACCTTAGTGTAAGAATCCACTAATGCTAGGTCTTCCTTTCTTCTAAGGCATCATCAAATCTTGATTTGGCTTCCAACGCCTTCATATATGATGCAGCTACATAGCATAGTAAAGATCTGAAAGTAGGCAGCTATGTAAGGGAGGCATAAACTTGCTATGAACAAAAATGATGAACTGGAAGCTCTTTACTAATCTTAAATCATGGCATAAAAGTGTAAATGATATGCAGATGTAATATGCCCCGGTAAGGCCTGAATTTTTAATTTTTTTTAAAACCACATGGCATAAAAAACTAGAGAAACGTTCAGGATACCTAGCTGCAAGTCAAGTCAAACTACATACCATTATTCTCGATTGCATAAACAAAGACCTCTTGCATAACTTTCCCAGTTTATGTTCTCGTGTTTATCAATAAGCAAGGATTGAGGTATAAGAACCACAAAGTGACCTAGAGTATTTCCTAAGCAATAGTATCCCACGATGAGTTTACACAAATATAGGAAGTACATTAGCCCTTTGCAAGCACGTAATGACCTTTTAGTTTAGTAATTACGAAAAAGCTTACCATGTTAACTGCTGGTAGTGCTTCGAGATAATGCAAGCACGGCCGGTGAAAGCGTGGAGCCCGGTGCCGGCAGCCACAGGGACAGAGAGGGAAACTGCGGTGTTGGGACCCGGAGTCGTCATCGGTGGTGCCATGGAGGGAGCCCACGGAGATCCTGCGCTGATTCCCCCAATGGCAGGCTCGGATCCGGTGGTGGCGGAGGCTGTGGCTGCAGGGCCCGGTGGTTATGGCGGCGGAGGGGTCGTCTCGACGGACACCATCAGATCGAGAGCTCCTAGGGTTCAGACCTCCTCCTAGCTCATGTGGCCTGTGGCGGCAATGCCAGCCTGGCCCCAACGGCACCATGAGGTGCTCCAATCTGCCGCGTTCTTTGTCAGGGTGGTGGTGGTGGCCGCCACGGTGGTGTCCGACGGCGATGGCGGCAGGGACGGTGTCGGTGGCGGTGGGGGCGGGGATGGCGCTTCAGCGCTGGATCCCGCAAGGTCGGTGGCAGCCGTGGCGGCGGGGCCTGGCAGCGGTGGCTCGTGGGCAGATCCCGCAGAGGCGCACCGGTGCCAGCGCCGGTGGGGGTGTTGGGGGTGGGAGGGGGAGGGGGAGGGGGAGGGGGAACGGTGAGGGCGAGTGGCGTGGGGACTGGGGGTGGGGCGGGCGCAAGGGGATTGGGGAAGAGTCTAGGGTTTGTCACGGTACCGTGGGCCAGGCAAAATTTTGCGCATGAACGGCTTATGGAGACACGGCGTGTGAGCTGAGCGTGGGGCCCTTTTTTAGCGTAGGATAGAGCAGCGCTATATCTGGTTTTAGCGATAGATGGGCTAACGCTAAACATTAACATCTATAGTGACAGACAACAAATTGCTAAATGAGGATTTAGCGTCAGATGGTCTCTAAGTTATCTTTAGCGTTAGATCATCCATCGCCAAATATAATTTTTAGCGTCAGATGTCTGACGGTGAAACGGTGTTGTGGTGTAGTGTTTCTTTGGCCATAGATTCCATCGTAGAAGAAGCTAGCCACAGTCTGGGGCATCAACTTATGGTTGTCTGAGATGAGGCATTTCTAGGAGTGATAGATAGATTTGCAGCAGAACAAGGAGCGGGCGGGGAGGCGGCTGAGGATCTCGACAAAGACATCGTCCATGAGGCTAGCTAGTGCATTCCTCTTGTTGTGGGCCTCCTCCATTTCATCAGTGTGCATGTAGTAGGATGAGAGCTCGCTCAGTAATGAGATCACTGAGGAGGAAAATAATCCAACAAAGATCCATCAGTGAAGTCCACAACTCATACCAAAGTTCAACTTTAACAACCATTAACAATTTTTATGGTACAAACTCATCTAAATTTAGAGTAGCGCCACATAGATATATATAACTCAAACTAGAGTAGCAGTTAATGGAGCCGTAACCATTACAATTCTAGTTAAATCAAGTCTAACCATCACAATTACAATCAATACACGAGCTCAGAGCTTCTTCCATAGGAGACAGACAAATATTAAGAGGACTACAATTACAACAGTTTTGAAGGACGAAGAGGGTGGAGCAGCTATTGGGTTTTGAAGATAGAAGTCATCATCATGAGCTAAGGCAGGATTTGAGTTGGTTCTTGACTTGAAGGCATCAATTCCTTCTTCATAGGAGTTGTACTTTTTATAACAAGCACCACAAAACCTATTAACTTGTCTATGGAAGTTAGGCCATTTGTAGTAAACTCCTGGCACATGGCCATCGAACACAACATAGCAGAGATGACTCCTCTCAAATTTGCACAACCCAAACAGGTTGCCTCAGTTTTCACAAGTAGAATGTCAGTGAACAAGTGGTAGTGATCATCATTGGCATCAGTAGCAACATGTGCAGCTTAGACATTAATTAGTGGCCTCAGTCATGTGAATGATGGACACAAAGCATTGATTTGCTTTCGATGCCTTCATCTTGTTTGGAACCAAATGGATAACTTGGTTGTCAACAAGGAGAAGACACAGAAAGCAAACATATGAGCTACATCCTAATACATCCAACAGCCATGTAGACATCATTAGCACAGAAATGTGGCCTTAGATATGTTACAAGTTCAAGATACCATAAGGACTCACTGGTGGCACTGGAGCATACAAAATAGAAATATAGAATCAAGCAAGCACTACATAGAAAAAATAGTTTAAGGCAGAAGCGAATAGCCTATTTGTTTGCCTAGATAGATCTGCAAGTGACACACGCCAACAGAAAACCAACTAGTGCCACCTCCTAGTTCTTTTCATCATCATTGGCCTAACCAGATCTCAAACACTACAATGTTTCTTGTATACCTCATGTTCAAGCATGGACCAAAACAGTGAACTGAACAAGAAAAGGCGAGAAAGGAGACCTACGGATCGGATCTGTTGCCTCTGTCGTGGCACACGATGGACACGGATGCCAATGCCACCGCGTTCCACCAGGAAGACCCACCGTCTAGCCTCCAAAAGGACGCCTGAGCCACCACAGCACACTAAAGATCCTCCATTGCCGTCGCCACCATCGCAAGTCCAAATGGCATAGATTTGTTTTCACATGTAGGGGATAGGGATATATCCAATATATAAGTCAACCTATCCACACAGAAAACATATACTACTCCAAAGACTTGTCAACACAACCAGGCATCTAGCACAATGGTGAAGACGGTCTATTCCTTGCTCTGGGTTTTGGGTTCGACTCTCAGGTCTCATGGATTTTTTTGAGTTTGAATTTATTAGACCCCGGCAACAACAAGTGACACGCAAGCCATTGGGTCCCATAGGTCATATGGAGATGGACAAAGGTCCCATAGGTACACGTGACACATAAGCCGTCGAGTCCCAAATGTCGGATGGTCCCACAGGTACACGTGACACGCAAACTATGATAAAACCGCCCAATTTATACAAGATCAAGTATGGTTGTCCCCGCTAATACATTGACATGCACATACTTTCACTTATATAAACCCGGTAGTCCGCCGAGTGTCATGAAGGACCTTGGTAAATTAACTTCACAACCAAGATCGCTTGATTAAGCAAATACAAATCACATACATGGAGTTGCAGCAGAAATAATACTACAAAAGAGTTCACAAGTAATAGTACAAATTTGGGTTTCAAAACTAATTAGTGAAAACAACATAGCTTTCAAATGGTTACAAGAATATAAGTTCCAAATACATTGCTAGCATAAGTGACATCCTCTAATAGAAGCACATAGATGAGAGATAAATATAGAGTCACCGAGCCCACCGGCGGTTAACCACCATCTTCAGTAGGCCGAGAGCTTCACCTACAACATGGTGGGATAAACCCTAAGTACTCGAATGTACTCAGCTAGACTTATTCATCATAAACCCGAAATAAAGTGCCACCAAGGAGTATGCAAGTCTTTATAAGTGGAGCTAGCTTGACAAAATTTTACATAAAAGCCACTAGTTGAGCTATACATTTTATAATTCAGTAACCAAGTTAAGTATAGCTATTCATCTCTAGATTAGCAACTAACCTATGCCAAACATGTGGAATATTATTTAGTAACAGGCAATAGTAACCATATCAAGTTGAGCATTTTCATAATCCACATAACCAACACTTTCATCAATTACTACGATGAAGGGGGCTCATGTCAAGTTCTCACTATCCGGGACAGACGGCGATTCAAATCGATTCCTACCGAGTTTGGGAGTTATTCCTAACACACACCCATACTCCCCCCGTCGGGGTCGCATCAGGTCACCTTTGGTACAACTAAGGTCCAAATCATGGGTAAGACCAGCGCCGCACCCTCAAAGATACTACCAATCTACTAGGAAGCTTGGGACTCGAACCCACCCTTGGACTCACGCCATTGGCTCTCCACACATCCTAATTGCCTCTAGGGTGTGCACTTTAACTGCTCGTGTCCCCGGCCTGAGTTGAGCTACTCGGCTTCGCAGTCGAAATGACTTATCCGGCCAACTATGTGAGAGGCATGCGTTCTACATGACAAGAGGGCCTCCATTGGCTAGTCCTTAAACGACATAGACGGAATCACTATAAGTCACCACACCAAACATATAAGATTCTGCCAAGTCTCCAATTGTTCAACATCACCAGGTTATGTTCCATGATAGCACAATATAGCCAACGGTGATCAAGTCACCACCTATAGCTCACAGGTGATAGGAAATCACCCGACTTCTACTGGTCTAAGCATTGCTAAGCATACATTCGATCCTGGACCTACATAGGGTTCAAGGTATATTTCTAGATAAGGTAGTTCTATGCATCAAGTGGTTCCAATCAACTCTTATAACCTAATGCATCAAACATAAAGAACTCAAGTGATATTTATAAAAACATAGGAGGCTTAGAATGCTCCGGGGCTTGCCTTGGATCCAACAGTAGGTTTGTGTTTGTTAGATGATACTCGCTTGGTGAGCATCTCCTATTCAGGCATGTACTCCAGGGTCCTTCCATCTTCAGGATAGGTCCTCCAACACTGTCTTCTGGTTCGACTCCATCATCATGTCCTTCACGTGGTGCATCTAAGCGTACCTAGATGAGATGCAAGTGCATGAATATGAAGAATGGTCACATCATATTGATTTCAGCACTAGAGGGCAAGTCATTCAACTAAGTAACTAGGGCTACATAATTTAGAGCATGCACCAGCAACATCAAGAATGGGCAATCAACTTAAGTGCATACACAGAATTTGGACAGCAGTACAACAGTCGCGTGTTTCAATCATAACTGGAGATATAAGCATCCAACAAGCATGATCCTTAACTTTATAGAAGGCTTATTAAGTTATTTACAACTTTCTTATTATCATCTTTAGGTGATTCAATAGTTATTTAGTCTTAAACACACAAAGCAACAATTTTGTCTAAAATATGGACTGAATTTGACATGCAACTTCAGACAGCAATAAATTGAGTTATAGCTTTCACAACAAGGTGTTTATAGACTTTTTAGAAATCTTAGCAAACCATGCACAACTTTGTTATAAACACCACAAGCAAATTCCAAAGTTAACCAGGCTAAACATGACAAAGAAGACATCTATGTCCAGATTAGGACATAATTTGTCACTCCACTTCACAAGCTCATAACTGGAGATTTAGACCACCAAAAGGTGTGATCTTTAACAATTTGGAAATATCATGAAAATAACTACACTTTTTCTAGTATCACCAAGACCTGATTCAAAGCTTAGCTAAGTCAAATAACACAATCATTCAGATCTACACAGAGAGCATGCAAAACCTGACAATGAAATTGTAAAATCTATAGCTCCTAAACCATCTGTCTTATGGTCATGAAAATTTAACACAAGCTAGATTATGAAGTTACCTACAACTTTGGTATTTACCATATTTACAGAAAACATCATTTGCATCACAAAACTAATTGCACAACCAAAACTGTACCTGCAGTCTAAACAGCTGAGGCATACCACATTCATCTCTTATTTAGTTGCTACAACTAACATGTTCTTGGCATACATGATACTCTAACAGCTTGTGAACATATTCAAACAATCATAGCACATGCTAATAGCTATGAGAAGCATCATAGGACAATAACAACATAGATCTATTAGCAAACTTTCATCCTCTATGTATATAATGCAATATATATGCTATTTTTAGTGCATATGAGAACAACTAGTTTGGTGCTGAGATTTTTATGAGTGGTAGGATGTTATCAAAACATGGCTACTACACTAATTTCACATGCTCAGGTTTTATAATTTAATTACTATGAAAAAGACAATTTGCTATTGCAAGAAAACATGTAAAAGCAAGATAAATCTAAAGATTATCAATTTCTATAAACACATAGCCATATTATATGTTATTATGGTATCACAACATCATACAAAGGTAGTGGAACCACATTTTCTATTTTTACACCTACATAAAATTTATAACTTATTTAAAACCATTTATCAAGCAATAAACAAGTTAAATCAATAAATCACTCATACTTTATCCAATGACCATGAAATTTTTACCACAGCACACACATAGCATTAGTAGCCTACCATAAAAATTTCACATCAATTAGAGAACCACAACTTTAGATATGAAAATAACAAGCAAAACAACCTAAAATTGCCTATTTAACAAGATTAAATCAAAACATGATAAAAACAGTATACAACTAGCATGTTTAATATTTTCATAGATATAGCATGTTATCACAAGATTAACACAACTGGAATTACTATTTTTGGACTTCTATAACTCAAGATATGCATTCGACGACCTAAAAGGATTTTTAAAAGCACTTTGCAAGAATAAATAAAAACATCAAAAACTTTCTACTAACACATATCATATTATGACTCTAGTGTGTATATCTACTCACAAGGATTTCAAAAAGTCCTTATTTTCTATTTTTAGATTTTTCTATAATTTACTACGATTTTCCAAAGTTTTAATTAAATTAATGCATAAAAGAAAAAGATAAAGACAAACAGATCTTGCATCGGGACCTGCACTTTTCACAAAACAAACTCCAATGAAAAGGTCCTTAGTAGCGCTATTCATATGAGTCACGGATTTCACAACTATACCCAATGAAGAGTTTCTATTTGCATTTTCCTCCCTGTCTTCTTCTTCTTCTTCGTAACGTAGCGCAGAGGATGTCGGGAAGACGATGATTCTGGCCACCGTGGTGCTCACTGGTGTCACACCCAATTTTAAGGATAAAATGGGATGCAAAATCTTATGTGCGCCCAAAGATCAGTCACACACATAAGCCGACAAATTATGAATAGTATCATCACAAGTGTTTATTACATCACGAATAAGACAGTCTTCATATAAATGTAGTGAAAGTAAGAAAACATCTCCCACGGAAGCTCCATATCATAGGAACGTCAACTGGTTGACCACAAGTCTAGTAATCCTCAGAGAAATCATCATTACCATAGCCATATGTTACCCATCCAGGATTTTTATCCAAATAATGAAAATAAACAAGCGTAAGTACATGTCGTACTCAACAAGTGTAACATGGGGTTCATGAGGCTCAAAAGGCTTGACACAGGTTTAACAGCATTTAGCTTTTAGTTGTCACAATTTTAGCTTAAGAGTAGCAACAAGTTGTTTCAATTCCCAATACAAAACACATGATCAATGTAAACATGAATAATGAGTAGCATAAACAGATAATTCTAGTGTTCATCTATTCCATAAGGGTTCCAAGGCCTCTCGTGACCGTGAGCACGACTAATATACCAGTTTTACACTCTGCAGAGGTTGTACACTTTTACTGTGAGTCGTGATACCCATATGCCTATGTTTGCAACTCCTAAAATACTTCCAAGGTGAGCAGGTAGGGGTCACTATGAAGCCTTTCAAAGGTTCGTCTAACAAGTTAGGGCCATTAGATTCACTCGACAAACAGATGTAGAGCCCCCTTCCCGATGGCACATTGACACGCAACCTATATACATGGGGATAGAGGCCGCACTTTACACAATTTGGCAAGCCATTCTTACGCCAATAAAGATAGCCACTAACAAGCTAGAAAAGGTCCTCATACTGAGCTAAAGCCAGGGCCATATAGCCCTCACAGCTATACTATAAGTCCCGGATGATCACTTACAGATAAGTCCTTAGGGAGATGAATCTAAAGCATTTAGAAAGTAGCTAAACACTCTAGCCCCATGTTTTCAAGTTGCTAAAAAGTCATATTTTAATGTTTATTGGATATACCATTAGTCAAGTTACAAGATCATGGTTTAATTGACCACTAGCAAAGCTACCCAATGCATATCCCGTAGGTGTCAAGGTATAAGTTCAATTCTAGGGAATCCCTATCAAGGTAACACATGCAACATGAATTTAATGTATTAAAGTGAATAGGAAACAAGGATGATGCCATGCTATACTTGCCTTGAACAAGGTACTCCTGCTGATCCTGCTCGTCAAAGTAGTACCCTTGATCTCCCACGAATTGCTCACTGTCTATACCTGATAATCACAGCAACATACAAGCATCCAGAAGCAATCATGCATAGCAAACAAAAGCGATAGATTAGAACAGTACACCAACAACACAAAATCAAGATGAAAAGTTTGGAAAACGAATCTGCATCTCGCTACGAACACACAGACGCGAAGATCACAAACATCGGAGCTAAAACGAAGAAGTTATGAATTAAACAAGTTTTCCTTCAGTAAAATAATAGATTAAATCTAACCTTGAATTTTAAAAGTTGAAAATCTACTTAATAGTAGTATAAACATGTAGATTAGGGAATTACAAACTTAACGCAACCTGAACGGATCAAATCGGAGTTAAAACGGAGATTTTATGGCTAAAACAAGTTTAGTGGCAAAACTGTAAATAGGTGAAAACGTATTTTAGATTTAACCAAAACAAAGTACGCTTTCAAAAGAAGAAAACAAAATCTAGAAAGACGCTATGGACTGTGGGTTAAGATCTAATTAATTGTAAGGGTTTTTTTGCAAAAACGCCAGAGAAGGGGTATCTTCTATTTTCGGTCGTTGGATCAAAATCGGATGGCCAGGATTGCATGGGAGAAAGAAGTGGCCGGAACAGGGCCGGTGGTGCCATGACCGGCACGGTGGAGCTCAACAAACCTAGCCAACTGTCCACCGTTTGATGAACCGGAGACCTAGGGGGAAGGAGGGGACGACGACGGACTCACCTAGGGTTACCTCGGCGGCGGAGAGGGAACGGAACAGGCACGGGGCTCGACGACACGACGACGGCTCTCCAAACCCACGGCGGCGCTGATGTAGGGCACGAGCGGCTATGTGCTCGAGCAGGGATAAAAATCTTGCTCTAACAAGGAATAGAAAGGCGATGCGGGCTTGGCCGGCTATTTATGAGGCGGGGCTATATTGGGAGGCACGCCACAAGACTCGTAGCGAAGGTGGATTCATGGCGACACGGCGGTGGTGTCCAGCTCGGACATGACGCAAGGAGGAAGATGGCTGCCAGGTGGGTCAAGGTGGTCAGCGACTCAGAGAGGGAGGGAAAGTGCGGGCGCGGCGCAGACCTGGGCCTTCGGCGAAGCTGGGCTGGCTGCAGCGTGCCGAGGAAAAGGAGGGAGATGCTGGGCCACACAGAGAAATGTGGGGCGTGAGCGGGCCAGCACAGAGAAGCAGCCATGGGTGCGGGAGCAGGCCTATAGGCCGAAAGCGGGGAAAAGGGAAAGGAGGGAAATACATTTTCCTTTTTCAATTTTTCCAAAGCAATTTCAAAATGCAAATTCAAATTAATTTGAAATCTGACTTCAAACCAGGCAACACAAAATATTATGCAACAGCATGAATGCACAAACATGTTTGTTGACCAATATTTGATTTTATTTTTAACAAAATTATTATTTTCCTAAATTCAAATGCTCACAAAAGTGCATAATTAAATCATTTTCTCCTATTTAAAAATCATGCAAATTTTAGGGTGTTACAATTCTACCCCCCTTAAAATGAATCTCGTCCTCGAAATTCAGACAATGCTTACTCAAAAAGCTACGGGTATGTTTTCCTTAGATCCTCTTCTCTTTCCCAGGTAGCCTCATCTTCTGTATACCGATTCCACTGAACCTTACACATCTTTATAACTTGGCTCCTTGTAATTCTTTCTGTCCTCTCCAAAATCCATTCCAGAAACTCCTCATAAGTCTGATCTTCCTTAACTATAAGCTCTTCTAATGGTATCTGCTCCTCGGGTACATGCAAACACTTCTTTAATTGAGACACATGGAACACATCATGTACACCTGACAAACTCTCAGGCAATTCCAACTGATAAGCTACTTCACCACGTCTCTCTAAAATCTTGAAAGGCCCAATATACCTTGGTGCTAACTTTCCTTTCATGTTAAACCTTCTCACACTTCTCATAGGTGACACCTTCAAGTAAACATAATCCCCTACTTCAAAAACCAATTCTCTTCTCCTAGTGTCGGCATAACTCTTCTGTCAAGACTGAGCCACTCTCAAATTATCTCTGATCATCCTTACTTGCTCTTTTGCATCTCTTAAAACATCTGGTCCAAACACTTGAGTTTCCCCTTTTGATTCCAAAACAATGGGGTTCTACACTTTTGTCCATACAAAGCTTCGAAAGGTGCCATGTTGAGACTCTTCTGATAACTGTTGTTATATGAGAACTTCGCATAAGACAAACTCTTGTCCCAACTTGTACCATACTGCAATGCACAAGCTCTCAACATATCCTCTAATATCTGATTAATCCTCTCAGTTTGCCCATCTGTCTGAGGATGATATGCTATACTAAAATTCAACTTTGTTCCCAACGAACTATGTACTTGCTGCCAAAAATGAGATGTAAATTGAGTACCTCGGTCAAACATAATTTTCTTAGGGAACTCCATGCAGACAAACTATTCTTTCCATGTATAATTGGGCTAACCTCGGTCCATTATAAGTACTCTTGACCGGTATAAAGTGAGCTACTTTAGTTAATCGATCCAGTATCACCCATATTGAATCATAACCT
Organism: Miscanthus lutarioriparius; assembly: GCA_904845875.1. Classification (NCBI taxonomy): domain Eukaryota; kingdom Viridiplantae; phylum Streptophyta; class Magnoliopsida; order Poales; family Poaceae; genus Miscanthus; species Miscanthus lutarioriparius. The sequence continues at coordinate 55,402,069 of CAJGYO010000017.1, read as the reverse complement.
CTTTGAGTACGTGGTAACCCCACAATGAAATCCATACCAACTTCTTCCTACTTCCACTCAGGTATCTTCATTGGTTGTAATAACCCTATAGGTCTTTGATGTTTGGCTATGACTCTCTGACATGTATCACATAAAGCAACATATTCAGCAACATCTCTCTTCAGTCCGTACCACCAATACTTCTCTTTCAAATCCAAATACATCTTGGTACTTCTAGGATGAATAGAGTAAGCAGACTCATGTGCCTCATGAAGAATTGCCTCTCGTATAGCCTTATCCTCAGGCACACAGTCTTTTCCCAAACCAAAGAGTTCCATTGTCATCCATACAGAAACCTGGTGCCTTACCAATCACTATGTTTTCCGCTATCTCTTTCAAATTTGCATCCTGTAAATAGCCCTTACATATTTCTTACTCCAATTTAGGCTCCAACACCAACTCCACTGCATAGTGACAAAGCCCAAATTTAGTCGCTTGAATTCGACACACAACTCACTTGACATCTGTGCCACTTGCACCTCATTGGCATAACTCTTCCTGCTAAGAGCATTGGCAACAACATTTGCCTTTCTAGGATGATAGTGTACCTCTAGATCATAATCTTTGATCAACTCCAACCATCGACGCTGTCTCATATTTAGATATGTCTGAGTGAAAATGTACTTTAGACTCTTGTGATCAGTATAGATGTCACTCTTGTGTCCAATAAGATAGTGCCTCCAAATCTTCAAAGCATGAACCACCGCTGCTAACTCCAAGTCATGAGTAGAATAGTTCAGCTCATGCTTTCTCAACTATCGAGATGCATAGGCCACTACCCTTCCTTCCAGCATAAGAACACATCCAAGACCTTGACGAGATGCATCACAATAGATCGAAAAGCTCTTGTTCAAATCTGGTAAAACCAACATTGGGGCGGTAGTCAACCTCTTCTTCAATTCTTCAAAGTTAGCCTGGCACTTCTCAGACCACACAAACTTAGCATTTTTCTCCAACAAAGCTGTCATAGGATTGGCAAGTTTAGAGAAACCTTCTATGAACCTTCTATAGTATCTAGCCAATCCCAAGAAACTTCGAATCTCTCCCACATCGGTTGGTGGTTTTCAATTCAATACATCTTTCACCTTGCTTGGATCTACTATGATTCCACCATTAGAGACAACATGGCCTAGGAAAGAAACTTCCTTCAACTAGAATTCACACTTGCTTCGCTTAGCATACAACTTGTGTTCCCTAAGCTTCTGCAAGACCAACCTTAACTATTCAGCGTGCTCTTCTTCTATTTTGGAGAAAACCAATATATCATCGATGAATACCACCATGAACTTATCCAAAAACTCCATGAACACCTTATTCATCAAGTACATAAAGTATGCAGGTGCATTGGTCAAACCAAAGGACATAATGGTGTACTCATACAAACCATACCTCATAGTAAAAGTTGTCTTGGGTATGTCAGTTGCATGAATCTTCAATTGATGATAACCAGAACGAAGATCAATCTTAGAGAAAACACAAGCTCCTCTCAACTAATCAAACAAGTCATCAATTCTAGGCAACAGATACTTGTTCTTGATAGTAACCTCATTGAGTGATCGATAATCAACACACACTCTCTGGGTACCATCCTTCTTGTCAACAAATATAACTGGTGCTCCCCAAGGTGATGAACTAGGATGAATGAAACCTTTCTCCTGTAACTCCTTTATTTGTTTCTTAAGTTCATCTAGTTCGTTAACCCCCATTCTATATGGACGCTTAGCTATAGGTGCAGTTCCAGGTAATAATTCAATAATAAACTCAATGTCACAGTCAGGTGGCATACCTAGCAAGTCATTGGGGAACACATCTGGAAATTCATCCACCACTAGGTCCTCCTTGTTGACATTATCATCAAGCTGGTTCACTGTAGCTGTTGGCGGTGCTCGTACTACCACATCAACGCTAATTCTATCCCCATTCAGTGCGGTCACAACAACTACCTTCTCTTGACACTGAATGGTTGCTTGTTGTTGCTTCATCCAGTCCATACCTAGAATCACATCAATACCAGATGTTCTCAACACGATGGGGCTCACTTTGAACTCTACCCCCCTTAAGGATAGACTAGTCGGAAGACAACGGTAAGAAGCTTGCATACTACCTCCTGGTGAGTTTACTAATAGAGGATTTTGCATGGCACATAATGGTATGCTATTGTTTCTAACAAATGCTTGTGATATGAATGAATGCAAAGCTCTAGAATCAAAAAGAACAGTGGCAGGGGTTGAGTTGACATCGAACGTACCGAGCATGACTTCAAGTTCTGCAAGTGCCATCTCGGTAGACACATGGTTCACCTTTCCTGTGTTGGGTGCTGGCTTCTGATAACTATTCTGCCTTTGGGGGGTTTGCTGGTTGGGCTTCTCTAGGCAGTTATAAGATAGGTGACCTTCTTTACCACAATGGAAACACTTGTTGGGAGTGCTAGGGGCACTAGTCTTCATAGGAGTATTGTTAGGCGCTCCCTATCGTGGTGTCTGCTGACCACTCTACTGCTGGGGACGTTGGTTGCCATTCTGCTGCTGGTTTGGGTTGCGCTGAGGGTACTGACCACGATTCCACTGATTAGGTGGTCCCTGGTACCTCTGCTGGAAGCCTTGTTGAGGATTGGTGCATGGACAAGTATTGCTTCTAGAGGCCTGTCCCTGAAGCCTCCTCTTCTTGGCCTCCATCTCCTTTCGCTTGTTGTCAATAACAATGGCACGATTCACCAGCGTCTAAAAATTAAAATTAGGGTATGTATTAGACATAAGCTAGAGTTATAGACCATCATATAGACCCTTGAGAAAGTGGCGTTGCTTACCGACATCATCAGCCACCTCATTCGGAGCATAACGTGACAACTGAGCAAACTTGTCATGATACTTAGCCACGGACATGGATCCTTGCTTTAGAGCTTTGAATTCCTCCTGCTTAAGCTCTATCAATCCTTCAGGTATGTGATAGGACCTAAAATGCTCTCTAAACTCCTGCCAGGTGATAGGAGGAGCATTGGCGGAACGTCCATACTCAAATGACTCCCACCTGTCTTAAGCTTTTCCTTGGAGTTGTCCTGACGCGTACAACACCTTCTGCTGGTCATCGCACTGTGCTATGTTGAGTTGCTTTTCCACTGCATGAAGCCAATCATCTGCTTCCAGTGGATCAGTGGCATGAGAGAACGCCGAGGGACGGCCCTTCAAGAATTCACCACGCTTATCACGCGGTGCTCTACCAACTGGATGGTTCTGCTGATTCTGCACCAATGCTTGCATAAGCTATGTCTGCACTGCCAGAAGTTCCTCAATAGTCGGTGGCGGTGGTGGTGGTGGATGTGGGGGAACACCTCCACGACCTCGTCCTCTTTCTCTTCCAGACATCTGACATCCCACACAAATATTCAAAATTTAGAGATTTCCATGTTAGAATACATTCTGAAAATTTTCTAGACGAGTTCCAACATCAGCAGCTCGGTAAAACAGTCATATCTCGAGTTCTTGATATCCAAAAGAGACGTAATTTATATGGTTGGAAATCTTAAGAAATTATCTACAACTTTTATTCAGATCATATTCCCAGATTCTGTCGTTAGTTTTCTCAAAAACAGGATACAACTGAAACTGTTCTAGATTCCAGACTGCCCAGAAACTTTAACTTGAAACAGCCATATCTCACAAACCAGATCATATATAGGGGTGATTCTAGAGGAATTGGAAACATACTTAAGTTTAGTTATTCCCATAAAAATTTCATAATTTTTGGTCTACTAGATTTCAATTGGCATTGAGATAAGGGCAGACTGCTCCGAAAAATAGATCCAAGAGAATAAGATGTACCAAACCCAACTATTTATTTATTGACTCAAACTATAATATTCTTAACTATGGAACTTGCGGACATGCCCACAGAGTTCCATCACGCATTACAAAAATCCAACTCACACATAAACATAATAACAAATCAACTAGGCACACCAATATTCACACCGCACTAATAGACTTGACTAGACTCAACTTGACTCGTTCTACTATCATTTTATTACATAAAAGGGACTCCAACACCTATGGGCGAGGTTTATGGGGAAGCTCCTCGTACATCTTTGGCAGGTTGAGAAACACCCTTTTCTCATCTATCACCTATTGGTGTCTCTTAATTGTTTCCTGTTGTGCCTTCAACTGATCCTCTAGTCGGTGAATCTTTGCTACAGGACTCATAGCCAAAGTGTACCATCACTTGGGTAGTTGGATCCATGCCCTAAGGGTCCATCATTGCCCATTCTAATTTGGGGTGTTGGCGAGGGAGGAATAGATATTGGTCATCCTTCATATCCTCGAATCGACGACCACGGAGACCCATGCACGCTGCAGCGGCTGCATCTTCTATGCTATCCTCCATGGTGGCACAGTGAGCATGATGCGCATAGTTTGAATCCAGAGGGTGTGTATGCTCATCCTTGATGGATATGCACACCCTGGTCTTCTAATAGGTGTCCTCCATAGGGTGTGTATGCTCGTTGCAGACGTACTCCACAGCGGCATCCCAATCACCGTAGTAGGTTTGAAGAATCCCCATGAGTCGGTGGTGCGAAATGGAGGATTACACCTTGGGTTATACCAGACCTTTGTCATCCATCCTAGGGGAGGGATCGGCTCATCCTCTTCAACGGTGTCTTCCTCATCATCATTGGACAGTAAGACGACCTCGACTTCTTCGGGTTCCTCCTAGACTGGCTCAGGCATAGGTACAGGTGTTGGCGAATCAAATTCTTGTTCCTGGGGTTCCTCCTTAGGCTCCATGGACAAACCACGAGGCGGGTAGTAACCTCCGGTGCTGATGCTAGCAGTCTTACTGGCACGAGGCATCTACAGAATTAGATTTAGTTAGATTAGAAGCAATAATTTTCATAATAGAGTAAGGCAAAAGAAGCATAAAACTTTAGCAAATAACAAGGGTGAGATGGAAAGCATGAAATGAGTGAAGCAAAAGAAACTAAAATGACTATTGCTAACTAGGCTTGCATCCTACAGTCAACACAGCTCTGATACCAATCTATCACACCCGATTTTAAGGATAAAATGGGATGCAAAATCTTATGTGCGCCCAGAGATCAGTCACACACATAAGTTGACAAATTATGAATAGTATCATCACAAGTGTTTATTACATCATGAATAAGACAAAGTCTTCACATAAGTGTAGCAAAAGTAAGAAAAGATCTCCCACGGAAGCTCCATATCATAGGGACATCAACTGGTTGACCACAAGTCTAGTAATCCTCAGAGAAATTGTCATTACCATAGCCATCTGTTACCCATCCAGGATTTTTATCCAAATAATGAAAATAAACAAGCGTAAGTACATGTTGTACTCAACAAGTGTAACATGGGGTTCATGAGGCTCAAAAGTCTTGACACAGGTTTAACAGCATTTAGCTTTTAGTTGTCACAATTTTAGCTTAAGAGTAGCAATAAGTTGTTTCAATTCCCAATGCAAAACACATGATTAATGTAAACATAAATAATGAGTAGCATAAACAGATAATTCTTATTGTTCATCTATTCCATAAGGGTTCCAAGGCCGCTCGTGACCGTGAGCATGGCTGATATACCAGTTTTACACTCTGCAGAGGTTGCACACTTTCATTGTGAGTCATGATACCCATATGCCTGGGTTTGCAACTCCCAAAATACTTCCAAGGTGAGCAAGCAGGGGTCACTATGAAGCCTTTCAAAGGTTCGTCTAACAAGTTAGGGCCATTAGATTCACTTGGCAAACAGATGTAGAGCCCCCCTTCTCGATGGCACATTGACACGTAGCCTATATACATGGGGATAGAAGCCGCACTATACCCGATTCAGCAAGCCATTCTTACACCAATAAAGGTAACCACTAACAAGCTAGAAAAGGTCCTCATACTGAGCTAAAGCCGAGCCATGTAGCCCTCATAGCTATACTGTAAGTCCTAGATGATCACTTATAGATAAGTCCATAGGGAGAGGAATCTGAAGCATTTAGAAAGTAGCTAAACACTCCAGCCCCCTGTTTCCAAGTTGCTAAAAAGTCATATTTTAATGTTTATTGCATATACCATTAGTCAAGTTACAAGATCATGGTTTAATTGAGCACTAGCAAAACTACCCAATGCATATCCCGTATGTGTCAAGGTATAAGTTCAATTCTAGGGAATCTCTATCAAGGTAACACATGCAATATGAATTTAATGTATTAAAGTGAATAGGAAACAAGGATGATCCCATGCTATACTTTCCTTGAACAAAGTATTATTGCTGATCCTGCTCGTCAAAGTAGTACCCTTGATCTCCCAAGAATTGATCACCGTCTATACCCGATAATCACAACAACATACAAGCATCCAGAAACAATCATGCATAGCAAACAAAAGCTATAGATTAGAACAATACACCAACATCATAAAATCAAGATGAAAAGTTTGGAAAACGAATCTATGTCTCGCTACGAACACACAGACACGAAGATCACAAACATCGGAGCTAAAACGAAGAAGTTATGAATTAAACAAGTTTCCTTTAGTAAAATAATAGATTAAATCTAACCTCAAATTTCAAAAGTTGAAAACCTACTTAACAGTAGTATAAACATGTAGATTAGGGAATTACGAACCTAACGCTACGTGAATGGATCAAATCGGAGTTAAAACGGAGATTTTATGGCTAAAACAAGTTTAGTGGCAAAACTATAAATAGGTGAAAATGTATTTTAGATTTAACCGAAACAAAGTACGCTTTCAAAAGAAGAAAACAAAATCTAGAAAGACGCTATGGACTACTGGTTAAGATCTAATTAATTGTAAGGGGTTTTACAAAAATGCCAGCGAAGGGGTATCTTCTATTTTTGGTCGTTGGATCAAAATCGGATGGCTAGGATTGCACGGGAGAAAGAAGTGGCCGGAATAGGGCCGGCGGCGAACCCGGTGGCGGTGGCGCCATGGCCGGCACGGCGGAGCTCAACAAACCTAGCCTACTATCCACCGTTTGACAAATCGGAGACATGGGGGGAAGGAGGGGACGACGGTGGACTCACCTAGGGTTACCTCGGCGACGGAGAGGGAACGAAACAGGCACGGGGCTCGATGAGACGGTGACGGCTCTCCAAACCCACGGCGGCGCTGATGTAGGGCACGGGTGGCTGTGAGCTCGAGCAGGGACAAAAATCTTGCTCTAAGGAGGAATAAAAAGGCGGCGCGGGCTCGGCTGGCTATTTATGAGGCGGGGCTGTCTTGGGAAGCACGCCACAAGACTCGTAGCAGAGGTGGATTCATGGTGACGGCGGCGGTGGTGTCCAGCTCATACATGATGCAAGGAGGAAGACGGCTGCTAGGTGGGCAAAGGCGGTCCACGACTTAGAGAGGGAGGGAAAGCGCGGGCGCGGCGCAGACCTGGGCCTTCAGCAAAGCTAGGCCGGCTGTAGCGGGCCGCGGAAAAGGAGGGAGATGCTGGGCCGCGCAAAGAAACACGGGGCGCGAGCGGGCCGGCGCGAAGAAGCAGCCACGGGCGTAGGAGCAGGCCTCTAGGCCAAAAGCGAGGAAAGGGGAAAGGAGGGAAATTCATTTTCCTTTTTCAAATTTTCCAAAGCAATTTCAAAATGCAAATTCAAATTAATTTGAAATCTAACTTCAAACCAGGCAACACAAAATATTATGCAGCAGCATGAATTCATATACATGTTTGTTGAACTATATTTGATTTTATTTTTAACAAAATTATCATTTTCCTAAATTCAAATGCTCACAAAAATACATAATTAAATCATTTTCTCCTATTTAAAAATCATGCAAATTTTAGGGTGTTATAGCCGGTGGCGAGGGGGGAGGCACCGAGGCACAGCGGCATCGGGCCACACCTATGCCTAGTCTTGTCCCGACCAGAGGCGGTCTGTGGTCTCCCAGCCACATGCGTGGGCGGCATGCCGCGGCGACGGTCTGCAGCGACGGCAAAGGCAGCGGCAATAGCGGCGAGATGCTTCTAGCAAGCATGCGCAAGGCATAGAGGGTTGCAGGGCTGGTGGGAGCTTGGCCCGGGCCACGAGCCCGTGAAGCTATGGGGCGATGAGTGGCTCTGCCCGTGGTGGCCATGGCACCAGTGCTGAGCAGCGAGGAGAGGGAGTGGTAGAGAGGAGTGGGGAGGCAAGTGAGGGGCGTCAGGGGCAGCTCTGCATCTTCACATCGTGAGCGTGGACGAGGTGGCGGTCATGCGAACAAACACGAGGGCCACACGGCAGTGGCATCCTAGGCTCGGTCGGCCATGACAAGCTCCAATATGAAATCAGCTGAGGAGCTGACAAAACCACCTCAAAAATACAATTAAAACTCTAGCTTCAACCTTCCTTATCCTCCAATCTAGATGGCCTATCATCACGGCACAACAGGCAAAGTTGTATATCATTGTGAGATGAACAAGATTGCTTTAAGCATCAAGAGCTAACTCAGCCTAGATTTGGAGATATAGATCTACAAAGGAGGGTCCTCAAAACCAAATTTTGTAGTTCAGTTACAGGCTGACTGAAGCTGCATTCTTCTCCCCCTTCTGACTCCTAAACCATGGAGTCTTAGCTTAAGGAACTATGGTAAACTTTGTAGGGCTACATGACTACTACAAGTTTGCTTAAAAGAGTTTGGTCTAACTCGATTAGTTAGAGAGAACCAACGCTTGAAAGAGGGGTACATGAAGCTGAATCCCAGACTTAGAACATTCAGGCATCGGCAAGGGGAGTTTAGTGCAAGTAGCTATTTTTGGGAGCTAATTCTAAAGGTCAAAACTGGATCCAGACTTGATGAAACTTATTTTGTTGTCATCTCCATGGATAGTACTTCAACTCATATTAAGGTGTCCAATCAAGCTACCATATGAATGTGGACGATAAAATGTCACAAAGAAGACAACTTGCTGCTGTCACTTCAGGGACTTTGAAAATTTTACCGGGAGCCTAAGATAACAGCTGATTCAATCTTCAAACCTCTGTTTGACTTAGTTCCAAGCTGACCTAGCTCTTGGTCCAAAAACAAAGTTTGTTCTACTCTACTCAAACTTCAACTTTTATTTAAGGGGCAACTCCATGCAAGCAATGGAAGCAATTGGTCAACACAGGTCAAAATAGCATCACGGTAAAGCTTAAATTAGAGTTTTAGACCAATTGAGGCATTTTCTTGACTTTTGCTCAACATGAACCCTTCATGACTTTTGTTTTAGAGTTCAATTAGAGTCATTTGGGCAAGAAAGCAAGGTTTGGTCGACATCTCATATTCCCATTTACTTAATAAAGCAATCCAAGAAAGATTATAACTTATCATTTCATGTGACTTCTTGATTTCAAACTTCATGAAACTTTTCCACTGGTCAAGATGGATGCATGTTGATGTAATGTATATGAAATAAGCATGTTTAACATTACTCTTGCATAATCTTAACAAGGGTCCACATGTATGTGAGGGTGCGTTATCCAAGTTTAAGTTGGAGCTCACTCTTGTAGATTTGATCTTGACACCTTCATCACCACTTAAAATGTCATGTTTGAGCTCACACCCATTGCTTAACTGGTGACAAACACCTAGAGTGTTACAACCCTCCCCCTTATGGGAATCTCACCCTGAGATTCGGTGTGAAAGACTTTTAAGGGAAGAGAAGCATGTCATCCATTTTCCAACATCAGTGATAGCCTTAGGCTACTTAACTTTGGAGTATCAGAGAGGCTAATTTGGTCAAGACACTTTCTAATACTTGCTCTTCGTAGTAAGTTTTGTCTGAAGAATTTGCTTCGTTGGCTTCCATGAAGCATTGTTACTTTGGGAGGAATCCAAGACGTCACAATACTTTGTTCTTGGGATATGGAGAGTACTATGGGGCATAAACTAATTACCTACAATCTCTATTTCCCTAGTGAATATAGCATGGACCATGTGAACTTTGCACTAGTCTACAAGCTTCTGAAAGCTACTCATTACATGGTTCCATGTTCATTCACAAAGTTCAAAAAGCAATCCTCTACCAAAGTAGCTTGAGTACAACCTTTCATAAGAGATGAGATCACAGACGGGGTAAACATCCTCTGAGGTTGTGAGAAACCGAGTAACCAATAGACAATATCTATGCTAGTTGTAACCGTTCAATCACTCAGATGCCAACCAATGGAAAACTACATAATGTTCCATGTGTGCAGTTCTCCTTCTCTAATGATAACACTTTATTATCTGAGTCCGTTGAGTGAGCGGTGAAGGTGATAGCTGACTCTGTTGACTCAGCATTTTTGACGATCATTATTTGAGGGAATCCTCATATCCTAGCGGTAACAGTTATCTGGGTTGAATCTGAGGCAACCTCTTTGGTAAAAACACATGGAATGTACCAAGGACAAGTCTGCCTTGGAAAACATTGCTGAAGAAGGATGACAGCGAGGTCTGGAGGACAACAAAGGTTGCAGTTATTCACTATCCGGAGAAACAGTACACTACCAAGATTGAGTACAATTTTCCTTCATGGTGCTATTGCACAGTAAGTTGGGTTGACTTGCATTGTAGCAAAACTAGCTATGTGGGACTACTTTTGACATTAAGGCTTCCTTTCTAATGGCAATCAACAACTCATAAGCAAAATCTGAAATCTGTTGTTTGACACTTTTCAAATTGTTTTTGACTCTCAAAGGCACAAATTAACTTATAGAACACCTTGACTGCTCAAGCATTGTTGATATGAGAGGGTAAAAGCAAGCCACAAAGGGGTGCAAGGAGTCTCCTCTAGGGCACCTAAAGGATTATCTAACGGCAAAACATTGACCATGTTGCTAATCTTGGCATCAATTACAAACACAACCTTCTATTTGGAGGGGTGATAGCAGTCAGCAGAGAAATCACAGATTCTGTACCTCTCGGTAATCAGTTCATATCTGGCAAACTACTGCTCCATTGTGCACAAATTTTGGTAGGCATTTAGATCCAAGAGCCCTTTAACTAATCACCAAAATTCAGCTCAAACGGACAATGTTTGACTATCCAACCAAATCATCTATCAAAACCGCTTGGTTCTAAAAAAATTTTGTGACCCGAACTGACAAAACATCTCTCAAATCCAATGCTTTACTCAACCAATACTCAAACCAACTTAAGACATCAAAGTACCTCAAGCGAGGAATGAGATCATCAAGTTTGGTGTGAATTCAACCATGTTTGAGCCACTAATGGGCTTAAAGATAACCGATTTAGTGCTATGAAATCTCGACAAATTTCCCTCTCTTCTTTTCCTTTGATTTACACATTGGGAAGTGTGTTCTGCACTCTCTAATTCTCTTTATGATAGCGGTATCTTTCTCGCTGATGATGGAGGCTAGGATTTTCCTCATATGCTTCCTAGGGAACAACGTCAATCATTGATTTAGGCACCAGCTCAACAATGCACAAGCATTGGACTGGTGGGCTATTTTTGCAGGGCACAATGCATACTTCACGTGGAGGGGCAGTCCTACAAGATAAGGGACTGTTTCCAACTACCCTTCTGTACTTCCTCCAATAGGGTATTGAACAAATCCTTTGATAGCACCATATACATAATGATGCTGACCGAGACTAGGGACGTGCTTTCTCTAGTTATTTACTTAGCTGATATAACATCTTACACAACCCATATGATTGTCCAAAATGGAATTAACTTGATGACACAGGGCTTGGAGAAGAAAGCAGTAATGGCATCGCTGACCGGCTTTGTTGTTTCTTCGTCTAACATTGTTTGGTGAGACATAGACTTCGGAGCTACCAAAGAATCATTACCTAGCTAGAGATTAACCCTCCTACTAGTAACTAATTAGTTGTCTCTCAACATTTAAAAGCTCCAAAACTTCCTTTTTTACGGCAACAATTGTATTTGACGTGCAAACAGACAGTCCCATGGAAGTCAGCAGAAAAGGGGCGACACCGAAGAAGGTTAGTTTTTGTCTACATGATCCTTATGCACCTAAAGATTGAGAACTTGGACAGTAAGCTTAGGAGTACTAGGTGACCTATTATAGCACATAATATTCCGGTCCATTTACCATCCTTATGCACCTTTCTGATCCAATGGGGATGACATAAGTTGCTCACTAGATGACCGATGTCATTATAGAGACAGTCAAGTAGAGTCACTTGTCTACCACCTCTTGCAGTCTGTTAATGTTTATGTCAGTGACTGTTTCTTCAAAGGTTATCCTCTGGACAATTTTAGAAGAAAGTCCTATTACATCTGGTTCGACATACATATCTTCTGACAAGATAAGAAGAGATAACCAAGGAAGAGCTCACGTGAAAATAACACATCGGTGTAGTTCTACAATGGATCATGACTAGGAACCTCGATACCAGCGCGTGCCGAGTAGCACAACCTTGTGTTGCGTGCCACAGGAGGCTCTTGGTTTCATCGTGGCACCATAGTTACTACTCATAACACCATTACTGAACATACAACCCACAAGAATTCTCATGTGGCACAAATTTGGTTGCATAGGAGCAAGCACTATGCGAAGGAGGAATAGCAAGCAAAGGTAGTCACAAGGTTAGGAGTCAACAAGGAGGTGATCCGAAGATCAAAACATAGCTCAATAGAACATAGCTTAATTAACAAAGACAACTGAGTAGGGGACTCTTGCATAATTTCCATATACACCTTGTGTCCACCAAGGTAATTACCAGGTAAAGATTAACATGAGATTTGGTCTTGCCGAGCAGCAACATGAGATTGAGACTGATAAATATCTAGAGACTTGAAAGGGTTGGAGACAAAGCAAACGAGATTCGAGGGACAGAGTCAATGCACTGACAAGGGATTTAGTTGATAAAGCAACGACATGATCTAGGAGGAAAAAGTTCCAAAGCTAGGGTAGATAGCAATTAGCATTGCACCAGATCATCTGTAGAAGAAGGAGCAATGAGGCCCAACAAAGATTTTGAGCAGGGTCTTCACACACAGGAGCAAGGCATCCACGACATATGCAAGTATTCAAGGAAACTAAGCTAGGGCTTAAGGTCAAGCGAAGGCATGGATATAGATCTTCATAGCGCAACATTCAAGGGCTAACAACCACGTGTATAGGCTCAGGCTCCTAAGATAGAACTTAATTGGAGACAACAACCATGAGATTATCAAAACTTGGACGCTGTTCTAGGATAGCGCTCTTCAACACTCGTATGCTTATCGAGGGCAAAAAGGGTGACAACTACGACACTACCTAGATAACGAGCATCCACACATACATCATGGTGTTAAGCAAGCAATTCGAAACACTCAATCCAATTAGCTTAAGCGACTATTACTTAGCACAAAGCTCGCACATAACAAGCAATCACCTACAGCAACACCACTACACATATCATGCAAAACATGGTGGCAAGGTACTGTTATCTTTTATTTCCTTTTTACTAAGTAGGTGAATATCTCTTCCAAACAAGTTTTACTTATACTTAGCAAATTAGTTTTTGGTCCTGCACAACATGACCATTTGGTTACAACAAGTTATTCATTAATAGAACAAGGGTAAGAGGAGCATGTTTATGCACAAGCAACAATCATGATGCATGCTCATCCTATTTGTCCTCATGAAATTGCTAACCTAAGGTGGCAATCATGTTCTATGTCGGTGGCATAACACGTACTCTCTCGATATATAGCTAGACGTCAGCTACATTCAATCTACGCATTAGTGGTTAGCATACCTACAGAAGGATTTTATTTCAACCCAACCCCACAATTACATATGCAGAAATGAAAGTCTAGGCTCTAGGTTGGAAGCTAAATACTTCCATATATATATACCCACATATATATATACTTCCGTATCAAAGCTACCCAAAAGTAAATACGTCTATACATACATATAGAATATGCATATATTGCCGTACCAAAGCTAACCCACAATTAAATACTTCCATATATATATGAGACATATATACTTAAGTATCAAAACTACCTCTCCCCTTTGACTGCACACTCACATCTTGCGGTCATACCACTCACCATCTTACCTAGGCGTCAAGGTATATTGATCCATACATTACCATTCAAACGAATGACATCCATACAATAACACGCCGTATGGACGATGAAATAAAAATTGCAAGAAAGTAAACCCCCATAGTTAGTATTAGTTTACTTATTGCCACCTAAAGGTCCTTAATTGGGCTTAACTGGAGGTTGTCGCTAGCATAGTTTTGCAAATTAGTTTTGACAAATTTGTCTATAGCTAAAGTTTTGGTCAAAATAGGCTTTTTAAAACCAAAACTTAGTTTTCAAAACTATGTACATGACAGTATTATGCTTAATCTTGCTCCGATGCCAGCTATGATAGAACCGCCCAATTTATATAAGATCAAGTATGACTATCCTCGCTAATACGTTGACACGCACATACTTTCACTTATATAAACCCAGGTAGTCTGCCGAGTGTCACGAAGGACCTCGGTAAATCAACTTCACAACCAAGATCGCATGATTAAGCAAATACAAATCACATACACGGAGTTGCAGTGGAAATAATACAACAAAAGAGTTCACAAGTAATAGTACAAATTTGGGTTTCAAAACCAATTAGTGAAAACAACATAGTTTTCAAATGGTTACAAGAATATAAGTTCCAAATACATTGCTAGCATAAGTGACATCCTCTAATAGAAGCTTATAAATGAGACATAAATATAGAGTCTCCGAGCCCACCAGCAGTTAGCCACCATCTTTAGCAGGCCGAGAACTTCACCTGCAACATGGTGGGATAAACCCTGAGTACTCGAATGTACTCCGCTAGACTTACCCATCATAAACCAGAAATAAAATACAAAAGGAGTATGCAAGGCTTTATAAATGGAGCTAGCTTGACAAAATTTTGCATAAAAGCCACTAGTTGAGCTATACATTTTATAATTTGGTAACCAAGTTAATTATAGCTATTCATCTCTAGATTAGCAACTAACCTATGCCAAACATGTGGAATATCATCTAGTAATAGGCAATAGTAACCATATCAAGTTGAGCATTTTCATAATCCACATAACCAACACTTTCATCAATTACTATGATGAAGGGGGTTCATGTCAAGTTCTCACTATCCGGGAGAGACGGCGATTCGAATCGATTCCTACCCAGCTGGGGAGTTATTCCTAACACACACCCATACTCCCCCCATCGGGGTCACATCAGGTCACCTTTGATACAACTCAGGTCCAAATCACGGGTAAGACCAGCACCACACCCTGAAAGATACTACCAATCTGCCAGGAAGCTCGGGACTTGAACCCACCCTTGGACTCATGTCGTTGGCTCTCCATACATCCTTACTGCCTCTAGGGTGCGCACTTTAACTGCTCGTGTCCCCGGCCTGAGTTGAGCTACTCGGCTTCATGATCGAAACGACTTATCCGGCCAACTATGTGACAGGCATGCGTTCAACATAACAAGAGGGCCTCCAATGGGCAGTCCTTAAACGACACAGACGGAATCACTATAAGTCACCACACCTAACATATAAGATTCCGCCCGGTCTCCAATTGTTCAACATCACCAGGTTATGTTCCACGATAGCACAATATAGCCAATCGTGATCAAGTCACCACCTATAGCTCACAGGTGATAGGAAATCACCCGACTTCTACAGGTCTAAGCATTGCTAAGCATACATTCGATTCGGACATACATAGGGTTCAAGGTATATTTCTAGATAAGGTAGTTCTATGCATCAAGTGATTCCAATCAACTCTTATAACCTAATGCATCAAACATAAAGAACTCAAGTGATATTTGTAAAAACATAGGAGGCTTAGAATGCTCCGGGGCTTGCCTGGGATCCAACACTAGGTTTATGTTTGTTAGACGATACTCACTTGGCGAGCATCTCCTATTTAGGCATGTACTCTAGGGTTCTTCCATCTTCAGGATAGGTCCACCAACACCGTCTTCTGGTTCGAGTCCATCATCACATCCTTCACGTGGTGCATCTAGCATACCTAGATGAGATGCAAGTGCATGAATATGAAGAATAGTCACATCATATTGATTTAAGCACTAGAGGGTAAGTCATTCAACTAAGTAACTAGGGCTACATAATTTAGAGCATGCACCAGCAACATCAAGAATGGGCAATCAACTTAAGTGCATACACAGAATTTGGACAACACTACAATAGTGGTGTGTTTCAACCATAACTAGAGATATAAGCATCCAACAAGCATGATCCTTAACTTTATAGAAATCTTATTAAGTTATCTACAACTTTCTAGTTATCATCTTTAGGTGATTCAACAGTTATTTAGCCTTAAACACACAAAACAACAATTCTGTCCAAAATATGGACTGAATTTGACATGCAACTTTAGACAGCAATAAGTTGAGTTCTAGCTATCACAACAAGATGTTTATAGACTTTTTAGAAATCTTAGCAAACCATGCACAACTTTGTTATAAAACACCACAAGCTAATTCCAAAGTTAACCAGGTCAAACATCACAAAGAAGACATCTCTGTTCCGATAAGGACATAATCTGTCACTCTACTTCACAAGCTCATAACTGGAGATTTAGACAACCAAAAGGTGTGATCTTTAACAATTTGGAAAGCTCATGAAAAGAACTACACTTCTTCTAGTATCACCAAGACATGATTCAAAGCTTAGCGAAGTCAAACAACACAATCATTCAAATCTGCACAGAGAGCATGCAAAACCTGACAATAAACTTGTAAAATCTATAGCTCCTAAACCATCAGGATTATGGTCACAAAAAATTAACACAACCTATATTATGAAGGTACCTACAACTTTGGTATTCACCATATTCATAGAAAACATCATTTGCATCACAAAACTAATTGCACAACCAAAATTGTACCTGCAGTCTAGACAGCTGAGGCATACCACATTCATCTCTTATTTAGTTGCTACAACTAACATGTTCTTGGCATACATGCTACTCTAACAGCTTGTGACCATATTCAAACAATCATAGCACATAGTAATAGCTATGAGAAGCATCATAGGACAATAACTACATAGATCTATTAGCAAACTTTCATCCTCTATGTATATAATGCAATATATATGCTATTTTTAGTGCCATATGAGAACAACTAGTTTGATGCTGAGATTTTTATGAGTGGTAGACGTTATCAAACAAGGCTACTGCATGATTTCATGCTCAGGTTTTATAATTTAACTACTATGAAAAAGACAATTTGCTATTGCAAGAAAACATGTAAAACTAAGATAAATCTAAAGATTATCGTTTTCTATAAACACATAGCCATATTATATGTTATTATGGTAGCACAACATCATAAAAAGGTAGTGGAGCCACATTTTCCATTTTTACACCTACATAAAATTTATAACTTATTTAAAACCATTTATCAAGCAATAAAATAGTTAAATCAATAAATTAATCATACTGCATCCAATGCCCATGAAATTTTTATGACAGCACACACATAGCATCAATAGCCTAGAATAAAAATTTCACATTAATTAGAGAACCACAACTTTACATATGAAAATAACAAGCAAAACAAGCTAAAATTGTCTATTTAACAAGATCAAATCAAAACATGATAAAAACAGTACACAACTAGCATGTTTAATATTTTTCTTAGCTAGATCATGTTATCAAAAGATTAACACAACTAGAATTACCATTTTTTGACTTCTATAACTCAAGATATGCAACCAACAACCTAAAAGGATTTTTAAAACACTTTGCAAGAATAAATAAAAACATCAGATACTTTCTACTAATACATATCATCTTATGACTCTACTATGTACATCTACTCACAAGGATTCCAAAAAGTCCTCATCTGCTATTTTTGGATTTTTCTACAATTTACTACGATTTTCCAAAGTTTTGGCTAAATTAATGCATAAAGGAAAAAGATAAAGACAAACAGATCTTGCATCGGGGACCCTGCACTTTTCACAAAACAAACTCCAATGAAAAGGTCCTTATTAGCACTATTCGTATGAGTCACGGATTTCACAACTGGACCCAATGAAGAGTTTCTATTTGCATTTTCCTCCCTGTCTTCTTCTTCACATAACCGGAGCAGAGGATGTCGGGGAAGACAATGATTCCGGCCGCCATGGTGCTCGCCGGCGGTGAGGGGGGAGGCGCCGAGGCACAGCGACATCGGGCCGCACCTGCGCCTGGTCTTGTCTCGACCAAAGGTGGTCCGTGGTCTCCCAGCCACGTGCGTGGGCGGCATGCCGCGGCGGTGGCTTGCAGCGACGACGAAAGCAGCGGTAACAGTGGCGAGATGCTTCTAGCAAGCATGCGCAAGGCGAAGAGGGAGGTCGCAGGGCTGGTGGTGGCTTGGCCCAGGCCATGATTCCATGAAGCTACGGGGTGAGTAGTGGCTCTGCCCGCGGCGGCCATGGCACCAGTACTGAGCAGCGAGGTGAGGGAGTGGTAGAGAGGGAGTGGGGAGGCAAGTGAGGGGCGTCAGGGGCAGCTCGGCATCTTCACATCGTGAGTGTGGGTGAGGTGGCGGTCATGCGAACAAGCATAAGGGTGAAAGCTCTAGTTTGGTTTTGGTGAATTGATGAAACCCTAAGTGCTAACCTAGTTTATCAAAGTGATTATGAGATAGGTAGCACATTCCAAGTGGTGAAGCAAATGAATACCATGACATGATGATGGTGATGCCATGGTGATGATCAAGTGCTTGGACTTGGAAAAGGAGAAAGAGAAACAAAAGGCTCAAGGCAAAGGTATAAATGGTAGGAGCCTTTTTGTTTCTGTGATCAAGACACTTAGCGAGTGTGATCACATTTAGGTTTGATAGCCGTACTATTAAGAGGGGTGAAACTCGTATCAAAATGCGGTTATCAAAGTGCCCCTAGATGCTCTAACTCATTTCATATGCATTTAGGATCTAGTGGACTGCTAACACCCTTGAAAATGTTTTGTGAAAATATGCTAACACACATGTGCACAAGGTGATACACTTGGTGGATGGCACATTTGAGCAAGGGTAAGAAACTTCACCAGTGGAGTACAGAAAAGACAGGATTTCACAGGTGCACCAGACGCTGGCCTTGACTGGACCGGCGCGTCCGGTCAGTGGAAGCAGTGAAGACACTGGCGTCGATCTTCGACCGAACGCTAGGTCACTTTGTGATTGGACGCTGGTTGGCTGGGTCCGGTCCCACTGATGTGGCAGCGCAAAGAGAAAATGATGAGTGACCGAACGCTGGGTGAGTCCAGTCGGGTTTTTCTGAACGCGTCCGGTCATGATTGGAGGCTTACTGGAAATGACCGGATGCAAGGGTCCTACATCCGGTCATGATTAAACTGATGCATCCAATCACAGCTAGAACCTTACTGGAAGTGATCGGACGCTGGGGTCCTACGTCCGGTCATGGCACTATGCTGCGTCTGGTCATCACTTGACCATTGGGATCGGGCACTCAATGTTTGAAGAGAGGAATGACGTGGCAGCCATCCATTAACTGGACGCTGGTAGGGTGCATCCGGTCGATCTAACCGGAGCGTCCGGTCGCCTCGAGCAGTGCCCAGTGAAGGGGTACAATGACTCTATTTCATGGGGGCTTCTATTTAAGCCCCATTGCCGGCTCTAGCTCACTCTCTTGGCCATTTGCATTGACATAGCAACCTTGTGAGTTTAGCCAAAGCCCTCCCACTTAGCTCCATCATAGATTTAACATCTTTGTGAGATTGGGAGTGAATCCAAGTGCATTGCTTGAGTGTTTGCATCTAGAGGCACTTGGTGTTCGTGTTTTGCTATGGGATTCGCTTGTTACTCTTGGTGGTTGCCACCACCTAGACGGCTTGGAGCAGCGAGGATCGTCGAGCGGAGGTTGGTGATTGTCTCTGGCTCCGATCATGGAGATTATGAGGGGTTCTTGACCTTTCCTCGGTGGAGAGCCAAAAGGTACTCTAGTGAATTGCTCGTGGCTTGTGTGATCCACATCTTGTGTTGGTTGTGCGGCACCCTATTGAGGGTTTGGCGTGTGATGCCAATTAGCACATGAACCTCCAAGTGAGTGAATCGCCACAACGAGGACTAGCTTGACGGCAAGCAAGTGAACCTCGGTAAAAATTTATTGTGTCATTATTTGATTTTGAGGTGATTGGTCTTCATTGATATTCATTCTTTGTGATTGATTGGCTCTTTCCTCAACACGGTGGTATAACCATCTTGCTCACTCTCTCTACATTACCGTAAACTAGTTGTCAAGCTCTTTAGTGTAGCTAGTTGTGAGAGCTTGTTAGTTTGGTTAGTGTGGCTCTTTAGTTAGCCTTTGAGAACACACTAACTTAGTATAGTGACATAGTTATTGTGTGGATAGAAATTACATAAACTATAATTGTGGTAGGTGGCTTGCTTTTTTAGTAGGCTAGCACAACACTTGCTTTGCCTCATAATTGTCTAACCGGTTTGTTAAGTGTTGTTGTAGAAATTATTAATAGGCTATTCACCCCCCCCCTCTAGCCATTAGGACCTTTCAAAGGGCCACGCAGCAACGTCATCCTATGCTCTGTTGGCCATGATGAGCTCTAATTTGAAATCAGCTGATGAGTTGACAATACCACCTCAAAAATACAATTGAAACTCCATCTTCAACCTTCCTTATCCTCCGATCTAGATGGCCTATGATCACAGCACAAGAGGCAAAGTTGTAGATCTTTGTGAGGTGAACAAGATTGCTTTAAGCATCAAGAGCTAACTCAGCCTAGATTTGGAGATATGGATCTTCAAAGGAGGGTACCTCAAAACCAAATTCTGTAGTTCAGTTATAGGCTAACTGAAACTGCATTCTTCTCCCCCTTCTGACTCCTAAACCATGGAGTCATAGCTTAAGGAAATGTGGTAAACTTTGTAGGGCTACATGACTACTACAAGTTTGCTTAAAAGAGTTTGGTCTAACTCAGATTAGTTAGAGAGAACCAACGCTCCAAAGAGGGGTACATGAAACTGAATCCCAGACTTAGAACATTCAGACATCGGCAAGGGAGTTTAGTGCAAGTAGCTATTTTGGGAGCTGAAGGTCCAAACTGGATCCAGACTTGATGAAACTTATTTTGTTGTCATCTCCATGGATAGTACTTCAACTCATATTAAGGAATCCAATCAAGCTACCATATTAATTTGGATGATAAAATGTCGCAAAGAAGTTAACTTGCTGCTATCACTTTAGGGACTTAGAAAAATTTACCGGGAGCCTAAGACAGCAGCTGATTCAATCTTTAAGCCTCTGTTTGACTTAGTTCCAAGCTAATTTAGCTCTTGGTCCAAAAACAAAGTTTGTTCTACTCCACTCAAACTTCAACTTTTATTTAAGGTCCAACTCCATGCAAGCACTATAAGTGATTGGTCAACATAGGTCAAAATAGCATCACTGTAAAGCTTAAATTAGAGTTTTAGACCGATTCAGGCATTTTCTTGACTTTTGCTCAACATGAACCCTTCATGACTTTTGTTGTAGAGTTCAATTAGAGTCATTTGGGCAAGGTATCAAGGTTTAGTCAACATATCATATTCCCATTTACTTAATAAAGCAATCCAAGAAAGATTATAACTTATCATTTCATGTAACTTCTTGATTCCAAACTTTATGAAACTTTTCCACTGGTCAAGATGGATGCATGTTGATTTAATGTACATGAAATAAGCATGTTTAATATTACTCTCGCATAATCTTAACAAGGGTCCACATGTATGTGAGGGTGCATTGTCCAAGTTTAAGTTGGAGCTCACTCTTGTAGATTTGATCTTGACACCTTCATCACCACTTAAAATGTCGTGTTTGAGCCTAAATCCATTGCTTAACTAGTGACAAACACCTGGGGTGTTACACAAACCGTCAGTCCCACAGGTCGGATGGAGATGGACAAAGGTGCTGTCGGGTCCCACAGGTCGAATGGAGATGAAGAAAGGTACCGTCGGGTCCCATAAGTCGGATGGAGAAGGGTCCACAAGCACAAGTGACATGCAAGCCATCATGTCCCACAGGTCGGATGGAGATGGAGAAAGGCCCCATAGGTACACGTGACATGTAAGCCATCAGGTCCCATAGGTCGGATGGAGAAGGGTCCCACAGGCACACATTGCATGGAGAAAGGATCAAGCGGAGACTTTTATGATGAATTGCAAGCGTCACGGATGAGTAAACTGCAGATCCCACAGGTATACGTCGAATGGAGAAGGTACCATGTAGAGATCTATGACAAAGCACTGTCGTTACAGATCGAATATTGTCCGTCATAGATGTGAAATTAGTTCCATGATGAAGCCCTATTCATCACAATTTTAATGGAGATCGTCACAGATGAGTCATATGAGTGATCTGTGACAAAACCCTACGCTCTTCTATGATGTTTTTTGTACCGATGCCTGATTTCATCATAGAAAGGAAGGGTTGTAGGATCATCACCACTGATCTATGATGAAACAAAAATATTCGTCATAAAAAGCGCTCTTCTATGACGGTTTTAGATTCATCATTAACATTTCGTCAACGAAATCTAGCCGGCAGTCTACCGAGGGGTATGCCCACAGTAGTAGATGAATCGGTGGAGGCACGTGTGAGGAACCGGATGGTGACACAGAATGCAAGAGACGGCAATTAGACAGGTTTAGGTCGTCGACTTGGCATAATACCCTACGTTTTGTGTCTTTTGGTGGGTTGTATTGCATATGATCAAATAAAAACGAGGGGGTCCCTACCCACCTTATATAGCCTAGGGGTAGGGTTATGTAACACCCTAGGTGTTAAGCATGCATTTAGCATTGGCATTGCATGAGCACAAGCATCATTGATCATTCATGAGCATGAGCATCTCAAATATTTTCTCTATGTTTGCTTATATCACATGTGTTTGTCACTAACTGCTTTACATATGATAGGGTTTACATGTAACCAATGTATGAAATGTTTGTGGGACCTTAGGAGTACCTTAAACATGTTTAGTATGTCATATTGAACAACTTTGGTATTCATGACTTGGACCCATTTCGCCTCTAAGTCATGGTTATAGTGTAAGTTATCATTTTCAAATTGCATGTTTGACCTAAGTTGAACTATACTCTAGATACTTTGCATGGCAGTGCACCCTTAAGCAAAGTTGTAGTACTTGACTAGGGTAACAACTTTTATTTTTGGGTCAAAATCTAATTTAGTGCTTAACATGGTAATATCGTGCTCACAAAAATCAATGCAGTGCTGCTTGAGGACTTAAAAAATTTCTAAGTCTAAACTGCATTTATAGTTTCAAGTACCCTAGTTTGGCGTGTTATAGTTTGAAATCCATGGTGATATAGGCTAAGTTGATATTGGCAATGTTGTATATCTCGTGTAGCTCTACAATTCTTGTTAATGAAGTTTTTGCAATTAATGAATGGATTAGGATTATTGGTTGCTTGAAATCACACGATCAGTCACCTTGAATCGCTCGAGCAATAGAGGCACTGAGCTGCCGACGCCATTACCGGCCGCTTGGCACCCCACCGCTGCTCGCACCGCTTTCTTGCCGCAGCCATAGCTTCGTTGTGTTCCCACCACCTCGCCGAACCCTTTCGTGTAG
The DNA here is from genome assembly GCA_904845875.1 of Miscanthus lutarioriparius. NCBI lineage: Eukaryota > Viridiplantae > Streptophyta > Magnoliopsida > Poales > Poaceae > Miscanthus > Miscanthus lutarioriparius. The sequence continues at coordinate 55,378,470 of CAJGYO010000017.1, read as the reverse complement.
CTTGCAGTGCACGCTAAGGCCTCTATGCTGTGTCGCAGCCATCGTTGTCATTCTCGCCACCGTGCCACACCGCACGTGGCTGGGCCACCCCCCAAACACTATTAACCATTCTTGCAAGTGCACCAGGTTCACCATAGGGTGTAGAAGCTCGGTAGAACCCTAATTTCACCATCCCGGTCAACTCCGGTGGCGCACCATCGTTCCCAGTCTGTCGTGCCGCCATTAGCGCCGCCGTCACCCTTGACTTCCATAATCGACCCAACCATCTACCCCATTACGTGTGGAAAGTCATGAGGAGTCTAGTGGTGCCGGTACCATCATCGGAGAGCTCACCATCGGTGAACTCCGGTCGGTCAACACTGGTGCTCTGCCTTGTGCCGATGACACGTGGGCCCAGTTGACTCTAGGGCCCCAGCTGTCAGTCGCTGTAGATCTAATTCTAATGCATTTTTTTTCTAAAATAGATGCAAACTTTGAAATATCATAAGTTGGGTTATAGATGTCCAATTTTGGTGAACCAAATTTTGTTGGATTCCTCATGAAGTGTAGTATTTGATAAAAATATGAGATGCACTGTTTCTAGTATTTTTCAAGGAGAATAAAATGTAGCTAGATAACTACTTTTTAAATGGTTTCTATCTTGAAAAATGCATAACTTGAGCTTGGTATGTACAAAAATTGTGATTCTAATTTTGTTGAGTTTGTATTGATATCCTCTAGATAGGAAAAATACTAAACCTACAGTAAACTTGATTGGAGTAAGGTCTTTCTATTTATCTTTTAATAAATGGTGTTTTCTGTAAAAATTTATAAGGATAAAAATATGTAACACATTACCATGCAAATTTTTTACAGTGTTATGGTGCTAGGATGAAGCTAAGAAAAATATAAAATCTATTGTTTGACACTTTTCAATGGGGTTAACTATTTTCACTAAAATATACCTTGCTAGCTTGTCATTTTTGTAGAGGATGCTATACATGTTCTAATGGTATGAAATTTATACAGTAGCCTATTGGGAGCACTTGTAAGCTACTATAATTGTCTAGGAATTTACTGTGCAAATTTTGTATATGTTTATTATTTCACCTAATTATCTAATTAAATTATTAAAGGGATTTAAATAAATAAATTGGGCTTGACCATTATGCTTTCTTGAGTGTATTTGATATTCCTAAACTGTTGGTACATCTGGTGATGTTCAATTTTGAATGCTTATATGCAGTGAAAATATTATTGCTCTATAATTCAATTTAGAGGTGTTTTTGGATAGATTCTGTTGTTGGGTATTTTGCATAGTCAAAATGAAGTTTACTGTAAAAATGGTTAATAACAAAGTAGTAGGGAACTTCTTCATCTATCTTATGTCCAAATTTTAGGTTAATAGGCCTATTGGTTTAGGAGTTATAGTTGTTTGAAGTTGGTCTCCCAAAGTGCTTGTTCTCTGAAATTTCTAGATAGAGCTGAAAAAGATTGCCTGTTTTGGTTAGGATAGAGTTTGAATTAGCTTGTGGTGATTAAATAAGAGTTGTAGGCAATTTTATAAGATTTCCAAAAGTCCAAGATCACAATATTTGGATGGGTATAACTATAGTTATGATTTAAACTTGTAACTATTATATGTAGCTCAGAAATTGTCTTGTGAAGAATATTGGAAATGGATAGAGAAGAGTTATGCACCTACTCAGTAAACAAGGAATTAACGTTGTTATCATTTGTGTAACTTAACATCATTATCATAGCATCATATACATTCCCATGTCACATCATCTATGATCCTTATGCATTCATGGAACTTACTTATGCATATGCATACAATAGGTGCAGCCGAAGGGATCACGTTGGTGGAACTCAAAGCCGATCCACAAGAGGAGGGCCAAGAGGTGCAGCACTAGGAGATTCCTATAGAAGGAGAGCCTAAAGCTGATCATCTTTCCAAGTGCCTAGATCATCAACCTGCCACATTTGTGAAAGGCAAGCCCCGGAGCATTATAAGTCTCCCTATTTTATTAATGTCACCTAAGTACTCGTATTGATGCATTACGTGATAGGAGTTGTTTGGGAACACTTGCTGCATATTACCTTTCCTTGTCCACAAATATCTACCCTGAATCCTATTTAAGTCTAGGAATGCTCCTTATGCTTAGCTATGCTTAGACCAGTAGAAGTCGGGTGATTTCCTGTCACCTACAAGCCATAGGTGATAACTTGATCACGGTTGGCTATATTGTGCTATCGTGGAACATAACTTGGTGTTGTTGATTAATTGGAGACCAAGTGGAGTCTTATGTTGGTGGTAATCATAGTGATTCCATCTGTGTCATTTGAGGACCGGTCATTGGAGGTCATCTTGTTATGTTGAACGCATGCCTCTCACATAGTTGGCCGAATAAGTCATTCCGACCGCGAAGCCGAGTAGCTCAACTCAGGCCAGGGACATGAGCAGTTAAAGTGTGCACCCTAGAGGCAGTAAGGATGTGCAGAGAGCCAATGGCATGAGTCCAAGGGCGGGTTAGAGTCCCGAGCTTCCTGGCAGATTGGTAGTATCTTTGAGGGTGCGGTGATGGTCTTACCCGCGATTTGGACTTGAGTTGTACCAAAGGTGACCTGATGTGACCCCATGGGGGAGTATGGGTATGTGTTAGGAATAATTCCCCTGCTGGGTAGGAATCAATTCAAATCACCGTCTCTCCTAGATAGTGGGAACTTGATAGGAGTACGCTTCATCGTAGTAATTGATGGAAGTGCTGGTTATGAGATTATGAAAGCGCTCAACTAGATATGGTTATTATTGTGTTCACTTAATGGTACCAACATGTTTGGCATAAGATAGTTGCTATTCTAGTATGAGATAGGATTAATAACTGGTGATTCACAGTTTAAAAGATATTGGACAACTAATGCTTTTTATGCAAATAATGTCAACCAGCTCTACTTATAAAGTCTTGCATACTCCTTGGTGTCTTAGCATTTTAGTTGATGATGGGTAAGTCTAGTTGAGTACCTCCTCGTACTCAGGGTTTCATTCCCATTGTTGCATATAATGTTATGTACCACGGCTACTGCAAGCACTGCTTTGCTCCTGCAGTGGATGAGGAATAGGACCATGGGCATGGTCATCCTATATATCATCTCGCCCTTATGCTTTTGTTGGAGATGACTATGAAAACTGGCTATGTATCTAAACTACTACTGATGTCATTCTAAACTATGTTGCTTCAGCTACTGTTAAACTGATGTTGTAATAACTATGTTGGAACTCCGATGTATGACAAACTATTTGTAAACTCGTTGTAACATGTGACTTGTATGTTGAATCATGTATGATCTTGGCTTGTGTGTTGGTTGATTCAAGATCCTTCGTGATACTCGATGGACTACTGGATTTATATGGGCTCAAGTGTGATGGTTTCACTGCCTCGGTGGTTGCTATTGTACTTGTGCTCTTATAAATTGGATGGTTCTGTTACAGCTGGCATCAGAGCAGGATTCAACAATAAACTTGTCACATGTGTAATTAAAACAAAGGTTTTTGTTTTATAAACTACATTTCTACAATTGTAGTAATAAGTTTAGAGTGTTAAAAATTGAACTTAAAACTATAGTGTGCCAATGGTCATCTCCTTTATGCCTAGTGAAGGACTATTAGGTGGCTATTTAAGTACTAACATGAGGGGTTTTTACTTTCGTCATCAATACAGCGTGCTATTGTATGGGTGCCACTCACTTGAGTGGTAATATATGGATCAAATGCCTCTACGCCAGGTAAGAAGGTAAGTTGATGAGTGGCATGACCGCAAGAAGTGAGCGTGCGGTCGGGGAGAGCTAGCTATGATATGATTGTATATGCATGCTTGCATGTGTGTATGGTGCGTATTTAATTGTGGATAGTGTATTGATCATCGGGTAGCTTTGATACACAAGTATATATATGGGATATATTTATATATGGAAGTATTTAATTTACTGCTTTCATATATATCTTGCTATCCTTGATATTCAACTTAGAGCCCAGATTTACCTTCTATACATATAACTGTTGGGTTGGGCTGAAATGAATTTCCTATAGGTGCACTAACAATGAAACGTGTAGCTCGTTTAGTTATGATTATATTGAGAGAACGTATGTATGCCACTGCGTATGTCGTTAGAAATTAATTTATTTTTCTAAGTTTGTGAGGACGTACGGGCGAGCATACATCATGATACATCATTCATTCATATCATTCCATTGTTCCTCCCCTTGCAAGATCTTATTGTTAAGTAACTCTTTTCTATCATCGTGTTGTCTCACTCAATTGTAACATTTTGCTACAGATGGCAGCCCTAGGAACACCTATTGCAAGTGACACCTTTTTGGCATTGTTTGGGACTCCCACCTTACTGTGGAGGGTACTGCACTCTATCGGGTATGCTGAACTACCTCGCTACTTTAGGAGTGAAGTGGTAACTAAGGGACAACGACGGTACGATGTGTGGGTCACTATCGCTGCCCATGTGGACAACCCTTAGTGGCAAGGATGGAGTATCGAGTCAGATGGACAGACCCCTTGGGAGGGTGCCCAAGTGGCCGCTTTTGAAGTTCTTAGCAAAATCTGTCAGGAATTCAGTGATGAGCTTGTCAATGAGCCTGTTGGATCTTTCCCTCGAGTGGATGCATCACAGACCGCTTGGACCCAGCCAGGCGGTAATGCTTCGGTGAGAGACCGGGATGAAAGAGTAGGAAGTAGTAATGCTGCTATGAGTGCCATGTATGCAGTTATGAGGATGTTTTACTCTCGCCAGGATAGCTACATCAGTTGTATGCAAGAGCTCCAAAGAGCATAGGCTGCACAACGTAGGATGCGAGGACGTGTGTAGGCACCGAAGGGTAGTTAGAGCAGCTCAGAATGAGATAGGTAATTATATGATAGCCTTGGACATCCATCGGAGGTAGTTTGTCCATGCTGTTGTTGAAAGAGATGCAGCTTAGGGTTGAGTTACAGGACGTTCATGCTGAGAGGGACAAAGTCATTTGCCTTGCTGAGACTAGGGAGGCAGCTAGGATCTAGACTGTGTTCTAGGCTGCTAGGTAGGCAATGGAGTTTGATCACAGAGAGCAAGAACTCATATGCCAGATCGAGGAGCTTCAACGGGATGTTCATCGTCTCAACAATATGGTGAACCCAATTCTTCCTCCAGCTCCGACGGTGGAAGAAGATCCCAATGTGTTGATTGCTGAGGACGATGGCATGGCGGTGGATGCTGAGGAGGAACCTAAAGATGAAGAGGTTGATCCTTTTGAGGATGACCACGGTGATGGTGTGTCCGACATCAACAGCGACCACCCCGAGGAGTAGCTTAGCTATAATATCTAGCTAGATGTGTTAGCTCTTTATCTTTGATCCTTATGTAATGAACTTGTAATGTAGGTTTTGATTTCACGATGTACCCCTTTTTTGATGTTATTGGAACTGTGCATGTACTACATGTGGTGATGGTACTTTTAAATGAATTTCTAGTTGTTTTTGGCAAGAAAATTTTGTCATGTATGGAACGCGTCGCGAGTACGATAAGTGATCCATTTGGCGATGTTATGTTGTGGAAATGAATTATTGTGCCTTTGTGTTATTGTATGAATTTCAGATTCTATCCAGTAATTATAGTATGGCATGATTATACAATTCTTCTGCAATCTCTTGACATCATTCGATAATCACTTGTTGTTGCTACTTTGCAGATGACTCGCACTCACGGAGGGGCTGGTACCAGTTGTGATGGTGATGATGATCTCCCACCACCACCGCACCCCACGCCAGCGGAAATGATGGCACAACTCTTGGAGACCCAACGGTCTATGGGGGAAGTACTGCATGGGCTTGCGCAGAACGCTAGTCGTGGATGGGGACACGACCAACACTAGGGGCCCGAACCGAATCAGTTCTGTGATTTCAAAGACTTTTTGGACACTAAACCTCCTATTTTTAAGGAGGTAGAGGAGCCATTACAAGCCGATGAATGGCTCAATACCATTGAGTAGAAGTTTCATCTCTTGAGAGTTACAGAGCATATGAAGGCCGAGTATGCCTCACATCAGTTGCATGGTCCAGCAGGCATTTGGTGGACTCATTACCTATCTACCCTCCCTGCTAATGCTCAGGTTACATGGAATGAGTTTAAAACTACTTTTAGGGGGCATCATATTCCCCTAGGTCTTATGAGCATGAAACATACAGAGTTTATGAGGCTTGCCTAGGGTACCAAAAGTCTCACTAAGTACTTGCATGCCTTCAACAACCTCTCTAGGTATGCGCTTGAGTTTGTGAATACCGATGCTAAGAAGATTGCAAGCTTCAAGAGAGGACTAGGTCCAAAGTTGATAAAGACTCTAGCAAATAACAAGAGTGAGACCTACAATGAATTCATGAGTGATGCGCTCACACAAGAGAATCATAATAATATTTATGCTGCATCCAAGAGTTGCAAGAGGGCCTTTGAAGCTGGTCCATCTCAGCAGAGAACTCTAGTGGTGACAAGAACCCAATACCGCCCACCTGCTTCAAAATACCAGCCACCTCAGAAGAAGGCCCAGCCAAGCCAAGCAAATAAAGGGTATCATCGGGCATACTCTATTGCTCTACCGCCTAAGGGTGGTGCAGGACAAGGCAACTCAAAGGCACCGCCTAACAATCAACCATGTTTCAATTGCAACAAGACTGGTCATTGGGTGAGGGAGTGCCCTTACCCCAACAAGAACAATCAGAAGGCAGTAGCTACAAATGCACACCTGGGGTATGTGCATTACACCACCATGGAAGAGATTCCCTCTAGCGAGGTTGTCACAGCTGATATGTTTCTTATAAACCATCATCATGTAATCGTTCTATTTGATTTTGGAGCTTCGCATTCATTCATGAGTCCAACATTTGCATCCAAGTATGATCAGAAAATATTTGTAGTAGACAAAGGTGGTTATTGTATAAGCGCAACTAGGAGTAAAAATTCTACCAATCAGATAGTTAAAGATGTACTTATCCAAATAAGTGAACGAGAGTATACTGCAAATTTAGTGATATTATTGGGATTGGGTATAGATGTCATCTTGGGTATGAATTGGATGAAGAACCATGGTGTCCTTATCGATACATCGACTAGAACCATTATGTTGAGAGACCCCAGAAATAATGATGCTTTTCTAGTACCCCTTCCTAGGGAGTTTGATCTCCTAAATGTGGCCAATGCTATCCAGCCTGTGGCCCTTGCTAATATTCCTATAGTATGTGAGTTTTTGGATGTATTTCCTGATGAATTGCCGAGGTTACCACCTGACAGAGAGATAGAGTTCAAGATAGAATTGTTACCGGTACAACACCCATTTCCCGAAGACCATATAGAATGCCACCTAATGAGTTGGCAGAACTGAAGATCCAATTGCAAGAACTCTTAGAAAAGGGTCTCATTCTCCCTAGTTCGTCACCATGGGGTCGTCCGACTATATTCGTCAAAAAGAAGGACAAGTCTTTGTGGATGTGTGTGGACTATCGACCACTCAATGCTATTACTATCAAGAGCAAATATCCCTTGCCTCACATTGATATCTTATTTGATCAATTGGCAAAAGCAAAAGTGTTCTCTAAGATTGATTTGAGGTCAATTTATCACCAAATCAAGATCAGGCCTGAGGACATACCTAAGACGGTTTTTTCCACTAGGTATGGTCTTTATGAGTATTTAGTCATATCCTTTGGATTGACCAATACTCCTACCTATTTCATGTATTTGATGAACTCAGTGTTCATGCCCGAACTTGACAAGTTTGTGGTTGTGTTTATCGATGATATCTTGATTTATTCAGAAACTACAGAAGAGCATGAGGAGCACTTGAGAGTGGTGTTGTTGAGACTAAGAGAGCATTAGTTGTTTGCAAAGTTTAGTAAATGTGAGTTTTGGTTGAAGAAGGTACCTTTCCTAGGTCACGTATTATCTAAAGATGGAATTTCTATAGACCCATCCAAAGTACAAGAAGTGTTGGATTGGAAAGCTCCCACCTCTGTTCATGAGGTTCGAAGTTTTCTTGGTCTAGCTAGATACTATCGTTGATTTATCCAAGATTTCTCCAAGATAGCCAAGCCTATGACGAGGCTACTTTAGAAGGATGAAAAGTTTGTATGGACACCAGAGTGTGAAGCAGCTTTTCACACTTTGTGGACTCTGCTAACTACCACTCCTATTTTAGCACAACCTAACATTGAGAAACCATTTGATGTATTTTGTGATGCATCAGGTACGGTTTAGGGTGTGTTCTAATGCAGAAAGGCCAAGTCATTGCCTATGCCTCACGCCAATTGAGAAAGCATGAAGTCAATTATTCAACTCATGATTTAGAGCTAGCAACAGTTGTCCATGCTCTAAAAATTTGGAGACATTACCTGCTTGGTAATGGTTGTCACATCTACACTGATCACAAAAGCCTTAAGTACATCTTCAATCAACCTGAGTTGAACATGAGGCAGCACAGATGGTTGGAATTGATCAAGGATTACAACTTGGAAGTGCATTATCATCCATTAAAGGCCAATATGGTTGCCAATGCCTTAAGCCAGAACTATCATTGTAATTCTCTGTTAGAAGATGGATTTAACCTATTGCATCCGACAGGCTTACACAATATCACTGTCAATTGCTCTCTTGAGTTAAAAATCATTGAGCTCCAATAGACCGATGTGGGTATATTCCATATCAAAAGAAAGATGAAAGAAGAAGAAAGTAAGCATTTTTGTTTTGATGAGAATGGTATTCTATGGTTTAAAGATCGACTTGTAGTGCCAAAAGATAGGGAGTTGAGAAACCAAATTCTAGAGGAAGCTCATTCTTCCAAGCTATTCATTCACCCGGGTAGTAGCAAGATGTACCAAGACTTAAAAACTCAATTTTGGTGGACAAAAATGAAGAAAGAAATTGTGGCATATGTTGCTAGATGTGATAACTATTGCTGAGTTAAGGCCATTCATATGAAACTAGTAGGATTACTTCAGCCACTGTCTATTCCAAGTTGGAAATGGGAGGACATTAGTATGGATTTTGTTCTCAAACTTCCAACCACTCAAAAGGGTCATGATTCTATATGGGTAATTGTTGACCATCTCACCAAGTCTGCACTTTTTATTCCTATCAATGTCAAGTGTCAACCTCATCAATATGCGAAGTTATACATTGATCAAATTGTAAGATTGCATGGAGTACCTAAGATTATTGTATCAGATCGAGGGCCTCAGTTTGTTAATCATTTTTGGGAACACCTGCACAGGTACATAGGTACCACATTGATTCACAGCTCTGCTTATCGCCCCCAGACAGCAGGTCAAACTAAGCATGTGAATCAGATCTTGGAAGATATGTTGAGAGCATGTGTGATTTCTTTCAAGGGTTCATGGGAGAATTGGTTGCCTTTGGCTGAATTCTCCTACAATAATAGCTATCAAGAGAGCATCAAGATGGCTCTGTTTGAAGCTTTATATGGTCGCAAGTGTACGACCCCTCTAAATTGGATTGAGCCTGGTGAAAGAAGGTATTATGGGATTGACTTTATCAAAGAAGCTGAAGAACGAGTTCAAATCATTCAACAACTTATAGAAGTTGCTCAATCAAGACAAAAGAGTTATGCAGATAAAAGGAGAAGTCATATTGTGTTCCAAATTGGAGATTATGTGTATCTGAAGGTGTCCCCAATGAAGAAAGTATAAAGGTTTGGAGTGAGACAAAAACTTGCTCCTAGGTATATCGGTCCATATTAGATCATTGCACAAAAAGGACCAGTGGCTTACAAACTCTAGTTACCTCTAGAAATGAGAGCTATATTCAATGTTTTCTATGTATCCCAACTCAAGAAATGTCTTCATGTGCCCGAAGAAGCTATTGAACCCGCTAGTGTCAAGATTAAGTCGGATTTGACCTATGAAGAAAGACCTATTCGAGTGCTTGAGACAATGGAAAGAGTGACTCATAGCAAAGTCATTAAATTCTACAAGGTGATTTGGAATAATCATAGTGAGCAAGATGCGACATGGGAAAGAGAAGATTATCTACGTGAGGTCTATCCGGGTTTCTACGAGGGTTAGGTCATACAAATCTCAGGACGAGATTTCTTTAAGGGGGGAAGGGTTGTAACACCCTAGGTATTAAGCATGCATTTAGCATTGGCATTGCATGAGCACAAGCATCATTGATCATTCATGAGCATGAGCATCTCAAATATTATCTCTATGTTTGCTTATATCACATGTGTTTGCCACTAACTGCTTTACATATGATAGGGTTTACATGTAACCAATGTATGAAATGTTTGTAGGACCTTAGGAGTACCTTAAACATGTTTAGTATGTCATATGGAACAACTTTGGTATTCATGACTTGGACCCATTTGGCCACTAAGTCATGGTTATAGTGTAAGTTATCATTTTCAAGTTGCATGTTTGACCTAAGTTGAACTATACTCTAGAGACTTTGCATGGTAGAGCACCCTTAAGCAAAGTTGTAGTACTTAACTAGGGTAACAACTTTTATTTTTGGGTCGAGGTCTAATTCAGTGCTTAACATGGTAATATTGTGCTCACAAAAATCAATGCAGTGCTGTTTTGAAGACTTAAAAAAATTTCTGTCTAAACTGCGTTTACAGTTTCAAGTACCCTAGTTTGGCGCATTATAGTTTGAAATCCATGGCGATATAGGCTTTGTTGGTATTGGCAATGTTGTAGATCTCGTGTAGCTCTACAATTCTTGTTAATGAAGTTTTTGCAATTAACGAACGGATTAGGATTATTGGTTGCTTGAAATCGCATGGTCAGTCACCTTGAATCGCTCGATTCAGAGCTGCTGCCCGTCGTGTGTGGCCGAGAGCGAGCATAGTATGACTGCCGCGTGGCCACCGCAGGCCAGCATCGGGCCCCCATCATGGCCGAGTGGCGTGTGATAACCGTGATGCCGAGCTGCTCATTTCCCTCTCCCATTTGCACTCTCTCCCTCTCTGTTGCTCCCTCTCGCATGAGCAATGGAGGCACTGAGCCGCCGATGCCATTGCCGGCCGCTCGGCACCTCACTGCGCTCGCACTGCTTTCTCGCCACAGTCGTAGCTCCGCTGTGTTCCCACCACCTTGTCGAACCCCTTCGTGTAGCTTACAGTGCACGGTAAGGCATATGTGTTGTGTCATGGCCATCGCCATCGTTCTCACCGTCGTGCCACACTACACGTGGCCGGGCTACCCCAAACCACCATTCACCATTCTTGCAAGTGCACCAGGTTTGCCGTAGGGTGTAGAAGCTCGGCAGAACCCTAATTTCACCATACCGGCCAACTCCGGCGGTGCACCGTCGTTCTTAGTCCGTCGTGCCACCATTAGCGCCGTCGTCACCCTTGACTTCCGTAATCGGCCCAACCATCTACCCCATTGCGTGTGGAAAGTCGTGAGGAGTCTAGTGGTGCTAGAGCCGTCATCGGAGAGCTTGTTGTCGACAAACTCCGGCCGGTCAACACCGGTGCTCTGCCTTGCGCCAATGACACACAGGCCGGGTTGACTCTAGGGCCCCAGCTGTCAGCGGCTGTAGATCTAATTCTAATGAATTTTTTCTAAAATAGATGCAAACTTTGAAAAATCATAAGTTGAGTTATAGATGTCCAATTTTGGTGAACTAAATTTTGTTGGATTCCTCATGAAGTGTAGTATTTGATAAAAATATGAGATACACTGTTTCTAGTATTTTTCAAGGAGAATAAAATGTAGCTAGATAACTACTTTTTAAATTGTTTCTATCTTGAAAAATGCATAACTTGAGCTTGGTATGTACAAAAATTATGATTCCAATTTTATTGAGTTTTTATTGACATGCTCTAGCTAGGAAAAATACTAAACCTACAGTAAACTTGATTGAAGTAAGGTCTTTCTATTTATTTTTTAATAAATGGTGTTTTCTGAGGAAATTTATAAGGATAAAAATATGTAACATATTGCCATGCAAATTTTTTTACAGTGTTATGGTACTAGGATGAAGCTAAGAAAAATATAAAATCTATTGTTTGACACTTTTCAATAGGGTTATATATTTTCACTAAAATATACCTTGCTACCTTGTCATTTTTGTAGAGGATGCTATACATGATCTAATGGTATGAAATTTGTACAGTAGCCTACTGGGAGCACTTGTAAGATACTGTAATTTTTTAGAAATTTACTGTGCACATTTGGTATATGTTTATTATTTCACCTAATTATCTAATTAAATTATTAAAGGCATTTAAATAAATAAATTGGGCTTGACCATTATGTTTTCTTGAGTGTATTTGATATTCATAAATTGTTGGTACATCTGGTGATGTCAAATTTTGAATGCTTATATGCAGTGAAAATATTATTGCTCTATAATTCAATTTAGAGGTGCTTTTGGACAGATTTTGTTGTTGGGTATTTTGCATTGTCAAAATGTAGTTTACTATAAAATGGTTAATAACAAAGTTGTAGGTAACTTCTTCATCTATCTTGTGTCAAAATCTCAGGTCAATTGGTTTAGGAGTTATAGCTGTTTGAAGTTGGTCTCTCGAAGTGCTTGTTCTCTAGAATTTCTGGACAGAGCTGTAAAGATTGCCTGTTTTGGTTAGGATAGAGTTTGAACTAGCTTGTGGTGATTAAATTAGAGTTGTAGACAATTTTATAAGTTTTCCAGAAAGTCCAAGATCACAAAATTTGGATAGGAAGAACAATAGTTATGATTTAAACTTTTAACTACTATATGTAGCTCAGAAATTGTCTTGTGAAGAATATTGGAAATGGATAGAGAAGAGTTATGCACCTGCTTAGTAAACAAGGAATTAACGTTGTTATCATTTGTGTAACTTAACATCATTATCACAACATCATATACATTCTCATGTCACATCATCTATGATCCTTATGCATTCATGGAACTTACTTATGCATATGCATACAATAGATGCAGCCGAAGGGATCACGTTGGTGGAACTCAAAGCCGATCCACAAGAGGAGAGCCAAGAGGTGCAGCACCAGGAGATTCCCAGATAAGAAGAGCCTAAAGATGACCATCTTCCCGAGTGCCCGGATCATCAACCTGCCACATTTGTGAAAGGTAAGCCCTCGAGCATTATAAGTCTCCCTATTTTATTAATGTCACCTAAGTACTCGTATTGATGCATTATGTGATAGGAGTTATTTGGGACCACTTGCTGCATATTACCTTTCCTTATCTAGAAATATCTACCCTAAATCCTACTTAAGTCCAGGAACACTCCTTATGCTTAGCTATGCTTACGCGGTAGAAGTTGGGTGATTTTCTGTCACCTACGAGCCATAGGTGATAAATTGATCATGATTGGCTATATTGTGCTATCATGGAACATAACTTGGTGTTGTTGATTAATTGGAGACTGGGTGGAGTTTATGTTGGTGGTAATCATAGTGATTCCGTCTATGTCATTTAAGGATCGGTCGTTGGAGGTCATCTTGTCATGTTGAACGCATGCCTCTCACATGGTTGGCCAGATAAGTCATTCCGACCATGAAGCCGAGTAGCTCAACTCAGGCCGGGGACACAAGCAATTAGAGTGCACACCTGGAGGCAGTAAGGATGTGTGGAGAGCCAATGGCGTGAGTCCAAGGGCGGGTTCGAGTCCCGAGCTTCCTAGTAGATTGGTAGTTTCTTTGAGGGTGCGGCGCTGGTCTTACCCATGATTTGGACTTGACTTGTACCAAAGGTGACCTAATGTGACCCCGACATGGGGAGTATGGGTGTGTGTTAGGAGTAACTCCCCAGCTAGGTAGGAATCAATTTGAATCGATGTTTCTCCCAGATAGTGAGAACTTGACAGGAGTACGCTTCATCATAGTAATTGATGGAAGTGCTGGTTATGAGATTATGAAAGAACTCAACTGGATATGTTTATTATTGTATTGACTTAATGGTACCAACATGTTTAGCATAGGATAGATGTTAATCTAGTATGAGATAATGTTATGTACCACGGCTACTACAAGCACTGCTTTGCTCCTTCAGTGGATGAGGAATAGGACCATGGGCATGGGCATCCTATATATCATCTCACCCTTATACTTTTATTAGAGATGACTATGAAAACTGGCTATGTATCTAAACTACTGTTGATGTCGTTCTGAACTATGTTGCTTCCGCTACTGTTAAACCGATGTTGTAATAACTATATTGGAACTCCAATGTATGACAAACTATTTGTAAACTCCATGTAACATGTGGCTTGTATGTTGAATCATGTATGATCTTGGCTTGTATGTTGGTTGATTCGAGATCCTTCGTGATACTCGATGGACTACCAGATTTATATGGGCTCAAGTGTGATGGTTTGACTGTCTCGGTGGTTGCTATTGTACTTGTGCTCTTATAAATTGGACGGTTCTGTTACAGGTTATAGATCGGTTGTTTCTCTCCTGATTAGTTTTACAAGATAGGAAGTTACAGATATTACGAGATCTAGTATATCCGAGCAGGTTTCCTAGATCACCGAAAATCTTCATGCAGTCTTGCGAGGCACGTCGACCTATGTCATCCTTCACACGATGTCGTCTTGTAGGCTAGGCCTCCACTAGTGGCATGGCCCATGCATAGTCTTATGGGCTGCACCTCCCCTAGCGGCTCGGCCCATATATGGCCCTGCTGGTATCGAGGGTTATACCCCCATAGTTAGTCCACGAGCACCTTGCATCCATTGAGCAACACCATCTTGAGCTTATCCGAGCTATTGAGAATGCATCCAAGCTGTTTGAACATGCGCCTAAGCTGTTTGAGCATGTGTCTGAGCTATCTGAGCTTGCATCCGAGCTATTCATCTGGTTGCTGGAGCTAAGCACACTCAAAGCCAAGGTTTGTTAGAAGGATGTAAGGAGCTCAACTAAAAAAATCAAAGTCTCCATCCTAGGTGAAGTGTGCCCACTTAGGTTCTAGGCGTCGAAGTTGGTCGCGTGGCGTCCTTGACTTAGTTAGCGCGGAAGAACTTAGCCGCTTTGAAGAGATCTAAGTCAAAGAAATAAGCACATTCACCGTAAGGTGAAGTGTACCCACTTAGTCCTCGAGCCTGGCACTAGGTGAAGTAGTCTCGTGGTGCCAGGGTCCAAAGTAGTAGTCTTCAGGTGCTAAACCAGTTCCTAGCTTAGCTGAGAAAAATAGTACAATCATCACTAGATGATGTGTACACACGTAGTCCCCGAGCCTACTGGAAGATTATGAAGAAATCTTGTAGTAGGGTCAGAGAAAGAAAATATCATGTCGTAGCAATGCTCAGCGTTGAATATCAATCCACGTTTGACACGGTTTGACATGGTTGCCCACCAGGCCCACTAAGTGGCCCAGCGGCACGTGGAGATGTTGGGAGAGAATGCGGCGTGGCGGGCGTAGTTTCCTAAAAACCCTAGAAGGAGGAAGGTCAGGGGTCGAACCGTTATAAGAGCACTGCGACCCCGGCGCACATCCCCCACTTTCTCTTCGCCACTTCATCTTCTTCCTTGCACCCACACCGCTTCGCTTGGCAACTGCTCTGCCACTAGAGCAACTGTAAGCACACAGTCTCCTCCAGGCCATGGATCTGTTAGATGGTGCCCAAAAGAAACCATGGCGGTTCAAGTAGAGCATCACGCGAGCTCAATCGTGCCGAGGAATGGGTGGGGTCCGTTAGCAACGAGGCGGCACTCAATCGGTTGGTGGAGGATGGCGTGCTGCCTAATAGGGTAATGGCAGGATGGCATCTGGCTTGCGGTGAGAGCTTTTTGACTCGTCGTGGCGACGAATTAGTAGTTTTTGAAGATTATTTCTATCGCAGATTTGGTGTTCCAATCCATCTGTTCCTCCGTGGATTCATTGACTATTATGAGATTAGTATTTGCAATCTAGGCCCGAATTCCATCCTTCATGTCTCTGTCTTCATCCATTTCTATGAGGCTTATCTTGGCATTCTTCCACATTTTGATCTCTTCCGCCACTTCTTCTATTTGAAAGCCCGAGTAGGATCTAGATCTAGGATCATAGGCGCGCATACTTGTAGCTTTAGGACAAGATGGTTGGCCAATACATCGCCACCCCATTAAACACAAATGTGAAGTATTGGGCGCAGCGATGGTTCTACATGCCACAGGGGGAACACTATGTGGCATGCGACATTGATCAGATTCCCGTGAGCAACGCCAAGTGGTCGGAGAGACCTAGTGTCATTGGGATGGAGCAAGTGACAGACCTATTGGCACTGATTGACCGGAGAAGGGTGGATGGGGTCATAGTAGAGACGAACTTCACTTTTCGGTGATTCTAGCCTAGCAAGGAGATAGCACATCTGGATATGAATTCTAGGGAGATACTAATGGGACCCGTGAGGTGCTCGAGCCGATTGACCGGGATGAAGTCATGCGGTGAATTGGATTATTGTTTCACCTCGTGGGACATCATAGGATCGACGATCAGCAGAGGGTCTTCAGTGTAGGAACCCTCCCACCATGGGTAAGAGTCTTCTTTTTAGTTTTGCTTGATCCCTTATCTGTTACAATATACTCATTCATTTTCCTAAAGATTAATGGGTAGGATCGGATGGTATACTTCTCAACGGTGCCATCAGCTGACTGGCCGAGGGGTGTTGATGCCCGGCCGAGCAGTCCTCAGCGATTGAACCAGCCCAAAGGTTGGTGGGGATAGCTCAGCCAACCTTGACAATGGAGATGAAGATGAGCGGATGTCGTATGTCCATGAGAAGCTCTGGGGGAAGAGGCCAACTAGCGAGGAGCTATCCTCGAAAAGATGAAAAACGACTAGATTGTCTCACCGTGAGGAGAGGCCGGTAAGCAATGGAGCATCCGCCCAGCATCGAAGATGGTGGGTGGTGATGTCGAGCTTGTCGGATGACGATGGACAAGCGGCGCCTCCTTCACCGAGGGTCGTGACGTCCCCGTCGTCTGCGCTAGCTAGGGCGAAGATCGCGCGAGAGGCGGAGGACACGGGAGGCTATAGCGACAACTCCCGAAAGCATGTGGGCAACACCAGCAGCAGCTCAGGTGGCATCGTCCACGATAGCCCAGACGGCTACCGCAGTCCCTAAGACCATGCGGACGACTCCAATGGTGGTAGCGTTGGTGACCACCGTAGTTCCTGAGACCATGCGGGCAACTCCAGTGGTGGTGGTGGAGACGTCGGGTGGTTCGGCTATTGGACAGACCGGTTCCAGGCATGGCATTGACTGCTGATGACAAAAGGCACATGGAGGAGCTAGCATCTCCCCATGCTGAGCAAGCACAAGCAAGGGTGGATCTGGTTGCCCCCACCGTGGAGCAACCGATAATTCCAGAACCAGCCACCCCTACTATGGAGGAGCCCTCAACAACTGGACCAACCTCGCCTGACGGTGGATTTCATGACGAAGGCGATCCTGGTGTAGAGGAGGCATGGGATGCTATGGCGACGTCGAGTGGCCTTGTCAGAGCAGGTACGGAGCCTATGGGGGACGCGCCAAGTAGTGCGGCATAAGGTCCACCCGTGGTTGCTGAACAAGCATCATCAACAGTGGTGTCAACGGTAGGAGTGGTGCTCGAACGCTCTATCCAAGCACGGCAGCAGCCAAGGAGGGCACCTTTGCTGGTGGCCACCATTGAGATCGAAGAGATAGTGTGGGAGCCCACCCCACCTTCCTAACTCCTCCACACAGTCGTTCAGTGTGGCGAAGAGTTTGAGGTGCTGGAGGAGGGGGAGGCGAGCGTAGAGACAAAGAAGCTGAGGGCTGATCTAACATCGATGATGGGCCATATTGAGGTAAGCCTAAAGAGATCATCTTTGTCCTTTCAAGAGCGTAGTCTGTTAATCTGTTTGCCTGTTGTAGAATGTGATGAAGGTGTCCGAGCAGCACCGGTGGTGGCTGGAGGAGATGACTCTGGTACTGGAAGAGAACAATAGTCTGTAAGCGTTGGTGAAAGACCTCTAGGCGCGCCTGCTCTGAGAGCGCTACCACAAGGAGTACCTAGAGGTGAAGGTTCTAGTGTTGGAGAAGGAGTGCTAGCAAATGGAGGTGAAGGGACAGTCGATGGTCAAGCAGCTTAGCCATAGCACTGATCAACAGAATGGTAGTTCTCGGAATTTCATTTTGCTGGTATTCAGCATTGTGAGACGTTTGACTGTTATACACAGCACTAGAGATGGAGCTCAGCCTTTCCTAGGAGGCCTTCGACCAGCTTTAGGAGATGAAGGAGAGAGCAGAGGAGAAGGCTGAGAAAGTCACTGAAGATCTTTGATGTGAGTGTTTTTCACACTATTTTGACTTGTACAGGGTTAAGCGCATGCTTAGCATACGGCTGTCTTGTTTGTAGAGTATCGACACCAGGCCTAGGCGCAGTTCTAGGTGCTCATGGAACAAGTGAAAACCTGTGATGACAAGCTGGAGATGATGATCATGGGAATCTAGCCCATGCTAGACTGTGTCGGTCTTAAGCAACCCGAGGGGGCACGGCTGCCCGATGATAGGCCATACCAGTCGTGGATCATTGCTGAATAGCATGGGCAGACTTCAAGGAGTTCGCACGCAGTGCTTCCCATGGAACCGTTGTCCACGCACTCACGTAGCTACGGTCACACTACCCTTCAGTGGATCTCCGATGGGTGGCGACCGGGTACGCGCAGGGCACGGACACGGAGAAGATGGCCAGGCTAGAAGACAATCTAGAAGAGCCGAGGAAGAGGTTGGCCGAAGATGTTGAGCTATTCAGTGAATAGTGGAGCAGTGCTCCATAGATTAGAAAAAACTCATGTTGAATCATTATACAAAAGTGCTTAGCAACTTTTGTTGAACAATTGTTGTTATGGTATGTTTGTGTTTATATTTGATATAAACCATCCGATCAGTAGTGTATAGCTGAGTCCCCAGCCCTAGCTAGCTTGTTAACTATAACACGAGGCACAGGGGCCATGTGCATGTGGGAAGAACAGGGCGTCACTAAGGAACCACAGCCAACCACCCATGACGCAGAGGGTGGACGCTCATGCACATGCAGGGAGAAGTCAGAGACAAGGTCGTCTGTAGAGGCATCCGAGCATCAACGTGTCTATTTGGGCATTTGCCTTAGGCATAGTTGGCATGTCATCTTTAAGATGTTGTACGCAGAATCAGAATCGCTCAAAAAAAAGCACGAAGATAACAATGTGGAGAAACATTACATATCTTTGAAAGGAGACCCTTCAAGGGTAGAAACACCTAAGAAGATCGATGTGCTAAGAATTTGGGACATATGTTTCATCCATGCCGCATAGCATGTAGAAGCCTGGTCGGGTGGCCGCCTTGACGATGAAGGGGCCCTCCCAGGGTGAAGATAGCTTGTGCATCCCATCGGTCTTCTACTTCTTGCAGAGCACTAAGTCTCCAACCACAAAGAATCGATCGTTGACGTTGTGGTTGTAGTATCTTCGCACGCTATCAAGGTACTTCACTATCCGAACACACGAAACCAAGCGCTCCTCCTCTAGGCTATCCAACTCAATGAGCCGGGCTTGGTCGGAGTTTTCTTCGTTGTAGTTCTCCACTCTGGGTGCTCGAAAAGCGATGTCGGCTAGTAAAATAGCCTCTGAGCCAAAGACCATGAAGTATGGGGAGATGCCAATGTTGCGACTAGGCTAGGTCCTTAGTCCCTAGACCACAGCTAGCAATTCCATGAGCCACTTGCCAAGGTGCTTCTACTCGCTCTTGTGGAGCCTCTTAATCAACGCGTCGAGAATCATGCCATTGGCGTGCTCAACTTCACCATTAGCCCTAGGGTGCACGACCGAGACATACTTAACTGAGATGCACCTTTCTCGTAGAAGTCCCAAAAAATCAGCACCGGTGAACATGGACCCCAACTTGGTGATGATGATGTTCAGCAGGCCAAACCGGTGAATGATGTCATCAAGCAGCTAGGCTGCCTTCTTCGCTGTCGCTTGGACTAGGTGTTTGTAGTCGATCCACTTGGA
Source organism: Miscanthus lutarioriparius (assembly GCA_904845875.1). NCBI lineage: Eukaryota > Viridiplantae > Streptophyta > Magnoliopsida > Poales > Poaceae > Miscanthus > Miscanthus lutarioriparius. Next base: position 55,358,487 of record CAJGYO010000017.1, on the reverse strand, counting down.
GAATTTGTTGATGTAGACATAGACCCAACAAAATCCTCTCAGCGGGCTTGAAGGGCCCGATCATATCTAGTCCCAAGCATGTGAAGGGCCAAGATGCAGAAATCGTTTGCAAGGCCTGGGCCAGATGTGGATTTGCTTAGCAAAAAACTGACGATTCTCACACCGGCAAACAAATGCCTCAGCATCGACAAATGCTGAAGGCCAATAGAAACTAGCTTAGAAGGCTTTGTCGACCAGTGTTCTAGAGGCTACGTGATTGCCGCAAATGCTGGTGTGGATCTCCTTGAGTAACTTCTCGCCCTCTTCCACGGAAACACACTTCTAGAGTAGCTCTCCTTGGCGTTCTTGCGATATAACTTCCCTTCAACTAGGACGTAATGCTTACTACGGCGAGTGAGGTGTTCTCTCTCTGTGTTGTCACCTAGGATGTCTGCAGTGGTGAGGTATTTGATGAAAGGTTCCCTCCAATCACTGCTCAGTCTAGGGACCGATGCGACTAACGGCTCGGTAGGTGGCTTTTCTTCAACGCCTTCTTGCCCCTGCTTGATGGATGGTGTCACTAGGTCCTGGATGAACACTCGGCTAGAACTTTGGCCTAGGTCGACCCTAACTTTGATAGCTCATCGGCTGCTTAGTTGTCAACCTAGACCACATGGTGGTACTCGATGCCGTAGAACTTGTCTTCTAACTTTATTATCATGGCGCATTAAGCGTCCATCTTCTCATTGGTGCAATTCCAATCCTTGTTGAGCTGATTGATGACGAGTGTAGAGTTACCGTATACCTGGAGGCATTTAACGCTGAGCTCGATAGCTATACGGAGACCATGAAGTGTCGCCTCATATTCAGCGGTATTATTGGATGCTCGGAAGTGTGGGCGAAGGACATAGCGAAGCTTATCCCCCGATGGTGAGACAAAATATACACCTACCCCAGTGCCATCGAGGTTGATAGACCCATCAAAGTACATGGTCCATTGCTCAGGGTGGTCGACCGGGACAGGAGTCTGCATATCCATCCACTCGGCGATGGAGTTGGCGAGCGCCTGTGACTTGATCATGTGGCGAGGCCTGAAGTCGATGGTATAGGTGCTGAGCTCAACCACCCATTTAATGATGCGGCCGCTGGCTTCCTTGTTGCGAAGGATGTCGCCGAGTGGGTACTTAGTGACTACCGCTATGTGGTAGGCGTCAAAGTAGTGACAAAGCTTCCAAGATGTGATCAAGATGGCGTACAGCAGCTTCTGGACCTAGGGGTAGTGAGTCTTAGACTCGTTTAGGGCCTCGTTGATGTAGTAGACTGGGCGTTGGACTTTGTATGCGTGTCTGGCCTCTTCTCGTTCAACAACGATGGCGGTGCTGACTACTCGGTTGGTCGCTGCGATGTAGATTAGTAGGGTTTCATCCTTTTGGGAGGCGGTCATGATCGGAGGTGAGGTGAGAAACTGCTTGAGCTAGGCGAATGCCTTGTCAATGTCCTTCGACTAGACAAATTTCTCTTGAGCCTTAAGTAGCTTGAAGAAGGGGAGTCCCTTTTCGCCTAGACGGGATATGAAATGACTTAAAGCCACCATACACCCTGTTAGCTTCTAGACGTCCTTAACGCAGGTCGGTGGATTCATGTTGGTCACCATCGCTATCTTCTCTGGGTTGGCTTCGATGCTACGACGACTGTGACATTGCCTAGCAGGATACCGGATGGAACACCAAAAATGCACTTAGTGGAATTCAGCTTCCATCGGTACACTTTTAGGGCTTTGAAAACTTTAGTGAGGTCGGCAATAAGGGTGTCGGCAGTCTTAGACTTAACCACCACGTCATCGATGTAAGCCTCGATGTTCTTCCTAATCTAGTCCTTGAGGCAGCGTTGGATGGCTCTTTGATAAGTCGCACCCGGCTCTAGATTGATCTGGTCCTTGAGGCAGCGTTGGATGTCCTTCGAGCTCAAGGACCAGATTAGAGAATACCTTTACTTTTGCCAATTGATCGAACAAGATATCGATACGAGGCAAAGGATACTTGTTCTTAATGGTCACAGCATTAAGTGCCCTATAATCCACATACATTCTCAAGGACTTGTCCTTCTTCTTTACAAATAAAGATGGATATTCCCATGGAGACAAACTAGGTTGAATGAGACCTTTGTCCAACAGTTCTTATAACTAAATTTTAAGTTTAGCTAACTCATTTGGTGGCATCCTATAGGGTCTTCTTGACATAGGTGTCGTACCTAGCACTAACTCAATCTTAAACTCCACATCCCTATCAGGCGGTAAACTTGGCAACTCATCTAAAAATACATCAGGAAACTCACAAACCATTGGAATATCACAAAGGGTAGTGGCTTGGATAGCATAAGACAAGTTTTGGAGATCAAAACTTTGGGGAAGTGGTACTAGAAAAGCATTACCTCCCTTTGGTTCTCTCAACATAATTGTCCTAGTGCTAGTGTCAATGAGAACCCCATGATCGCTCATCCATTTCATGCCTAAGATCACATCTATGGCTAATCCGGGCAATACTATCAGATCCACTGTGTACTCCCTCTCTTGTATAGAGATGAGCACATCTCTGACTATCTGATTTGTAGAGATAGTAGCCCCAGCCGAACTTATACTATAGCCACCCTTGTTTACCTCAATTATTTTCTAATCATACTTAGATGTAAATGCTTGGCTCATAAATGAACGAGAAGCTCCAGCATCAAATAAAACAATGGTCGGATGTTTGTTAACAAAAAACATACCGGTGGTGACAACCTCTCCCACAGGAACTTCTTCAACAGCTGTGTTCTTCCTGATCTGGTCCTTGAGCCCGAAGGACGTGGTCATGTAGCAGTAGGCGCCAAAGGGCGTAATGAACGACGTCTTGATCTGGTCTTCTTCCTTCAGCGTGATCTGGTGATAACCAGAGTAGCAATCTAAAAAGCAACAAAGCTCACAACCGGCTGTAGAATCTATGACCTCATCAATGTGAGGTAAAGCCGAAGGGGTCTTTAGGGCAGTGTTTATTGAGATCGGTGTAATCAATGCACATTCTCCATTCTTTATTCTTTTTTCTTACAAGAATCGGGTTGGCTAACCACTCTAGATGATACACCTCTTTGATAAAACTGGCAGCTAAGAGCCGGGTCATTTCTACCCTAATGGCCTCCTTTTTGTCCTGCGTGAATTGTCAAAGCTTCTACATGATCGGCTTGGTGATCGCCAAGACATTTAAGGAGTGTTAGATCATCTCCCGAGGCACGCCGGGCATGTCTGCTGGTTTCCATGTGAACACATCAACATGCTCCCTTAGGAAGTTGACGAGCGTGACTTCCTATTTGGGATCGAGGTCAGCCCCGATCCGAGCAATCTTAGACTAGTCGTCGAGGAGGAGGACCACTTCCTTCACCTCCTTGGACTTGGTTGATGCTCGGGCGGCCTCCATGGTTGGGATCTCTAGGTCCTATGGGGAAATATACTGCGAAGATGCAAGGCAGTCCTGCATGCAGATGGAGATGTCAGTAGCCTCGGTGAGCGCGAAGCTTTCCTTCTCGTAGGAGTAGGTGATGTCGAGGTTGGCGCGTAGGGAGAGGACCCCCTGCACCATCGGCATCTTCAACACTAGGTACATGTAGTGCGACATGGCCATACACTTGGTGAGAGTTGGTCGGCCAAGGATGGCATGGTACGCCGTAATGAAGTCGGCAACCAGGAAGTTGACATAGTCGATGCAGAAGTGCTTGGTGGTGCCAAATTGTACCGGCATTGTACTCTGTCCTAGAGGCAGGGACGCTTTTCTAGGAATGATCCCCTAGAACTGAGAGTCCATGGGAGTAAGGTCTTCTTTCTTGATCCCTGGCTCCTCTTGGGACCCAGCGAATAGGATGTTGAGGGCGCTCCCTCCGTCGATGAGGACCTTCTGGAAGCGCACGTCCTTGATGATTGGATCTAGGACGAGTGGGAAACACCCTAGGTATGGGATATCTGACCACTGGTCGGCCCTGGAGAAGGTGATCGGGTGCTCCGACCAGTCGAGGTACTTAGGATCAGCGATGGGCCAACATATGTAGCGACCGACAATACATGTTGGGCTACAAGCTTCTGCTCCCACTTGTCTTTAGAGACAGCTCTCCCACCAAAGATGGTGGCGACAGTCTTGGTGGGGTCCAGGAAGGTTGGGCCCTTATTCTTGCCTCATTCTCTGCCTTGACCGCCTTCGGTCTCATTGTCGTCACGCCATGGCTTCTTTGATGATTCGCCACCTAGCGCTGTCTTTAGGCCTCTGCACTCTCTTATGGTGTGCTTGGCATCCTTGTGGATAGGGCATGGGCTGTCTAGTAGCTTGCCGAAATCAACGTCGTAGGTGCGCTTGGCATGGGCATTTGACGGTGTTGATGGAGTTATTAGGCCGGTGACGGCAGCCTTGTCTGCCTCTCGAGCTATCCGGGCGGTCGTCACGTTAGGGCTCGCAGTCATCTTGGTGGTGGTCGCGGTCATCGCGGTGGTCTTGGTCATCACGGTGGCGGTCGCGGTCGTCGTAGCGCCTGTCTTCACGATGGTCATCATCGCGGCGTTGGTGGTGAGTGGAGCGGACAGCCCATTCGGCTTCTTTGACGTCGGCATATCCGTTTGCTATTTGTATCAGTTCATCGATGGTTGTGGAGCTCTTGCGGTATAGCTTGCCACAGAGTTGCTCGTGTCGGAGCCCTTTGGTGAAAGCAGCGATGGCCTCGGCGTCAGTGATGTTGGGAACAAAATTTCTTGTCTCCGAGAAGCGCCTAATGAAGTCACGTAGGGACTCCCCAGAGGATTGATGAAGCTTCTCCAAGTCATACTTTGTGTCGGGCTGCTCACAAGTAGCCATGTAATTGTCGGTGAAGACTTTCTTGAGGTCATCCTAAGATCGGATGGAATTCTCCCACAGGCTAAGGAGCCAGTTGTTCACAGACTGGTTAAGCATGACGGGTAGATAGTTTGCCATGACGTCTTCATCTCTCGCCTACGGCTCTCATGGTGATCTCGTATAGAGTTAGCCACTGAGCGGGGTTGGCCTTTCCATCATAGGTGTTAACACCAAGAACCTTGAAACCCATAGGCCACCGGATGGCTCGAAGTCTTTCCATGAAGTGGCGCTTGACGAGCAACAAATCCCTCATGTTTAGCGTCGAAATGCTAGCGATGCTCCATCTCTACTTCATAGCATGTGGACCTACTATTTTCGATGCGGCCATGGACATCTGTGCCGGCGTTGATGTGGTCATGAAGGTCACGAGGGATGGGTTGATTGACCTCCGTCGTGGTGTGAATGAGCTTCATAGTTGCCTCTAGATCCTCTATATAGGTAGGGACCTCCAGCCTAAGGTCGGAGGCCCTGGTGGGCGTGGCCTTCCGTCCGTGGGGCGGAGGAACTTCGATGGGCGTGACATGGACTTGCGCTGCTATGATATGTGCTCGGACCTTCTTGACCTCTGGAGTGTGAGGGAGTTTGTTGAGCTCGTTGAAAGTGATGGCTAGATTAGCGCTTGGAGTCTGGTAGACTGGCTAGTCGCCCACCATGTCAAATGTCTCCTCTAGATTATGTTGATGGCGGGGCGGGCTGCGACCATCCTCGTCAGCCCCTTGGGCTGCTTTTGCATCTCGGTGACGTTGGTGATCGGCGTTCTTCGCTAGACGAGCTTCACGCTCTTCATGGTTTTGCCGTCCTTGGTGACGCTATCGTAGGTGATGTGGAAAATCATGCCTCCGAACCCCGGAGGGAAAGTAGGGCAGCTTGATACAGTCTTGGTTGAGCCCTCGGAATAATCATCGGGGCTCTCGTTCAGAATGTTATGGAGAGATTCGGTCGGACAGCCACCATGTTGACCATGGGCGCGGGCTGACCAGAGTCAGTCGGGTCAATCATGTATAGGTCGGTGATGTGGTCGCGCTCGATGTGGTCGACAAAGAGATGGTGGATGGCGTTCTGGTACGCAGATCCTGCACCATCCAGCCCAAAGGCATAGGGCTTCGGCGGGTCCTCCATCGGGGCCTCGTAGTTGGCCAAACATAGGCTGATAGCGGGAAGTGGTCGGTGCCGTGCCGTGCGCCCCTCTGGAGCGGCCGTGATCACCATATCGAAATCTAGCCACCTTGAACGATGTGGCCAAGTAGGTCGCTCGGTTGCAGCGCCTTGATGATCTTGGAGTATGGGAAATTCATCACTCGCTCTAGATTGATCTAAGACCAAATCCACAAGGAGATAACATTCCTCTAAGAGGTCTGTGACCCGATCGTTGGATGCGATCAGATCATCATTACTGATGAATCTCCTAACCTAGCGGCGGGGTGCCAGGATCGGAGATGTTGTTCCAAGTGTTGGCGCGATCGGTGCAGGGTGATCCTACACCGCCTCCATGATCTCCCTGTTGTCGTCGGGGCCGATGACCCAGGTCATGGATCCGACCATGAAGATCTGGCATGGCTCAAGAAAGGCCATGGAGCTCAGGAAGGTGACCATCTGGTTCGCCATGAATTCAGACACACACACACCCTACCTGGCTGCGCCACTATCAACGAAATCTGGTTGGCAGTCTACCGAGAGGTATGCCCACGATAGTAGATGAATCATCGGATGCGCCTGTGAGGGAACCGGATGGTGACACAGAACGTAAGAGACAACGATTAGACAGGTTTAGGCCGCCGACTTGGCGTAATACCCTATGTCATGTGTCTTTTAGTGGGTTGTATTGCGTATGATCAGATGAAAATGAGGGGGTCCCTACCCACCTTATATAGCTCGGAGGTAGGGTTACAGATCGATTGTTTCTATCCTGATTGGTTTTACAAGATAGAAAGTTATAGATATTATGGGATCTAGCATATCCAAGTAGGTTCCCTAGATCACCGAAGATCTTCACGTAGTCTTGCGAGGCACACCGACATGTATCGTCCTTCGCATGGCGTCGTCTTGTAGGATGGGCATCCACTAGTGGCGTGGCCCATGCGCAGTCTTGTGGGCTAGACCTCCCCTAGCAGCTCAGCCCATGTACAGCCCTGCTGGTATCGGGGGTTATATCCCCACACATTTTCATCATAGAAGTGGATATTTCTAGTAGTGACAAGACCATGACGACAACCACACCCAGACGTGCACAACAAGATGGTGTTACTTGCAAGCCAAGTTAGCTAGGCTCCCTCCCTTAGGCTCACGACCCCTCGGTCAGGAGAGCCTCCTTTTTGTGTGTGACCAAGCCTCGGACTCTATTTAAGGGTAGCTAGGGCACCCTTCCTAGACATGATCAAACACTCAAAGCTCTCATTCGGGCAGTCCATCTCCTAGCTTTAGCTCTCCTACCTCTTCCACCATTCTTGCATCCCCCATTGTAAGAATTTCAGAGCATTCATGTAACGCCCAAGAGTCCAAACGGCTTAAATCCACTCTACACGCTGAGCGAACCACACCTACCACCATCCCACTTATGCTTTCGTCCTCGCTTCACGTAAAAGGATTACCCCAGGGATGGTGGGATGGACTAACATAGTGTATGTGACATCCGGCCCAGTTTGAAATTTGGCCCATAGTGGCCCATGTGCATGTTAATGAGATATTGTGGAGAGTTTAGTCCCACCTTGTTTGTTAAAGGTGGGATAGACCAACATATGTGACATCCGACCCAATTTAGAATTTAGCCCATAGTAGCTCATGTGCATATTAATGAGATAGTATGGATTGTTTAGTCCCGCCTTGGATGTTAAAGGTGGGATAGACCAACATATAAGATATTGTGGATAGTTTAGTTCCACCTTGAATGTTAAAGGTGGGATAGACCAATATATAAGGGTTCTAGAGTCCATCCCACCATCCCCGGGTTAAGTGAGATGGTGGTAGGTGTGGTTCGCTCGACGTGCAGAGTGGATCTGAGCCATTTGGACTCTGGAGCGTTACAAATGGTATCAGAGCCTACCTTCGCGGCCACGGATGCGTGCGGGTCAGGTGCGTAGACATGGGGGTCATTGCGCATGTAGGTCCTGCGGGGTGCACGGCATGGCACATGTGTCGGCACTGGACGCACGGTCGCGTGTGCTAAGAGGGAACGTTCCTGGTCATCGTTTGTCCGGGTGTGGGTGTGTTGGGCTGACGAGGACGTCAATTCCTTTTAGGGGGTGTATGTGACATCCGGCCCAGTTTGAAATTTAGCCCATAGTGGGCCATGTACATGTTAAAGAGATATTGTGGATAGTTTAGTCCCACCTTAGATGTTAAAGGGGGATAAACCAACATATAAGATATTGTAGATAGTTTAGTCCCACCATGGATGTTAAAGGTGGATAGACCAACATATAAGGCTTCTAGAGTCCATCCCACCATCTCCGGATTAATCCTTTTACGCGAAGCGAGGACGAAAGCGTAAGTGGGATGGTGGTAGGTGTGGTTCGCTCAGCGTGCAGAGTGGATGTAAGCCGTTTGGACTCTAGGGCATTACAATTCAAGCGAGGAACACGCACTCGATCATCTCTGAGACTGGACGTAGGGCTCCGGCCTGAAGCAGTATAACTCCTCATGTCTTTTGGATGCTACCATCGTCTTTCTAGAGCAGCGCGATATTCGTATAAATTCACTAGTCCGTCTACAAAACACTGACACTTCACGACCTCGCTTTTTACCTTGATGCAAGCTTCGCAATGATCCTCCCACTCGTCACTTTAGTTTTGTGGCTCCAACCACCAAAACGTCAATGCCCTGGCTGTGTTAGGACCAAACAGGCAAACCCTCTTGCATACTCTGCAAAAAGTGTGGCTCATGATGTCGAGGCATGCCCAATCTCTGCTAAGGACATGTGTTTGCCTTCCTCTTGACTTACCAACGTTAATTATCTTCATCCTTTTAATGTAGACGCACGTCTTACCTCCGTCAAGCGCTCCACGCCATCTTCCTCGTCCGTGACTTGGTCGATGATGTATTTATCAACTCTTTACTATGTACTCAGTCCATGGGTCCCAAGCTTCCTCACTCGCCCTTCATCATTCTTGTTCCATCGGAACCTTCACCTTTTGTCACTGACCACCGCATCACAAGACATGTCTTTCCACACAACGCTGCCCATTAGCCATTAGCATAATTAAGCATATATGAATTAATAAAAACATAACCAGGAAAGCATCAAATCATCTTGACATTCGTTCATCATTCTTTAGTCAAAGGCACGCATCAGCCTTGAGTCCTGAAAATGTTGTTAATAGAAACCGTATGACTTTGCATTTGTGTAATCTGAATCCTGGAATGCTCAGGTTAGCATCCGGAACATGTTGCTAAGCAATTGAATGGAGAAAACATTTTGTTTCGGTGTAATTGAATGGAACCAAGGATGATTTGTTTTTGGCAGTGAACGTAACAGTGAGTCACGTACATTTACCTCGCCAAATTACATCTCATGACGCCACGCGTGGTGATCTGCCTGACTGCCTCTGCCTTCCGGCGTTACGGCCACGGCCACGGCCACCGACCATGAGTCTTATTTTGGGTCGATCGCTCGGTATAGGATGGAACCCACTCCGCGTGGTTTCGGTTGCTCGGTTAATTTCGTCGCCTGCCTCTGCCTGCGTCGGTTCCAGCCGAAATGACCTGTCGTCGTGCCTCCTCCCGCTCCTTTCTCCGATCCCCTCTCATTCTCGCGTACGAGCGTATAAAACCGAGCCCACCGCCCTCTTTTCCCCTTGTCGGAGTTCCGTTCCTTGATTGCTTCGTGCATCTTTGCCGAGCTCCGGCCATTATCCCTTCGCTTCATGTCCAAGCCCGCCCTGTTCTTCGCTGGTATGCTGTTTTTCTTTGTAATCTGCCATGCATCTCTCGTGACATTTCATTCCCCGTTCAAGATTGATCATCATCTTCGACATTTCCTGACACCAAATTCCTCGGCCCCTCGAGCCGCGCGCAGATCCGTGGCGCCGTCAGCGGACTTGACCCGTGGCGGCGAGCTGCGGCCGCGAGTGGTGTAACCACGGGCCGCCGCTAGCACCAATGGCGCCCTCGGATCAGGGCTCCGGTGCCACGCCCACGCCCGAGACGGCCGGGGCAGCCGCGCTGAAGCCGACGGAGATGCCCTGCACCTGCGGCCGCGACGAGCCCATGCCCATGCACCAGCACCACGAGCGCACGCTCTCCAGCAATACCTCCTTCTCGTCTCCCACCGCGTCGCCGGCGCTCTCATACGCGTCGTCGACGACCAACTACCTGCCGGCGTCCAACAAGCTCTCGTGCGAGAGCATCCCCTACGCCGCGTCCGGCCCCGACGACCTCGGCAAGCTCTCGTCCTTCTCCTCCACGTCGTCCTACGAGAGCTTCTTCCACATCGAGGCGCTCGACGACTCCGACTTCGGGCCCGGCATCGGCGACGCGGCCGCGGCCGCGGCGGCGGCGGACAACAACGAGTTCCTGGACTTCGAGCCCTGCTGCACGACGCGGCCTCCGGCGGTCCAGACGATGATGCCGCCGCAGCAGGGCAGGCAGAAAGCCGAGGGCAGCGCCGCCGCCGCGGCTGCGTACGACCCGAAGAGGCTCCCGTCGTCCATGTTCCGGACGCGGTCGACGAACCCCGCCGAATGGAGCGCCACCTCCAACGAATCGCTCTTCAGCATCCAGCTCAGCAGCTCCGCCGCCGACCTCACCGCGCGATACGCGGACTTCTACTACGACGCCGCCGGGTTCCCCCGGTTCCCGTCCCTGGGCCGCGACGCGGCGGCTCTGAGGCTGCCGTCCTTGTCGGAATCGTCGGGGCGCTCAGGCGGGCTGTGCGTGAGGCACGACTGCGCCAGGTGCGGCAGCGGCAGCAAGACCAGGAAGTCCGTCAGGTTCGCCACCACCGAGAGCGTCTCCGGAGAGGGCAAGCACAAGCACTCTGTCGTCGTCTCCACGTACGTGACCAAGCAGCCCAATGGATCGTTTGGATGAATGCGTGTGGTTTGTTATTAACGAACACGTTTCGTCACCGTTCTGACGAACGAAAGTTTGATATGATTATGCAGGCTTGCGGTTGAGATGGAGGAGACGACTGAGTCTCCGGCGGCGTCGGCAGCCAAGGCCCCGGCAGCAGGGTGGTGCGAATTGGGGTGCTGTTTGGGATCGTCGTCGCCGACGGTGTGGTGGCCTCGCTGCTGCGGATGCCACGGATGCGGCTGCCACGGCAAATGGTGGTTTTGAATTTGGCGGGAAGGGATGGCTCTGCGCGCCCGTTGTACATTGAAATGAACTTTTTGTGCTGATGACAGGGGACAGGGTGTGCTGTGTAAATATATGAGTAGGCATAGTGGCGGATTGGCAAGAGTTCATAAAATGGCTGTGCCATGGCTCCATGCAACAGCACCGTACCTTTTTTTTTTTGCGAACACGCCCATAAATACCCATACATTCGTCTATATGGAGAATATGAGCACAATATTATGATCTAAGAGCACAAAAACACATAAAGGAAGCACTAAGCAAGATCAAGACCTGATGAAAATGCACTAACAGACTAGATTTTGCTATACAAGCATCTATAATGCAAGGATCCGCCACATTCATTTACCTAAATCGAGTGTCATCTTCTTGACCGATCCGATCTAAGAAAATCAACCTCGGTGATCCCCGGGAGATGCCTGTCACATCTCCAATACATCAAGACACGGGATCCCAGTTGCGTACGTATCAATATAGCCGCCACAAATCAAGATTACATAAATCAACATAAGTCTTGTTGAATTAAAAAATTAATTATCCTACATTAATTACACTAAGTGTAGTTTGAAAGCTCTATGCTATGGATTATTTCTAACTAATAACTAGTGGTCGTCTTGCTTATGGGTGTTGTCACCGTAGCTTGAACGGCTCTTGCCATTCACCCACTTTGTCGGCATCGGCGGGATGACACATGGTCACTGATGTCCTTTAGGTACTTGCAAAACAACTTAACGACAACACCGTTAGTACAGGATTGTACTCCACAGGACCTATCGAATATATATATAAACAAAGGAGTATGCATTTAACATTTGTAAGGAATAAAAGTTGGGTTGCATAAATAGCATTTTGTGCATAAAGTAAATGTTGTCTATCAACTACACATAAGCATAGAAAGTATATCATATATGAGCATTAAGCATAAAATGGACATTGATCTTCCACGTGTCCTTCATCGCCACAACTGCTCTGAATCTAGGAGTAAGAACAATTTAATCCGTCCGAAGACTTCATGCATTCAAAGAAAACTCTATAGAGGTGTACAATTGTACCCACACGAACGACTAGGACGAACCTCCATAACCCGTGCATAAGTAAGGGTTGCCTCAAGTCCCCAACCTTTCACAAGTGTGGCCAAATCGCCCATGAACAGTATGCGATGCCCCGAGGTACTAGCTTATTCTAGCTACCCCGCGCCTCACCCCGAGCCGAATCCACCTGGTTATCCGTTCACCACAAGCTACTTGTCTTACCATCCCCATCCGCGACATGTGATATGTACGGGGTTCACTCGAACTCACTATGAAAGAGATACGTTCCTTAGCCGGTCGAGCAAGCTATGTTATTCAAGACCTCTCCCGTCTTGCCATGACCTAACCCCTTGCCAGTCCTCGAGTCAAATTCATCATATAATATAGATCAAGTTTTTGCTCATTTGTCAATTCGATGTTGATTAGTGGACAAGCAAATGCTATATCGCGCGAATAGTGAGAAACCCATCACCAATTCGTCTTCTACCGTATCTAAGCAAGCCAAGCATGAAGAGGGAACAAATATTCTTGTGCTCATTAATATTTTACCACACTATATTTCATATATATTGACTAAACATCAACCAATGATGTAATAAGCATCATATGGTGAGCATTATCGAGTACCGCAAGCAAATATCTCTCTAAAACATTAATTTTATCGGCGGGTGGAAGTCGCATCGAAGGAGGGGGCATCAGGTGTGGAGGTCGTGCCGGGACAGTGTCCACTCTAGAGAGGGGACACCGAGGGACAGTGTCCACGTGCTAGGACAACATGCTTGATTGCAGAGAGGATGTTGGGGATGGTCTCCGCAAGCGGGAAGATGTGCTTGTGTCAGGGGAAGAGGTGTTCACGTCAGCATGATTGGAAGAGGTGTTCGCGCCAGAGGAGAAGGAAGCCAAGCCGGGAAGAAGCTTGCATCGAGGATGAGGGAGGCTGGCAGTGGCTAAAAAGGCGGTGGCAACTAAAGAGGGAGTGGACGGATATGGGGCTTCCAACGGTGAAAAACATATTTAGGGGACCCCTCCAATCCTATTATGAATGAGCTCAAGAGTGGGATTTGAGGGCCTCCTAGTTTTAATGCCCGAAGTAGAGATCCTGCTAGTGACCTTATCTTTGAATTTCAGCCCTAAAAATAATATAGAGGTTGGTTTAGTGTTTTGTTGGAGATGTTTTAAAAGTGAACGTGGTGAGTAAGGGCCTGTTTGATACAACTCATCTTCATCGTTGAAGTGCTTTTTTGGCTTTGGCTCCATAAAGCAACTTTATCGGCGAAGCTGAATTTGTTTTGATGATCTGTTTGGTAAAACAACTTCTTTGGACGGTTGAAAAGAGTGAAATACCATAATATTTTTTTGTTTTTCATTTTTTGTCTCTATTTTCTCTCTTTGTATTTCTCTTCTCTCCATATTATCTCTTCTCTGCCCTGCGTCGACTGTGCCTTCCTTCTCCTACTCCCATCTCTTCCTCTCCCTAGTCGCCGCCTGTTAGTTCGACTGCCCTGATGGTGTCGCGTGGCCCGGCCAGCTCGCACATGCACCGCCTAGAGACGTCCCGGATGCGTCATGCCTCTCTACGCGAACACGCCGCGCCCAGCAACTTGGCGGAGCCACGCCGCCTCCGCTCATCTATGTGCCAGCAAGCCACCTGTGCCCCTCCATGCACTGCTACGCAGTGTTCGTCCCCGTGCCGTTTGTGCCATCGTCCTGGCCGTGCCCGCACAAGGGCTTCTTCATGAGGCAAAGCAGACCATGAGTGCACAGGGGCCACCAGTGCAATATGAAGCAGGTCGAATCTAGTTATTTACATCTCTCTCCTCTTCGTCTCAACATAAAATCCAGGACCTCCACTCGTGAAGCGGAGAGACAATGTCTCGATTGGTGGGTGAAGCTAGAAAATAGCTCGTGAAGTTGTGTATGAATCCATACCAATCGGGCACTAACTTTCTAATGCTTGATTATTAATATATGTCATGTCTCTTTATATATATTTGTATTTTCTTTTTTTTTTGGCAACCGGTTTTCTTAAGATGCAATCGATCCCATTCCCACGTCCTAACTTCTGATGAACCTTGCGGTGATCCGGCCAGTCACATGGACACGTGGGCCCGGGCCACCCTCCTCACGGTTCGACGCGTAATAATTAAATAATTAAATATAATATATAAAACAAAACAGTTTGCTCTGATACGTAACAATAGTCAGCACCCGCCACCGTCGCCTCGCCGTCGCCTCCTCGTCCACACCGAATCGAGGGAGGCCAACACGGCAACACCCGCACGGAGAAGAGGCAAGGGGAGACAGAGCAACCAAGCGTCGTAGCCCTAGCAGCTCCAATGACGGACTCCGACGACGCGCCGCCGCCGGCCGTGCACCGCCGCCCGCTGCGCCCCGCCCGCGGCGCTGCCGCTGCCCAGGGCTTCGTGGCCGCGTTGCGCCGCCGGCTGAGCTCCGGCGCCGCGGCGGCGGCACGCGCCAGCTTCGCGGCAGACTCCGGGGACGAGTCCGGCCCCGGGGAGCCCTCTTCGTCCCGCCGCCGCGACAACGGCGGGGACGCCTCGTCCGCCGGCGGCGGCCGGGGCGGGGCGGGGACTTCTCCGCTTTCACGTTCCGCGCCGCGGCGCCTGTCCACCGGAAAGCCAAGGAGAGCCCCCTGAGCTCCGACGCTATCTTCAAGCAGGTGAGAGAAGAGGCCCATTTGATTGCCGCGCGCCCGCGTGAGCTGTTCGTCGAATTGTCACATTCCCTGCGTCCGATTTAACTTTCTTCACCATGCTTGTTTGATTTCACCAGTTACGATTCTCAACTGGTGTGTAACCAATTAATCATAGCGGGGGAGTTTTCCAGGTGCATCTACGCATGTGGGATAAAGGCGTCGCCTTTTTTTCACAGAATCTGGGAGGGGAAATAACATTTCGTGCTGCATATGCGTGTGAGAAGCTCGAACCTTGCATACAGCGTGCTGCCCACAGTTCATTCTGTTTTATTAGTACGCCAACCTTTTGATGACATAATTAATTAGTGGCATGATATGTCTTGATTAGTGTGGAAAAAGGAACCTTTTTGGGAGCTGTGAGTTCAAATCACGTGACCTCCTTTATTGACATCATATATGACCTGCCATTTTCCAAATGGATCCAGTACATGGGAGCTGGGAGTGTTCGGCTGGTATGAAAGTACTGTTCATGCTGGTACGAAAACACTGTTTATGCTGGTATTGTGTGAGAGAAAAACACTGCTCCGGCTGAAAAAAAAAAAAAGGAACCAGCCAGCCGAAGTTTCCCAGCCGAACACTGCTTCAGCTCACATGGTATGGTCATAGTGAGGTCCCTTTGGAACGTGGGAAATTTTCATGTTTTTCTGTGAAAATGAACTGATTCCTCCTGTATGATTCCTATTCCTATGGAATTCCTGCCTAAAGGGGCCCTATGTGTCTATGCTTTTCTTTTTTCCTCTAATTTTCGCTTCATGTTTTTGTGTTTTTTGGTGCTGTCTTATCAGAGTATATTGTTTTACCATGTAGCTGATTGAGCGCCTGTTAGCTAATACTTCTCTTTTGGTTTTTGACAGAGTCATGCAGGCCTTTTCAACCTATGTATTGTTGTTCTGGTTGCAGTGAATAGCAGGCTCATTATTGAGAACCTGATGAAGGTTCTTGACATACTTTTTCGATTGAGCAAATTGATGCCATTGGTCTTTTGCCTCTCAACATATTTGAGCTGTCTTTTTCTGATGCCTTTTGCAGTATGGCTTATTAATAAGGTCTGGCTTTTGGTTTAATGCTACATCATTGCGAGACTGGCCACTGCTAATGTGTTGGTAATAGTCAATACTGCTCTATTGTCCACTTCTTCAATGGATTCTTATCTCCGAAACTTATCAGCTAATTTATATTTTCAGCCTTAGTCTACCTGTGTTTCCCCTTGGTGCATTTGCAGTCGAAAAGTTGGCATTCAACAATCTCATTACTGATGCTGTAAGCACACACCTCATTGCTATAAAGCTTACTTTTTCTGGTGTCCAGGTTCTCATTAACAGTTTATACATTTGTCCATATTGTGTATGGACGACGGATTATTAGTTTCATTTATAGGAACAGTTGTGAGACACCTTTTGTTTGTATTGTTTCTCCAAATTTTGCTTATAAACCATCGATTTGTGGTTCTTTTCTTTTTCAGGCTGCTACCTGTTTTCACATCCTTCTTACAACATTTGAAATTGTATATCCAGTGCTCGTGATTCTTAAGTAAGTATATGTAATAACCTTTGAGATATATGGTTGATTATGCACTTCGCTATGCATCAAGATATTGACATCTTGTTTATCAAGAAAGGACGTAGAAGCAGAATAAAATGTAGTATACTGTCTAGTTCGTATGAATCTACCATAAGTTCACTTCAAATGTCAAATTGCATTTGTAACTTCTGGAAAATAGTGCTTTTGTACAAATACCGTGCCATTTTGCATTGTGTTAACACCAAACTCTGTAACTGGGTTCAGGTGTGATTCTGCAGTTTTATCAGGCTTTGTGTTGATGTTTATTGCCTGCATTGTTTGGCTGAAGCTTGTATCGTTTGCACATACAAACCATGATATAAGAAAACTGATCACAAGCGGCAAGAAGGTACACTGTGTGATATATTGTTTCCTCCTCCGTTTGTTTTATATTTGCTTTAAAGCTCCTACTTCAATTATGCAATTAGTTGGCCATAATGAAGCAAATATTCAGCCCTCGTTTTTCTTTGTGTTTTATAAATACATCTGAAATACCATCCAAGGGGATTACAATCCTTTTGACTTGATTGAAGTAGGTCTCAGATTTTCTTTTGTAAGAGTCCTTATGGAAGAAGATATTGACATTTATCCTTTTTGGTGTCCCTTTTGTTTTCAAAACACATCTGAGTAATTATCCATGAGAATTTGATTTAATTGAACAAGCACTTAGCAAATATTTTAACCTACTCTAGTGATTCTTCTGCTACTCTCTCAGAATTCTTTAGGAGTTGTGACACTTAATGCACTAAAGGGATTTTAACATAAAAAACATTTACAATGAACATTGATATGTTGCTGGTGGACCTGCTGCTTCTCATCACTGGGGTTTCCTCCCTCTCCTGACTCCCTTGTACTTTGTTACTTTTAAAGATGTTCATAGTAGTCCAGCCTTCTCTGGCCCAAGGTGCTGGGCTTAGCTTGGTCGTGGGTTCATAAATGAAATGCAAAAATATGCAGGTATCTGTATATGTTATGCGTAAAACTATTGTTACTAAAAATATAATATGTCCTATTCGTGTTGATACTTTTTTAAGAAAATATAAAAAATACTAATATTTTGGGCTTCAGGTAAGGAGTTGAGAGTTCTAGGTCCAACCTGGTCCGATGCATGATCACCTCAATTACTACCGCTTATGTTCTTTTTATATGTATTTTACTGTTGTAAGTTAATACACCCTTTTTATTAGGTTGATAATGAACTAACCACGTCTGACATAGATAATTTACAAGCTCCAACTCTTGGGAGTCTAACATACTTCATGTTGGCTCCGACTCTCTGTTATCAGGTAATTTTCTGATCATGTATGTTGATCTAAAGCAGATATATGATTTCTTTATTGCCTTTTGACTGCCCATTTCTGGTTACCAGCAGAAAGGGTGCTGGCAAGGTGTAACATTTTAGAAATGTACTACTTTCGTTTTGCATGCAGCCAAGTTATCCTCGAACACCTTATGTTAGAAAAAGTTGGCTGGTTCGTCAAGTTATTCTATACTTGATATTTACTGGTCTCCAAGGATTCATTATTGAACAAGTAAGCTGTTTATGTATCTCCATATATCTTGTAGAATATCCTCATACATTTCTTAACCTTTTATTGATTTTACAATCTTGCAGTACATAAATCCTATTGTTGTGAACTCTCAACATCCATTGAAGGGAGGATTACTGGATGCTGTAGAGACTGTTTTGAAGCTCTCATTACCAAATGTCTACCTGTGGCTTTGCATGTTCTATTGCCTTTTCCATCTATGGTAAATTATATTTTCTATGTATTCATTCAAATTCAAATAGATGATCAATCCTGATATTATTCTGACATCAGTCATCTATGTGTCTTCTCACAACTACCATGCTCTGGGAGAAAATTATTTCCTTTTCAGCTCTTTCAAATATGCATGTTTGCCGTTTTGAACTTATTCATCTATACAGGTTAAACATACTTGCTGAGATTCTTCGATTTGGTGACCGTGAATTCTACAAAGACTGGTGGAATGCAAAAACAATTGATGAGGTGAAATACTATCATGTTTGTTGCAACCTAGTATTACTTTATTTTTCAAGTATAAAAAGGAATCTAGGTAGCAATAGCTGATGTTGTGTGTGTTGTTTGCTGTTGTTGCTTGTGCTGCTGTACTTGGATGGGATCAGTACTGGAGAAAATGGAACATGGTATGCCTTTTCTTTCTTTGCAATAATAATTCCATCAAGAATTTACTGCCAGACATGGTATACACAGTTGTGGTTAGATGTAATCATCTTAAAGCAACTGCATAATAAAAATGGCAAGTCACTGTAAAATTGTTGAGAACAATGAAATCTGGACTCTTTTGGTACACAGAACTATTCTAATTTGTATGTTCCAAGTAGGTTGAATAATGCCATGAATTTATGGATTTATTCTTCTCCAATGACCTTTGTTGGTCCATCAATTTTATATTAATTTCGTTTGCTGAAATATTATGACTAATAATGTCCACATTTTGACAGCCTGTGCATAAATGGATGGTTCGTCATATATATTTTCCTTGCATGCGAAATGGTATATCAAAGGTAAAATAATATTTGTGTAGATGTTCTGCTCAGGGTTGCTTCCAGTGCATATCAGACTAAACTGTAGCTTCATTACAGTTTGTGCCTTGTAGATCCCTTAACCAGTCAGTGCCTGCTTTGTAATACCTAATTTTTTCAAAGTAACTATAAGAATTACTCCATGCTGTTTAGGACAATCTAATTAGTTCATCACTCATCAGTGAAACTGAAGTTCATGTACTCATAAATGTGTAAGTCCAACAGTAAAAGTATCATTTGAGTTTATTGAGCAATAAGAATGTGCTTAATTTTGTATGGATCTACTGTCCTCCAATCTAGTTCCTATACTGGAGGTGCTGTACTCTGTTAAGTCCAATCTTTTGTGCTGTTGTTATTACTGTTCAAAGAGTCATTTGTGGTGTTGCAGGAAGTTGCTTCTTTTATAGCGTTCTTTGTTTCTGCTGTACTTCATGAGGTAACTTACTCATTTACCTTTTCGCTCTTCATATGCATATATTAGTTATATACTTCTTTATTTTTAAATGTGTCCTTTCGAGTTTCGACATGCTTTTGTTCAAACTTACCAGCTGTAGATTACTTGGATGAAGTGCTCTATATAAAATTCTATATTTCATAATCCAGTCTCTTTGATAAAATTATGACACATTTTCTTTACAATTGTACACCAGTTATGTGTTGCTGTTCCCTGCCACATACTCAAGTTCTGGGCTTTCTTAGGAATCATGCTTCAGGTAAATCTAATACAACCAAGATGCTGTATGGATTAGTATCCAAAATTTCTTTTTTTTCTTTACTCATTTCTTTTTTTTTCTTTACTAGTTCTTTTTTTCATTTGCTATATAGTCTGGGGTCTTATGACCACCAGAAGACATCAGTCATCTAATATGGCTCCTTGTATCCATGTGGTCTCCTAAACAGAAAACTGTTCTGACACCATGTTTCTTTTCCTCTTTTTACCAGATTCCCCTCATCATATTAACATCATACCTCAAAAATAAATTCAATGACACAATGGTGAGCCATATTTTCCTTAGTTGTTATTTTTTCTGAGGAAATCCTTAGTTGATAAGTTAGGATTGTCTTTTTTGTGGGAACCTGTCTAATATGTCGTATATTCAATAGGTTGGCAATATGATCTTTTGGTTCTTTTTCTGCATATACGGGCAGCCAATGTGCATTCTATTGTATTACCATGATGTGATGAACCGGACTGAGAAGACAAAATAACCTACTGTAGACCCTTTTTGGTGTTTCATTTTTCCATCATGGAACCTGAAGGCAATAATTTGTGCACACTCCATAAAACAGCATCGTGTCTTCCAGTTTTTTGTGGTAATCTTTCTAGATCTTTGTCACGTGTATGGTGGATAACCTCATGTCACCATTGTATCTGAATATATAAGTCTAAGTCTGGTGACGTTCTACATGTAAGTGTAATGGCTAATTATTGCCCCACTTTCTGCATTAGTAGTTCGTCTTTTCTCATAATCTTTAATATTAAGAAAAGAAACTCTTAGAACACACTCACACCACACACATTCTACTTCTACCTGGTGATGATGTTATATAACATTTTGGTAGCTATAACGAGCGAAACTTAAGCATGTCTGCAATTTGATATGTAGACCTGTGATGCCCTCTCACTTTATTTGATTTTGAATATAAGGCCCCGTTTGGATGCAATTTAGAGTTTTATAAGAATACTATGGTTTTTGTAAAATACTTTGGTTTTTGAGCATCATGAAGTGTTTGGATGGAACAAACTTTATAGTTTTGAAAACTTTATAGTATCTTGAAGCTCGGTGGTTATAGATTTGATGATGTTTGGATGCTCTCTAAAATGAAAACGTGGCTGCTGAAAATATGGATGGACAGTGCTCCTGATATAAGTTCTGAACATTTTTTTGGTAGTTCGGTCGATTCATTGGCAAAATTATAAATTGGGCTTAGGTACTTCTTTTATGTTTGTTTTTAAGTCTTTGCCCTTTAAACGAATTTAAAAAATGGCATGGACAAGACTTTTGTTTGACTATTTCTGCTGGTAAACTGTCGGAGTAATTCGTGCGCATGTTTATTGCAAATGTCATGGATAAAAAATAGAGAACGAAACTTATATCCGCCGGCAGCCGGCGTTCTACGACCGGAACTTGAGTCCTATCTTGTCGACCGTCTCCCGGTCGGTGAGGAACGTCTTGGCGAGGAGGTCGTCAGCGAGGCCAGAGCCAAAGAGCGCGTCGCCGAGCAGCACCAGGCCGGGGTTCTGGCTGCTGAGCGTGGCGTACAGCGCGGCCGGCGCGGTGCCGTTGTTGTAGAGGAAGTGGACGAGGCCCTCCGGCACGGCGAAGACGTCGCCCCTGCGCAGCACCTTGGCGAAGAGCTTGTTGTCCGGGTACGACGTGATGAAGCCGAAGTAGACGGCACCGTCCAGGCCATCTCCGACGCCCGCGGGTGGTAGTGCGGCGGGGAACACCGCCCCCGGCGCGACGTCGACGCGCGCGTGCGACCCTCCCAGCGTGTTCAGGCCCGGGATCTGCACGGGCAGCGCCGTGAACCCGCACCGACGGCTCGCCGTGCCGCCTGGGTGGTCCACTCCGGCGAAGAAGAAGTCGTCCGGGGTCACGGTCGGTCGCCGGGTCCTTGCACGGGACCCCGTTCACGCGCGCTGCATTGCATGCGTGCAGACATTCAATCGTTGTCATTAACAAGTAATGAGTGCTAAAACATGGGATGGATCGATCAAACCTTTGGATGTAGAGTCGGCGACGCAGAAGTCTTGGAGAGGGTTAGGGTCGAAGGCGGCGCCATGACCGGCGGCGAGAGCAACGACGGCGGTAAACACCATAAGCAATGCGCTAACCATGGCTGTCGATACTGGAAATGATGCTGGTGGATTTGTGGACGAGTAGATAAGACTTGATACTTTGATAGCTCCTTTGTTGGATTGGCATTGGGCCTTGTGATTCGGCACACATATATAGGGCGACTGTGGCGAGGGAATCAACCAAGGAATAATGAATGGTCATTACATGTACATATATAGAAGGAATGACCTCCATGGAAATATCAAATATATAATGGAAATTCTTTTGGAAGAATATAATATCAGACTCAAAATGCGCCAGTCAATGAAAAAAAAACTATCCAACTCAATTATTTACTTATTTATTTTGTTAGCACAACTCATTTCATTCATTAGTGCAAGTTGTATTTTCCACCAACCGAATGAATGGTGTGCTTATTATTAGCGATTGAAGTGATGTTAATAAGGAGGCATATATATGGCAGTGTGTTAAGTCAAAGACAAAACATACAAATCAGCTATTTTTAAAATTGATATTTATTCATTGTAAAACTTGACTTAGCGTAGTGGGACTTTGGAATTTCCTTTTGCAGCAGCCGTGATCTTGTGGCTTTGTAGATGGATTTGAATTTAGTTTGAACATGAACCTTTCAAGTGATCAAGGTATATGTATGCTCATGGTTTATTTATGATTCAAAATTTTAAAATGTATGTTTATATCCATGGCATGTGCTCACCAAATCCGCACTAATTAACTTATACTCCACCACCATTGCAACCTTTGGTTCTACTATTTAGCTCACTGAATAAATAAGCTGGTTGTTTCTCTTTGCCTCCACTCTACTATATGATCTTGTCTTTTAGTCCACTTTTAGCTCACTTATGCATGAATCCAGGCTGTGTTTGGGAGACAATGACCAGTAATGAATAAGGAGTCATGCCAACAGATAAGTTGATAAAACACCTATTCTAAATTATAAGTTGCTTTGACTTTTTTGGTGTATTGGATTTTCTATGTATCTAGATATAACATATGTCTAGATACGTAGGAAATCTGATGTAAAAAAAAGTCAAAGTAACTTATAATTTAGAACGGAAAGAGTAGTTGGGAATTAGCATGTGAAGGGACCGTGACGCCTAAGAGGGGGGGTGAATTAGGCAACTTAAAATTTCTACTCAAAACTAAGGCCTATTTTTCTACCCTTAGCAAAACCTATGCAAAAAATAAACTATCTAAATGTGCAACTACGGTTTTGCTAATGTGTTGCTATCTCTACCGCAAATGGAGTAATGTAATTAATGTAAATACGGAAGCTAAAGAGCAAGGTAGAGATATACAAACTCCCGTCGACGACTCCGGTATTTTTACCGAGGTATCGAGAAGCGCGCAAGCTTCCCCCTAGTCATCGTTGGAGCCCCTCGCAAGGGCCAAGCTCCCGGTCGGGTAACTTCGTGGATAGCCTCGGGCCTTCCCCACGCGCAAGTGGGTCTCCGACGTGCCTTCCGGCAAGCCTCTCCCGGATGCTCCCCGCTGTCTTCACTATCAAGCTTCCGGCCGAAACGCCGCGGGCCTTGTTCCCTCCGGTACATGGTGGCGGCCACACCACAAACGTGGTTGGTGTGATCTCGCAAGACTACAAGCCCCTCCGATGTACAACAATGGTGCGCGCAAGCAGCGAGTGGTAAGAGGTATGCAAACCTCACTAAATACTAGGCCTAAACCTAGAGCAAGCGCATAAGCAGTGGTCTAATCAACCTAAGCACTTCGCAAAGCACCTACGCTAATCACCTAATAAATCACTAAGCACTATGCAAGTGGAGATCACTAAAATGGTGTATCAACACCCTTGATATGTTTCCTCAGCTCCACACATCTCAAATGGCCGGTTGGAGGTTGTATTTATAAGCCCCACTGAGAAAGTAGCCGTTGTGGACGAAATCCGGCTTTTCTGCTACTGACCGGACGCTGAAATCGTCCTAATCGGACGCGTCCGGTCGTCCCGACCTTGAGAGCCGTGGTCAACTGATCGGACGCTGCCAGCGTCCAGTCACCTGCCACCAGACGCGTCTGGTCGCAGTTTCGCCGCTCTAGAACCTCTCTGTACTCGACCGGACTCTGCTGTCCTGTGTCCGGTCGATCTGCCGCCAGCGTCCGGTCCAGCGTCCGGTCGCTGCTGCTGACGCCAGTTTGCCGAGCTTCTTTACCGGCGCGTCCGGTCACTTCTGCGAGCTCGTTTCTTCATGATCTTGCGTACGGCTTGGTTTCTATCTTCGTGCTTGGACTTTGCTTGATATCTTGGGTTTTCTCTTGTGATCCTAAGGTCTTGCTTGAGGTGTTGATCATCGGATCATCACGTCACCTTTGTCCAAGTCACGTCTTGCATCCTATTGAACTACAAAACAATCACTTGCAAATTCATTAGTCCAATTTGGTTGTGTTGGTCATCAAGCACCAAAATCCAAAGTAAATGGGCCTAGGGTCCATTTTCCTTACAATCTCCCCCTTTTTGGTGATTGATGACAACACGACCAATGCAAGCAAATAATAAAATTTTGAAATTTAAAAACTACCTACTTGCTAGGATGCAATGCAAGGGGAGCAAGATTATATGATGCTAAAAGATATTACTTGTAAGACTATATAAAAACTTATCTTGCCCTTGCAAATGTCCCTGTATGGTATTATGGATTTAAGCCTTGCTTCCTACAAAATCTCCCCATTACATAGGCTAATCCATAATCCATTATCCTCCCTTTCTCGGACCATTACCACTTGTAAATTATTAATGCTTGCTTTTGGACCTCTAAATTCTCCCCCTTTGAAATCAACCACCGAAAAGGAAGACATTAGTAGCATAAGGGAGGGTCAAACTTTGTGAGCCTTTATGTGTAGAGTGGAATAGGTCACAAAATTTGACTCTTACATTATATAGATTAAGCTCCCCCTAAATATGTGCATACATATGGTAGAAGACAAAGCATATGCATAATTGGCAAATTTTTGCTCAAGGGAATTTAATCTATATAATGTATAGAGAAAGCATATAAATATCAAAATGAAATCAACATGATGATATCGGTTTAGAAATACCATATGTGGAAACCAATTTGATTTCTACCACTTGCAATGAG
The DNA here is from genome assembly GCA_904845875.1 of Miscanthus lutarioriparius. Lineage (NCBI taxonomy): Eukaryota > Viridiplantae > Streptophyta > Magnoliopsida > Poales > Poaceae > Miscanthus > Miscanthus lutarioriparius. The sequence continues at coordinate 55,333,520 of CAJGYO010000017.1, read as the reverse complement.
TGGTGAATATTTGAAGTGTGATGCTTAACTCCGGGGACTCCATTTTCCTTGCAATGAGACTACTGCACACATGATAAACTTGAAAAGGGTATTAGTCTCAAAGCATCCAACTTGTAGATTAACCTCCCCCTAAATTTTATGCACACAAGTGTGGAATACTTGTAGGAATCATGCACATTGATTTTAGAATCAAAATACCACTTAAAAGATGGCATCTCAACAATGTGAGAATCATTTTCGAAGATGATATTCAGAAACGATTATCTACAATTTGGACTTTGGCACATATTAGATGAAAAATTGCAAGTCAAGCTATGTGCCGTGCTCCTAATTTTAAACCATGTAGGTTTGCTCCAAGGGTTAAGAATGAAACCGAGCAAGCCTACCATATGATATACCTAGTGTATGCATGACAAAAGATATAAGAATTCGAATGCAAACCTAGGCATGAAGAGTAACTAGATGCTAAAAGATACCAATTGTAGGAAAATTTAAATCTAATACCAATTGAAGTAAATTGAATCTAGTTACTTAACATGGGAAAGGGAATTTGGGTCCATAGTATTCACTAACCCACTTGACAATGACTTTGTCCATCATGATGCACCCCATGAAATGCACCCTTACTTTGCCAAGTCTCCAAATTCCCGTAGTCCAAACGGACTCCTCACTTCCCTTTCGGAATCCAAACCTTCTTGGTGCTCTTCATATTTGAAATGATTTCCTTTGGCACCCAAAAGCATTTGACCCCATTGTTGGCTTGCTTATTCACCTTGATGGCCACCACCTTGTCATTCTTCTTCTTCCTCAAGAGATAGGGTGTGGAGGCCTTCTTGTCTACCTTGTTCGTGTAGGTGTTGGAGAGCTTGCTTGTTTGCCTTTTGTTTTTCTCTTTCTTGTTTGCTCCTCCCCCATTCTTCACCTTGCACTCATAGGACTTGTGACCTTCCTTGTGGCACATGTAGCAAACCATGGTTTGTCCTTCATCAAGCTTCTTCACTCCCTTGACGGTGTTATCTTGATGAAGTTGGGCTTGCTTCGCCTTACCCTTCACTTGAGTCAAGTCCTTGGTGAGGCGAGCTACTTCTTGCTTGAGTTGCTCATTCTCCTTTGCAACCTCTTGTGTGCATGTATCTACAACAATTTTCTCAACACAAACTTGGTTGCACAAGGATGAGTCTAAACATAAATTATTGCAAGAAGTAGAGGCATCCTTTTTAGACATGTTAAAGTTAGAACTTTTCTTTTTAGATGCCTTGGTGGGGGTTGAACTAACGGCTTTAAGGTTAGCAACTTTATTAGTTAGCTCATCACAATGTTTGCACATAGTTTCCATCTTAGCAAGCAAACTTTTATAAGCATCTTGTGAGCTAGCTAACTTTTCTTTTAATTTTTTATTTTTCTTTTGTTGACTAGTGCAAACTTTAGCATAATTAAGATTTTGTTGCACAATTTCATTATAAGAAGGCATATCATCATCACTATCACTCTCACTAGAGGATGAGCTTTCATTACCTCATGCCATAAGGCACACACGAGAAGAGCTTGATGATGAGTGCTTGCGGCCTCGCCTCTTGTGATGGTGTTCTTCTTCACTTGAAGAATCATCCCATGATCTTATTGAGGTGAGGGCTTGGTTCTTGCATGCCTTCTTTGTCTTGGGTGTGGGCTTGTTTGGACAAACTTCCACAAAGTGCCCCAACTCGCCACATCCATAGCATCCTCTCTTTCTTTGCTCATTTCTTTGATTTGTGAAAATGAGATCTTGAATTTGGATGGGCACACCCTTGACATTGAGCCTTTGAATCATCTTCTCCACCTTGTTGATTAATTTGATTGATTCTTCATCAAGGTCGGAGGTGGAGGAGGAAGATTGATCATCACTTGAATTTTCATCATCATCATCGTCCTCATCTTCTTCTTCATCTTCACTTGAGGAGCTTGAGCTTGTCTCAACTTGCTTGCCCTTCATCTTCTTTTTCTCGCTACATGCGAGAGCTTTGCCTTTTCTTGATGAAGAAGCTTCTTCTTGACCTATCTTATGTGACATTTCAAATGCCACTAACTTGCCGATGACTATGCCCGGGGTCATGGTGCTCAAGTCCTCCATATTGTGAAGGATGGTGATGATGCTTGCATATTTCTTTTGTGGTAGCACGAGGATGATCTTCTTCACGATGTCCGCATCATCTAGCTTTATTAATCCCATTGAATGGAGCTCATTGATAATTAGATTCAAACGTGAATACATATCACGAACAAGCTCATCATTATTCATTTTAAAGGAATCATAATTTTGTTTAGCTAGACAATGTTTTTGCTCACGGACATTACTTGTGCCGTCATGGAGCTCTTGGAGTTTTAACCAAATTTCATGTGCCGTATTTAAAGTGAATACTTGGTTAAACACATCCATGCTAAATGATTCAAACAAGCAATTCTTAGCTCTAGCATTGAAATGCATTTCTTTTTCATCACTCTTTGTGGGTTTTTCGGGATTCTTGATGGGTTTCATCCCGTCACGAGTGACTCTCCATACACCCAAATCAACCGCCTTAAGGTGGCAAGCCATTCTAGCCATATAATAAGGGAAGTTAGTGCTGTCAAAGTGCGGAGGCCTAGAGGTATCCATCCCAACCACTCTAAGTAGCGTCAGCTCAACGGCGGTTAAGCCAAAGTCCAAATTGAGCCAACCGGCTCTGATACCAATTGAAGGGACCGTGACGCCTAAGAGGGGGGGGGGGTGAATTAGGCAACTTAAAATTTCTACTCAAAACTAAGGCCTCTTTTTCTACCCTTAGCAAAACCTATGCAAAAGATAAACTATCTAAATGTGCAACTACGGTTTTGCTAATGTGTTGCTATCTCTACTGCAAATGGAGTAATGTAATTAATGTAAATGCGGAAGCTAAAGAGCAAGGTAGAGATATGCAAACTCCCGTCGACGACTCTGGTATTTTTACCGAGGTATCCAGAAGCGGGCAAGCTTCCACCTAGTCCTCGTTGGAGCCTCTCACAAGGAATCCCTCGCAAGGGCCAAGCTCCTGGTCGGGTAACTCCGTGGATAGCCTCGGGTCTTCCCCATGCGCAAGTGGGTCTCCGACGTGCCTTCTGGCAAGCCTCTCCCGGATGCTCCCCTCCGTCTTCACTATCAAGCTTCCGGCCGAAACGCCACGGGCCTTGTTCCCTCCGATACACGGTGGCGGCCACACCACAAACGCGGTTGGTGTGATCTCGCAAGACTACAAGCCCCTTCGATGTACAACAATGGTGTGCGCAAGCACCGAGTGGTAAGAGGTATGCAAACCTCACTAAACACTAGGCCTAAACCTAGAGCAAGCGCATAAGCGGTGGTCTAATCAACCTAAGCACTTCGCAAAGCACCTACGCTAATCACCTAATGAATCACTAAGCACTATGCAAGTGGATATCACTAAAATGGTGTATCAACACCCTTGATATGTTTCCTCAGCTCCACACATCTCAAATGGCCAGTTGGGGGTTGTATTTATAAGCCCCACTGAGAAAGTAGCCGTTGAGGACGAAATCCCTTTTACCATCGATCGACGGGACCTTTGAAATCGCCCTGACCGACGCTTCCGGTCGTCCCCGACCGTTAGAGCCATGGTCAATCGACGGATGTCCGCCAGCCAGTCTCCGGTCACCGCCACCGGACGCGTCCGTCGTGATTTTCTTTGCTCTGGAACCTCTCTATACTCGGCCGGACTCTCATCCTGCGTCCGGTCGATCTGCCTCCGGCGTCTCCGGCGTCCGGTAGCTAGCTATCACGCCAGCCATTCTCGAGCTTCTTTAATGACAGCGGTGCGTCGTTCGGCGTCACTATCAAGCTTTCGTTTCTTCACGATCTTGCGTACGGCTTGGTTCCTATCTTCATGCTTGGACTTTGCTTGATATCTTGGGTCTTCTCTTGTGCTCCTAAGGTCTTGCTTGAGGTGTTGATCATCGGATCATCACGTCGCCTTTGTCCAAGTCACGTCTTGCATCCTATTGAACTACAAAACAATCACTTGCAAATTCATTAGTCTAATTTAGTTGTGTTGGTCATCAAGCACCAAAATCCAAAGTAAATGGGCATAGGGTCCATTTTCCTTACAGCATGGCCGAGCCTTTTATGAACTTCTCTTCTAGCATAGTTAACCATTTTGCAAATATTCCAAAGAGACTACAAGGGATCATCATTGCAAATATCCACCAAAGAGCTTTCAAATCTACGTAACAGGAAACAAGCGAAGCCACACTATCTCCGAAACACCAAACCCACTACTCTAATACTGCCCAGCCATGGATCCAGAACTCAACCGAAGTATCCATGTGCCTTGATGTACTTTTTTTTAGATAAAGGAAAACAACGTTCCGGCCTCTACACTTACAAATTAAGTGTATACAGCCATTCGAAACAGATCCAAATAGCATTAGATAAGACAAAGACATTTGAGCTACAACACAAGATGACGCTTCAAAAGATGAGAAGGAGATGAAGGGTCGACCGTTCGTCAAATCTATAGAAAAGGTTTGTAACGGTAGTCTCTAGTTTTTTGCAGCATAGCAGCCTCCACTACCACCACAGAAAATATTTTAGGAGATAGGTGTCCTGATTAACAGAGGCAGGCAAAAAGTAAAACGGTCTCCTAAAATAACTAGTAATTTTTAGAGATGGTCATACTATTTAAGGAGACAACCCACCTCTAAAAATCATATTAATAGGGTAGACCTTTTAAGATGCTCGCCTATATAAAAATATAAGCCTATTTTAAGATGGGCCTCTTAAAATTGGCAAGCCCAGGTCCAGCCCATTAAGTCTAGCCACCCACGCCGAACCCTAAGTCCTCTCATATCCTCCCTTCCTCCCTCAACCGCACCCTTCCCTTAGTCGTGCATCCTCTCCTCCCTCACAAGATTCAAAGAGCCTTCCCTCTCCTCTCTGCTCCCTCCACTTCTATGGTGTACCCTCTCCTCTCTAGTCAATCAGCTTCCTCCCCGTGCTCACCACACGCCAATGGATGACCTCTGCGCGAGGGGGAGCATCACCACCGCCGAGATGGCCCCCTGCCCACAGGGATTGATAGATCCACTCCATGCACAGTGGTCAAGGGAAGGTGTTGCGGGTTCATAACCTGTGACAAGCAATGTGGTTCATTAGATGTCAAAAGTGTGGGTCTCTGGAGGCTTGGTACTCAAGAACACAAGAGAGACACAAAGGTTTATCCTGGTTCGGGCTATAGAGGCCCTACTCCGAGCAATGAGGAGTTCTTCATATTCAATAGCACCCAAATCAGGGGGGTTACAACGAAGCATAATGAAAGTTCGGTAGGGGATCGCTCGGTGCTATCCTACGGCTTGTGGGCGGTGAGGTTTCTTCCCCAGAGAGTAAGGGATTAGCCCTCTCTCTTGCTGGGTTGCCGGGGAGAAGCACTCACCGGCTTCTCTCGGAATGTCTAATCGGTTGACTGAACTCTAGTTGCTCAGCCCTCTCTCTGCGGGAGCCGACCTTCCCCTTATATTGCATGGGAGGTCGGGTATAGGTCGGTTTGGGGGCTTTGGTCTATGGTCTTCGTGCGCCGGGGTACAGCAGGGCCCTGCTGTAGTGCCGGTGGACCTGGGTTTCGGCGTGGAGTTGGCGAAGCTACGAGGCGCCACCTGACATTGCTGATGCCCCTTGTAAGGACCGTGACGCCTAATAAGGGGGTGAATTAGGCAACTTAAAATTCTACTTCTAACTATGGCCTCTAATTTTACCTTAGCAAAATCTATGCAAGAAAGTAATCTATCTAAAAGTGAAACTAAGGTTTTGCTAGGTGTGTTGCTATCTCTACCGCAAAGGAGTTATGCACCCTAGGTTCCAATCCTATGAACTAGCCTATCAAACTAAGCTAGGAAAGTATGCACATAACCAAGGTACATAATATAAATGTGGAAGGTAAAGATAAGGTAGAGATGCAAACTCCCGTCGATGACTCTAGTATTTTTTACCGAGGTATCGAGAAGCGTTCAAGCTTTCCCCTAGACCTCGTTGGAGCCCCTCGTAAGGAATCCCTTGTAAGGGCCAAGCTCCCGGTCGGGTAACTCCGTGGGTAGCCCCGGGCCTTCCACATGTGCAAGTGGATCTCCGGTGTGCCTTTTGGAAAGCCGCCTCTACCGGACCGCTCCCTGTCGTCTTCACTATCAAGCTTCTGGCCGAACTACCGTGGGCCTTGTTTCGGTACATGGTGGCAGCCACATCACAAGCACGGTTGGTGTGGTCCCGCAAGACTACAAGCCCACCGAGTACAAGCACGGTGCGCGCAAGCACCTTTGATCAAGAGGTATGCTGTAACACCCTAAATTTTGACCTAGTTTAAAAACCACTAAAAAATTGAACTTTTTAAAACTTTGCATAGGAACCAACATATACAATTAATTAACCTAGGTATTAGTATAAATAGGCCAACACAGAAATTAGAAATTATATGTGTAGGATTGTGTGCTTGAGTGTTTGCTTGCTTGTGGAACATATGGTGGTACTTTATTTTCAAAGTTGCATTTGAATTTGAATTCAAACCATTTCAAAATAGCTTAATAGGAAGTCTAGCAAATAGAAAAGGGAAAAGAAATAGAAAAGAGCTACTGGGCTCCCTCTCCCTACCCCCTTTCCTTCTGGCGTGCAACGTAGCCCATCTCCCTCTCCCCTTCTTTCCTCTCCTGCGTGGGCCGGCCTCCAGCCCAACGCTCCCGTGGTAGCAGCCCGCATCCCCCTCTTCCCTCTCTTCCTCACTGATAGGTGGGTCTTGACTATCAGCTTCTTCTTCCTCCCCAAGCGGAGCCCGCGTCCGCGCCACCGTACCGGCCCCGCCGTGGCCCATCCCAGCACTAGGGAAGACGAGCACACAGTCGTGGGGTTGACAACGCCCTGAGCCGTCCCATATCCCCCTCTCCCTCCTCTCTATGTCCACAACGCGTCAACACTGGTAGGGCAACCGACAAAGGAACCCCACTGACGTGACCATGCATTGCGCCGACCTTGCCAAAGTACAAACGGACACAAAGGCATCCAGCTCACCATTACCGAGCTCGAACACGTGCGTGAGGTGTAAATATCCATCGGCGGTAGAGAAAATATCTCATCGCCGCCACCGACCTTGCTGGCCTATAAAAGGCCCGACCGGTGAGCCTCCGCCTCAACTATCACAGCTACGAGCTCCACTGTGAGCTGGAACATACCATCTCCCCCTTCGTTCTCCCCTTCTCCCTCTCCATGGGGCGCTAGGTCCGTTTCCCCCAAATCAGGTACCGACGACGCCATTGGAGCCTTCTTCTTCTTCTTCCCTTCTCGCTGCGTCCCCGGCCAATTGGAGTGGCAGGTGAGTTTTCCCAGATCCTTCTCCACCTTTTGGTGTAGCTCATTTCCCTCCCTCACCTCTGTGTTATGCTGTCCCTATGTGCCATGCACCACTGAGCCTCCATGGCCACCGGCTAGCCATCGGCAAGGTTCAGCTGGTCATCACGCCACCTCCACTACACTCCTCACACACCCGCGCACACGCACATGTAGTTGGTTAAGTAGGATAGTTTCGTTAGGAGCACTTTCACCTCTCGCTGCCGCCGCACTGGCTCCGACGAGCCACCACCGCTGCCTCGGGTACTCGTTGCCACCGTTGACCTCACCACCGGCCGTGGTGAGCCTCCTCGAGTGCCGTCCACCCCTCGAACACCTCCACCGGGGCCCGACGCCGCCGACGTAGCTTACCCCGGTGAGCCCGAGCCCTCTCCCCTATTCTGGTAAGGTAAGGTTCCGGTGGACTCCGTCCGGCTGTCGTCTCCCTCTCCCCCTCTTTTATCTCTGTTGGGTAGGACAGGGCTAAAATGGCATCGTTGTTGTCGTCCGTCCCCGTCCGTTACCTCCTCCTCCCCTTTCTTTCTCTGTCGCTTGGGCCACGGCCTTAACGCCACTATCGCCGTCCTCCACCGATGTGGCAGGATGGCCCACCTGTCACACACACCCCCCACACCACACACAGCGCTGGGTGCAGAGTAGAAATTGCTAGGTACACCCGGGTAGTGTACACAGAGTGTTAAAAACCTATTTTCTGGCTTAGAAAAAATCCTAGAAAATTTGTAAATAAACTGGATGACATAGGGAATTTAATCATATACTTTTCACCCATATTTTATGTACAAAAATTTGGACATAAAATTCCACTTAGATTTCCATCTATAAATAAACTTCTAAAATATATAACTTTTGAACCATAACTCCTTTTTACATGAAACCACCTCTAAAATTCATCTAAAATCTAGCTCTATCATTTGCACCACCATATTGTTCTATGTTTGCTTTGCCTTTATTTGTGTTCTAGCAGTAGTCTTATACAATCGCTACGCCTGGCAGACGACGGTGATCGTCAGGAGAACGAGGAACCAGATTTCGTAGACGTGCCAGAAGGTGAAAACGACATAGGCAAGTCCTAGCTCCCCTCTCTACCATCTTGCTTTAATTCACTGAATTTTTTTAAAACATGAGAATATGGGCTCAGTTATTGTGAAATGATTATTGTTGAATTAAGATAAATGGTTATCTTGTTAATTTATGAGCTCCACAATATGAATGAACTTAGGGATAATAATGGAACTTAAAATTGGTAAACCTGAAACTAAACCCTGACATGGGGCAAGTGGTGGTAATCTATGGATGTAGTTTACCATGACAGGGATGCCTGTAGAGGATTCGTGTGAGAGATACTCGCCTCGGTCACATAAGGACCGGTTCGTAGTCCCTCTCACCTATTGAGATACTACGTATAGCCACATGCCTATATGGGTAGGCTTGATCTCACACCCCATTATATTGAAGTATAATTTCTACTAGGAGACTGGTGTAGTTAGTGGAATATCAGGAGCAGGCATGGGGAATATGTTTTCTTCCGTGGTCCGTTTGGCGTGGATGCTATGTGATCTTCCACGTTAAGCTTTTGAGATTTTAGCCGCATTCGAGCCCATGATTATTGTTTTGGCCGTGTTTGAGCCATGTTGTTATTTATTGTGATGATTAGGTATCATCATGTTGGGACGATTAGGTATCCTCCCAATTTATATGTGTTTCCAACCTCTGAGAAGCTTGTTGACACCTATGGAGGCACACAGAGACAAAATCCGCAAGTGCACGGGTCTCAAAGTAGTTTCCACCCGGAGTATTATCGAGTATCGTATCCACGGGGAAACTTGTGTGTGTTGTCTAACAAGTTTGTCCAGGGATAGCAATCAAGGTTTAAGGTATGAGTAGAGAGGATTCCTATGGTTATGACCCTATGCAAAGCAAGGGTTATGATTCTAATGTTCACTTTGGGACGCCGCTTAAACAGTAAAGCACCGCTAATAGATAACTCTACTGACACGACTATGGTCCTACTAATTTAAGAACCTACTCAATTCGATGTGTACTACAAAGGATAGACGGGGCCATCACCTCCTGCTGCTACCACAAAACCAAAAAGCAGGGAGCAAACATAGGTAGCCGATAGCCTAAGCACCACGCTTATGCTAATGATTACTACTCTAATCTAGCTAGCAAGAACTAGAGCACTCAAAAGAACTGTGAATCCGTGAACAAAAGATCACAAAACTTACTTTAAACAAAAATCAATTACCAGAGGTATCTTAGATGTAGACTTGGAGAAGCCTAGATCCGCCAAAGTACAAGCCATAGAGGTAGTACTGACAGGCCGGCACTCCCTCCAAACTCTTCCCTCACTCTCTAGCTCACTAATTCTATTGTAAGACTAGATTCTATAGAGGACTAATCTTCTCTTGAGAGCTAGCCCTGATCCTGATGACGAGGATATGAATTAGGGTTTTAGGATGGGTCCAGGGAGGGGGGCAGGGGCTGGTATATATAGGCCAGAGCGTCAATTCTGGACCCTCCGATCAAACTGACTTGAAAGAACGATGTAAATGCAATCTAGGAGGCGGTGGAGAACCGACATTCAAAGGAGGGGCTGACAGGTGGGCCTAGGGGGCCAGGTGGCCTATAGGTGGGGCCGGCCAGCCCCACATGGCAGCCACCTGCCCTTCGCTTTGGTGGTTCACCTTCTGGAGTCTTTTAGAATTTTCCCACATCGGTTTCGCTGCAGATAAATGTGATTTGCTTTGACGAAATTGTCCTCCTTGCCAGTTTTCTAGATAAACCCTGCTGAAAACGTAGATTCACCAAAACTTATGGAATTTGTTAGTTTAAACCCCTAAACCTATGTTGGCAATCCTTTTTATGCATTTATATAAGTTATGTTGATGGTTTATGATTGATGTTAATGACCGTCAACAAAGCCGTAGTAGAATTATATGTACATCTAAGGTCACGTACATTCGGGTACGGGGTCTCATTAGGTCCATTTCATCCACTGGTCATGGATGAGGTTGCACCTAGCCTGTGGGGAAATTTGTACACCTCTGCAGAGTTAAGTAAACCTATTCGAATAGCCACGTCCTTGGAATAGGCAAATGCTAGGATGGGATACTATGATTAGATTTACTTTTATGTATAATAAAGCTGCTAATGGAACTGACGTTAACCCGGGAACTAATGGGAATGGTAATACTCCACTAGGACCCAACCCTTAATTATAATCACCACTACACTTCTATTTCCACCCTATGGTTAGGGCTTGCTGAGTACGTATGTACTCACCCATTGTTGACCCACAGACTTTGGCACGGAAGAAGACTATGACTTCGACGAGGAGACGTACCATGAGGATTAGGAGTCATGCAAGGAAATACATTCGTAGGAGTATGACATCGAGGCTAGGGTTTCGACCGCGCTTAAGTTGCCTGTGGAATAGGACACTGCTTCGCTGTATAATAATACCACTCTAGAGACTACCAGGAATAATGCCATTTCACGACCGTAGTATTTCGCTACATATGTAAGCCTAAGACCATGGCCCTTTGGGCCACTATTGTAAGACCCTATTTTTAGATATCAATAAAGGTAGGAACCTTTTATTATATATCTATGTACCATTCTTGTGATTTTGCATACTTGTGCGTGATCCTAGCGCAAGTATGGATGCACTTAGGTCTCTCAAAATGAGGGGCTGACAGAGTGGTATTATTGCCAAGCTTGACCATAGGACAAAGCCCTAGAATTGGAACGCGTTTAATAATTATCATAGCGATAGTAATAACCATAAACATAATAAAAATATAATAGATGAACTTTTCTCATTGTTGTTTCTCATTTGTGTCGCAAAAATGTTTCTAACCCCTATGAAAAAATGTTTCTAACCCCTGTGGTGAAATTTTTGTAGCAATGGACGACATATGGGAGCGTTCAGACTATTTGACCATTGGATTATTCCCACCGCTCCTTTGGGAGACACTCCAGTGCTTGGGTTACATGGAGCCTCCCATGTACTACTATTGCGAGTACGATGTGGAGGGTGTACTCAAGTGCGAGATGCACCTGCATATTACCGAGCATCCAATAAGCACTGAGTTTAGGGTTAGATGCATCCTAGCAATTGGAAGAGAACTGAGTGACACATGCCAGATTGCAACACGCTGGGCTCTCATGGATATCTGTCAGGAGTATGAAGCGAAGGTCAACAACACTCATGCAAGATTCTTTCCAGTGATGGATCAGACTTCTCTCATTTGGCGTAAGAAGATTAAGGCAATGGAAAAGGCTAAACCCCAGACGCCATAATACACTCTAATGACTACAGCCAAGTAACTACATGCCCTCAACATTCTTTACAAAAATCAAGAACGGGAGTTAAAGATAAGGAACACTAAACTCAAGGAAGCAGAAGCTGAAGTACAAGCACTAAGGACAGAGCAACTCATGCTAAACTCACAACTATCAATCATGATAGAAGAAAAGGAGCAATGCAAGCAAGAACTACATAAGGCCCTTGAACGCCCAAAGGTGAGGAAAATAAGAAAGAGAGCCTACTGAAGAATCAACCACCTACAATATCAAAGAAGACTGTTGGGGATGCAAATACCGTCGGACCCTCTCGAGTTTCCTTTAGGACTGGATGCTAAGGGATATGCATGTGAACTTCATGATGGAACCTTCACGAGATACAGTTCATGTAAAATAAATAATGGGAACTATAGTAGCTAGTAGTAGTGTCTAGTATTCCGAGTAGTAGTAGTACACCTAGTGTCGCTTCGATGTCATTAGAAGTATGAGTTATCGCATAGCAATCACCCTAGCAGTTAATGTATGATGCACCCTTGTATCATATATGTATGACTGTTCGTGTGATATAATATATTGTGTGTTTATTTATGCATGTGTGTCTTTGCTTGCTTGTTATTTTATTGCACCCAAATCCTAGAGGATGTCTTCTCATCCTTGTTGCTCCATAGCAATAGATGGAAAGTAGGTCCGATAGGATTCAGGATCACCATGAAAAGGCCACCGAAAGGCAGGTTCATGAAGAAGAGGAACCAGTTGCACCACAACCTAGAGGTAGGCAAAATAGTGGCAATCACAAGCATCATAACCGTAGGCATGGGCATGAGCAACCACAAGAAGATAATGTTCCGATTGTAGAAGAAATACATGAAGGAGGTGAAGAAGAAGTTGAGCAAAATGTTGGAAATAACCCGGTACAAGGGGAGGAACCCCCGCCACCCCCGCCAACATTGGTAGAAGTAATGGATCGACAAACACGATTATTGGAAAAACTTGCAAGAAGATAGGATAATGGCAATGGACATGGAAAAATGGCAGCATTCATGAGGCTTCACCCACCAACATTTGACAGTGCAGAAGATGACCCATTGTCAGCAGATGATTGGTTATGTACCATCACCAAGAAATTAAGTGCAGTACGAGCCACCAAAGAAGAAAAGGTTATTTTAGCGACCCACCAACTAGTAGGAGCCGCTAGTGAATGGTGGGAAAACTACCAAGATGCAGCTAATGAACCAGAAGCTATCACATGGCAAGAATTCATGGAAGAATTCCATGAATATCACATTCCCAAAGGAATCATGGAGATAAAAGTAGAAGAATTTCTTTCCTTGAGACAAGGCCCAATGATAGTAAATTAGCATATCATGAAGTTTATGAAGCTAGCATGATATGCACTAGAGCATGTTAACTTCGACAAGAAGAAGCAGAGATGTTTTAGGAGAGGACTAAATGCATCCCTAAGAGAACAAATGGTCACTCACATTTACCTAGATTTCAACACGCTAATAAACCACACTATCTTGCTGGAAGAAGAACATGTCAGAGCTGAAGGCGAACAGAAGCGCAAGTTCCTAATACAACGTGCTCACCAACAAGAAAGGACACAACGAGTCCGCACCAACAACACCGCATCCACAAGGTATCAGCCAACCATGCAGTATAGGTCATCCGGACCCAACACTTTGTAGACCACATCCAACTACAAGAACAACAATAGCAGCAATAACAACAACAACAATCAGCCCAAGAATACCAATAATGCAGCAATGGAGACCTATTTTGGATGCCGACAGCTAGGACACAGCGTAGCCCAATGCCCTTATAAAGCCGCAAACTCTGCCCCTGCTCAGTCTATAGCCAGCAATAAGACAGCCGCCTCAAGAGTTGGATGCACAACACCTCAGAACTCTGGACCACCAAGAAGGAATGCCCTAAATTTTGGGCAAGGCTGTGGGAACCATGTGAACGCAAAGGAAGTACAGGTAGCACCTGATGTCGTGTACGGTGAGGTTTTAGTAAACTCCACTTCTACAACCGTGTTGTTTGATTCTGATGCTTCGCATTTGTTTGTTTCTGCTTGTTTAAGAATAGTGTTACTCCCCACCCCTCTTTTGATTCGAACCCTTGGAGCTATCCTCAAATGCACCCTCAAATGCCCTTGAGTGAAGATAATGATAGATGGAGTAGAGTTTCAAGCAGATTTAGTAGTACTGAAGACACAAGGTTTGGACATAATACTAGGAATGGATTGGTTAAAGAGACACCATGGCACTATATCCTGCAGTGATAGAGCAGTAACCCTGATAAATCACAAAGGAATAAAGGTAGAATGTCACCCCAAGCTCCCAAAGCTGAACAATGATTTGCAACATACAGGCAACAAGCATTGAAGAAGTACCAGTCGTATGTGAGTACCCCAATGTGTTCCCTGAAGAGTTACCCAGAATGCCACCTGACAGAGACTTGGAGTTTATTATTGACCTAATACCCGAAAATGTACCAATTGCAAAAAGACCCTACCGAATGGCAGCCAATGAGTTGGAAGAATTGAAGAAGCAACTATGAGAGTTACAAGAGAAAGGATACATTAGACCAAGCTCATCACCTTGGGGATCACTAGTTTTGTTCGTAAAGAAGAAAGAAGGCAGCCTCCGAATGTGTATTGATTATCGGTCTTTAAATGAAGTCACCATCAAGAATAAGTACCCTCTACCAAGAATTGATGACCTGTTTGATCAACTAAATGGTGCCAAGTATTTCTCCAAGATAGATCTAAGATCATGTTGGTGCTTCTTAGCGTAGCTACTAGGTTTGTATCCCTAGCAATGGCGCCAGAAATGCTTGTTAGTATTTCTTAGCGTCATCACTAATAATTAGCAATGCCACTAAGTAATAGCCTTGATAGTTCCTTAACAATTTTAGATATTTATCCGCAAGCGCACGGAGCTATCATTGTAGCATTTCACCTAGAAGTATGTAGGGTATCATTATTTATATTTTCTCAAAGGAAGGCATTTATTGATTAAGAGTCTAGTATGGATATGAATTTGAATAATAATGCTTGCAGGTACACCAATGTTTATAGCAGGGGTAAATACGGTGATTTCAAGATAGTGGACACACACTTGGCATTCCTCAAAGGATAAAATAGAAAAGAAAGAATAAAAGAATAATCCTAAGTCAAGCAGGCATTGGTCTACTATAGTATGGAGCCATGCCACCGCCTATCGAAAGAGGGGCTGAGGAGCGCTGGCAAGGGGTTGGGCGCCCCTAGAGGTTGGCCGCCCCTTGACCATGCCCTCTTGTCACTGCCTTCACGTGGCAGGCCATGGGCTTGACATGGATCACTGCTCTATGGGGTTTTGCCCCATTTTAATTGATTTGATGGGCGTCTCCCTTGTTCCTTTGAGCAAATCAGCGTCGGAAAGCGCCTTTCGGTGAATTATTCTATGTATTTGTGTTTGTGACCTGTAAAATAATGTTCTCCAAATACATGTGGAACTTGGTTAATAGTAAATGCATATGTGTTTGAGATTGCTTATTTCTCCCATTTTTGTGTCTTAATTGGCGATTGGATTTGATTGGTAAAGACCACCAACAAAGTCCCCCAAGCTTAACTTTTGCTCATTCCGAGCAAATTGCTAAGTTATTGGTTGTTGATCAGTAGTTGCTACAATGATGAATATAATTCACAAGTGCCATGCCTATAACAAAGTATTCTTCCTCAATTTAAATAAGTTTGGCATTCTATCCACCCTTATAACTTGATCCCTGTGGGGCTTATTACTTTTCCAAGTCTTAGGCGGTTGCAAGATAGAACGGTTCTAACAGAATTACCAATCATTCATTCTTTGATCAACCTTCTATCCAGAGGTTTTATGAATTTTGTAAAATAAAATGTAAGTTCCTCAAATGATTCACTCGATCGCTCAATGTGTATGATCCTCACCAAGGCATTTGATTGCTTTGCCTTCTTTTCATCCTATCTCTAAAATGTTTTGAGTGGAGTTTTAGGTAGGTATGAATGAGAGGCATACTTACATCACATATATTGCTAAGTCAAAAACCAGATCCAAGGAGATGTAAGTCATACACTTTGATCAAGATGTGCAAGTGTGTGGAATATTTTTCCTAATCCTAATATTTTTGGTACTCCTTTGATCATGACTTTCTCTCTTTTGATAATTACCTTAGAAGCATGGGCTATCTCTTTTTTTAGCACTTTGGAACCTTCATGTGTTCCATTCTTTTTTCTTCTTTTCTTTTGCTATTTTGAGAGCTTCATGTGTCTCTCTTTTTTTAGCATAGCCCCATACTTCTTTTTGGCATATGAAAACTTTTGAAGAGGAAGACTCATGACAAATGAATGGAGTTTTTTTAGGTGGACGGAAAATATGTTTTTGCGTAACTCTTAGTGTAAGAGTTAGCATTTTATTTGTGGGTGTACGTGAATCTTGATCATGGGTGCATGACGAGAAACTTTTGATTTTAAATCATGTCATGTAGCCATGGTAGGAATTCATAATCATTGAGGAACTTTTGATTTTAGCCATTTTAAATAAAAACTCCGGATGTCAAGTTTCTCTTAGAATAAAGTCATAACATATTCTATTTACCGTATCATAACTTGCAACAACTTAGAAAAGGATCTTGCTTTTGCAACCCACAAGTTTCAAGTTCTAGGATGAGACATTTTAGCCAACACACTTAAATCTTGGGGAATACTAAGTTACAGCCTAGGCACAGATGAATTATAGATAGAGCAACTATTCATCATTTCAACATAGGAGAAACTAAACATTCTTAAATCACATATGAGAGTGGAGTAATTATTTTTGTTGTTTTTATCATATTTCCTTTTTTTTGGAATTATATATATTTTTTTTGATTTTTTAAATGCTAATAATTAAATAAATGTAGAAAATAAATAATGCGAAAAAAATGCGAAAAATAAAAGATACTACTTACCTCTATGGGGGTCCTCCCCCAAGCTTGCTCATTGCCTACGGTCCGGGATTGAACCCCATGTATCGCCAGTAGGCCGCCTACTGTTCTCGCTATTACTGCAGCATCGCGTTCATTTGTGCCATTTGTTGTTGCTATTGTTGATGCCACTGGGCCGAATCCTACACGTGAGTATTAAGTGTGTTTTGGATCTCACTAGTGTGGATTTCTAATTCTATGAGGCGGTTGTTGACGTCCTCCCATCCTGAGACGGACTGTCATGGTTGCACAGGTGGAGGGAGTCCCTCGGAGTTGGATGAGTGCATCGCCCATGCTGTGGTGTCAACCTCTGCCCATCCAAATCCTCCGGCCTCATGTGTCTGTGGAATACGCTCCCAACGGGGGTGGTGCATGGGTGTGAACCCCGACACTTGCCCATTCAGGAATGGCTCCATGTGGAATGCCTAGGGTGCAGCGGGAAAAGGCGGCGGTTGTGCCTGTGAACTGCTTGCTTCATTTCTAGCTCTGCTCCTTATCACCCTGCCAGACATAGAATTTCTACGAGTTTCCTCTTGTGGGACAAGAGGGAAGGTTAGTGCAGGGGAATTATAAAAACAAAGACCTGAGTTAGGTAACAGGATCTCGTTTGTACACCCCTAAAAGAAGAACACAAGTTGTCCGGCTGTATTATGTTTCAAATGATGCCCTTGTAACAAGTAATGCTCATCGATAATAAGGCGTGGAGTTGAAATATATTCTACTTCTTGATTTTCCATTGCACCGACACTAGTGGCAATGCGAGTAACAAGAGATATGCAAGATATTGAAGTAGAAAATGTTTTCAACAATTCTAACCAATGGTTGAATATTTATTTGACAGGAGCAATTTTAATCTTTTTAATCATGGCATAGAGTATTTGCATTTTAGTATTATGAACAACTCGAATATCTTGCCTAGAGAATAAAGTCATTGCGATCCAACGATGCATGAGCCTTAAAGTGGGGTGTTGGATGTCCATGTTACGGGGTGCAAATTTTCCAACTACGACTTGACCCGAATTTTCATTCCAAAATATATGGCAATCAAAACCTCTAACAGCATGATCTATGTCAATTAAGCATTTTCGATGGAAACCTATGTGTTGGGTAAGATCTCTCCAAGTGCAAAAATGCTCTATTTCGAACAAGCAAAAAGTGATCCCATTGTCGACTTCTTTTAGTGAGCATAAAAATTGGATGGTTAAGAGACGAGAACCTTCTTTCCAAATAGGATCAATTTCTTCCCACCCAACGGCTTTCCAAATAGAGGCAAACTCGACATCCATACCTATGGCTTGGAGAAGCGCGGGGTCGTATAATGGCGTAGGCTCGAACTCACGGTCCTTGATGAGGTGGAAGGCTTCCATCTCCTGGCCTCTTTCCAAGTCAAGGTGGGGCTCATCATCGTCCTCCATAGGTTGTCCTTGCTCTTGTTCTTGCTCTTCCGTTGGCACGGTTTCTTCATCTTCATGCATCGAGCTTTCTTCATGCTCGGTGTAGTGTGAGCTTGAGCTTCCACGAGAGCACTTCGAGATTGATCCCATGATCTTCTTGACGACGCCGACGATGGCCTTTCTAAACCTACCCATGGCAAAAAACAACACAACAACAAGCAAAAACTCGGGCGCAGGTTAAGGGTTAGCACAAAAGTAAAATGATGAACCCGAGTACTAGCTTGAGCTTGGAATTATTACAACACTTTCTTGCACTAAAACTTGTTGGAAAATGCTTGGAAGAAAATTGGGAGCAAGTGAGTGAGTGGGAGAGTGAAAATGAGAGAGTGTGAGATGGGTGATGGGCTTCTCCCGGGTTGCCTCGGTATTTATAGTGGCCAAAACCGACAGGAGGGAGAAGGGGCAACGGCCACCTGCGTGCTGTCCAAACGGTAGGGCCAACGATCACCTGCAGGGGCCGACCGCCCCATAGGGTCGCCCACCCCCCTGGTAGCCCCGTTCGGTTTGCCCTTTGGCAGAGAGCCCCCAACGGCTATTTCAAACTTGGAGACGTTGGGGTTTCGTCCAGATCCCCAATGATTTGCTTATTTTTATATTTCCAACAAATTTTTATTGATTTTTTTTAATTTTTATAATTATTGCAAAAATGAAAATTAGTAATAACAAATTATTTTTATTTAGAAAATGATTTTTGTGGGATTTTTCAAAGATTTTTATTTTGACATAAAAATTCAATGAAAATTTAAATTTTAGGAATATTATTTTGAATATTTTTAATTTTAAAGATAACTACTGATTTACCTTCGGCAAGGGTTCGACGTTTTTGGTCCATCGGATAAGACCTCTCCTCCTTCATTGACCTACAACTGCATTAACATTTTTGAGGGACTTCTCGGGTTGCCCCGAGGTTTTCCCCGAATGATCAACAGGAATGGCGGCAGCTATTTGCGAAATTTGAGTTTCTATCATTTTGTTAAAACTTAATTGATTTTTCACTACGGAGGATAAATTTTCTATTTGGGAATTTATATTTTCTAGAATTTTATCATTTGACATTAATTTCTTTGTAATATTTTCATTAATTTTAACTTGGCCTAAAACCAAGTCTTTGAAAGAAGGTTGATTCAAATTGTAATTGGAGTTGTAGCTCGAATTACCTTGCGGGCGGGATTGGTTATTCCACCCGTTATTACCTGGTTGGTGAAACTCGTTGTTGATGAAGGCAGCTTCTTCGTGGGTTTTGGGGCAATCATTCCCCGAATGGACAATGTTCCCATAGACCTCACACGTCATGTGTGAGTCCATGGCCTAGACGGTGCCCATCATGGCGTCTTTCTCTTGGGCCCGTTCCTCCAGCCTTTTCATTAGTAAATCTATTTTTGCAAAAAGCATGTCCATCTCCTTCATGGTATGCATTCCTTTTTGTGTTTTCCTTTCCTCCCGCTAGTTTTGATTCGACACTATTTTATTGATGAGAGTCATGGCTCCATCAATGGTGAGGGAAAGGAAAGCGCCTCTAGCAGCAGCGTCGAGGTGGACCCTAGACATGGGTATTAATCCATCATAAAAATTCTAGAGGACTAATCAGTTTTCAATCATGTGGTGCGGGCATGCTTGGATGTAGTCCTGCAGCCTCTCCCATGCCATGGGAATGGTTTCTATGGAGCTTTGCTGGAAGTTCAAAATTCATCCCATCAGGGCATTGGTTTTGCCCATGGGGAAGAATTTGACGAGGAATGCCATGGAACATTTGTCCCACGTCTTGACAGCTTCCTTTTCCTTGTAAAACCACTCCTTCTCCTTCCCCAAGAGGGAGAAGGGAAACAAGCGGAGTCTAATGCTCTCAGGTGCGACGTCCTTGATGACGATCATGTCGCACAACTCGAGGAAGTGTTGGAGATGCGTGTTCGTGTCCTCGTTAGGCAAACCATGGAATTGGTTTGCTTGCACCATCGTGATGAGGCCGATATGGAGCTTGAAGTTCCCATTCCCAACGTTAACAGCGAACCCAATGGGCACATTGGCAACAACAAGAGTGGAGTAGTCATGGAGGGTCTTGGACATGATTGGGGTAGAGGATGGTGTGGGGGTGACTGGTTCGACTGTCGGAAGAGTTGCAGAAGAAGAAGCAGCACGAGACCGTTTCTTCCTTAGGAGTGCCTCTGGATTTTGAGTGTAGTTGTTTAGCAGGTTGAGACCGGTCATACACTATCCTATTTTCATCCACAATAGGAGAAAACTAGCAAAGCTAGCCTGCATAAACAATGGCTACCTTGCATGCATATTATCATGAACATGTCCTACTAGATTCTTTAATCAATATGCCTTCCCCGGCAATGGAGCCAGAAATGCTTGTTGGCGCTTCTTAGCGTAGCTACTAGGTTTGTATCCCTAGCGCAAGTTCCTAATACAACGTGCTCACCAACAAGAAAGGACACAATGAGTCCGCACCAACAACACCGCACCCACAAGGTATCAACTGACCATGCAGTATATGTCATCCGGACCCAACACTTTGTAGACCACATCCAACTAAAAGAACAACAACAACAACAATCAGCCCAAGAATACCAAGAATGCAGCAATGGAGACCTATTTTGGATGCCAATAGCCAGGACACAGCGTAGCCCAATGCCCTTATAAAGCTGCAAACTCTACCCCTGCTCAATCTATAGCCAGTAATAAGACAGCCGCCTCAGGAGTCGGATGCACAACACCTCAGAACTCTGGACCACCAAGAAGGAATGCATTGAATTTTGGGCAAGGCCGTGGGAACCACATGAACACAGAGGAAGTACAGGCAGCACCTGATGTCGTGTACACTGAGTTTTTAGTAAACTCCACTTCTACAACCATGTTATTTGATTTCGACACTTCGCATTCGTTTGTTTCTGCTTGTTTTGTGCTTAAAAATAGTTTAAGAACAGTGTTACTCCCCACCCCACTTTTGATTCAAACCCTTGGAGCTATCCTCAAATGCACCCTCAAATGCCCTTGAGTGAAGATAATGATAGATGGAGTAGAATTTCAAGTAGATTTGGTAGTACTGAAGACAGAAGGTTTTGACATAATACTAGGAATGGATTGGTTAAAGAGACACCATGGCACTATATCCTACAGTGATAGAGCAGTAACCCTGATAAATTACAAAGGAATAAAGGTAGAATGTTGGTGTTTGATGACCAACACAACCAAATTGGACTAATGAATTTGCAAGTAATTATTTTGTAGTTCAATAGGGTGCAAGACGTGACTTGGATGAAGGCGACATGATGATCCCACGATTAACACCATAAGCAAGACCCTAGAAGCATAAGAGATGACCCAATATATCAAGCAAAGTCCAAGCATGAAGATGGGAACCAAGCCGAACGCAAGATCGTGAAGAAACAAGTTCGGCAGTGGTGACCGGACGTGGCCCTAGGAGTGACCGGACGTGTTTGATCAGTTGCTCGGCAATAGTAGACGTCAACAGCTATGACCGAACGTTGAGCGAAGCTATGACCAGACGCATGGACTTCACTGTTCATTGTAGCGGCCACAACTCAGTGAGGACCGTACGCAGTAGCTGTGGACGACTGGACACGCCAGGCAGTGCCGTCCGATCGAGTCCAGAGAGGTTCTAGAGCGGCGCCAGCGTGATCGGATGCGTCCGATCGAGTGTGACCGTACTCGGCCTAGAGTCTGATCAACGCACACGCTCCAATGGTCGGGACGACCGGGCGCGTCTGGTCAGGATGACAGCAGCATTCGGTCAGTAGCAGAAAGCTGGGTTTCGCCCTCAACTGCTACTTTCTCTATGGGGCTTATAAATAGACCCCTTAACCGGCCATTTGAGATGTGGAGAACTGAGGAAACATACCAAGGGTGTTGATACACCATTTTAGTGATCTCCATTTACATAGTGCTTAGTGATTCATTAGGTGATTAGCGTAGGTGCTTTGTGAAGTGCTTAATTTGATTTGACCACCGCTTATGCGCTTGCTCTAGGTTTAGGCCTAGTGTTTAGTGAGGTTTGCATACCTCTTACCACTCGATGCTTGCGTGCACCATGGTTGTACATTGGAGGGGCTTGTAGTCTTGCGAGATCACACCAACCTCATTTGTGGTGTGGCCACCACCGTCTACCGAAGGGAACAAGGCCCACGGCGGTTCGGTCGGAAGCTTGATAGTGAAGACGGCGGGGAGCGGTCTGGGAGAGGCTTGCCAAAAGAAACGTCGGAGACCCACTTGCCCGTACAAAGGGCCAGTGGCTATCCATGGAGTTACCCAACTGGGATTCCTTGCGAGGGGATCCAACGAGGACTAGGGGGAAGTTTGAGCACTTCTCGATACCTCATCTTTACCTTATGCATTCACATTGCTACCTTGGTTGATTTCTTTACTCTCCTAGCTTAGTTGATAGGATTGAAACTTAGGTTGCATAACTCTTTTGCGGTAGAGATAGCAACACACCTAGCAAAACCGTAGTTGCACATCTAGATATTTTATCTTTTGCATAGGTTTTGACTAGGTGGAATTAGAGGCCTTAGTTGGAAGTAGAATTTGATGGCGTCACGGTCCCTCTTTGGCGTCATGGTCCCTTACAAGTGGTATCAGAGCCGGTTGGCTCAATTTGGACCTTTGGCTTCACCGCCGTTGAGCCGACGCTATTTAGAGTTGTTGGGATGGATACCTTAGGCCTCCACACTTTGATGGCACTAACTTCCCCTACTATAAATCTAGAATGACTTGTCACCTTAAGGTGGTAGATTTAGGTGTTTGGAGAGTCACTCATGATGGGATGAAACCCATTAAGAATCCCGATAAACCCACAAATAGTGAAGAAAAAGAAATTCATTTCAATGTTAGAGCTAAAAATTGCTTGTTTGAATCTTTTAGCATGGATGTGTTTAACCAAGTGTTCACTTTAAATATGGCACATGAAATTTGGTTAAAATTATAGGAGCTTCATGACGGTACAAGTAATGTCCATGAGCAAAAACATTCCCTAGCTCAACAAAGTTATGATTCTTTTGAAATGAATGATGATGAGCTTGTTCATGATATGTATTCTCATTTGAATCTAATTATCAATGAGCTCAATTCTATAGGATTAACAAAGCTAGGTGATGCGGATATCATGAGGAAGATCATCTCCGTGCTACCACAAAAGAAATATGTAAGCATCATCACCATCCTTCACAACATGGAGGACTTGAGCACCATGACCCCGGCCATAGTCATTGGCAAGATAGTGGCATTTGAAATGTCACGCAAGATGGGTCAAGAAAAAGCCTCTTCATCAAGCATAGGCAAAGCTCTCGCATGTAGTGAGAAAATAAGATAAAGGGCAAGCAAGTTGAGACAAGCTCAAGCTCAAGCTTCTCAAGTGAAGATGAAAAACAAGATGAGGATGATGATGATGAAGAATCAAGTGATGATGACCAATCTTCCTCCTCCACCTCCGATCTTGATGAAGAATCAATCAAACTTATCAACAAGGTGGAGAAGATGATCCAAAGTCTCAATGTCAAGGGTGTGCCCATCCAAATTCAAGATTTCATCTTCACCAATCAAAGAAATGATTAAAGAAAGAAAGGTTGCTATGGATGCGGCGAGTTGGGGCACTTTGTGGAAGTTTGTTCAAACAAGCCCACACCCAAGACAAAGAATAAGGCGTGCAAGGACAAAGCCCTCACATCAATAAGGTCATGGGATGATTCTTCAAGTGAAGAAGAAGACCATCACAAGAGGCGAGGGCACAAGCACTCATCATCAAGCACCTCATGTGTGTGCCTTATGGCACGAGGTAACAAAAAGCTTATCCCTAGTGATAGTGACAATAATAGTGATAGTGATGATGAGCTACCTTCTTATGATGAAATTGTGCAAGAAAATCTTAACTTTGCTAAAGTTTGCACTAGTCAACAAAAGAAGCTTGAAAAATTAAAAGAAAAACTAGATAGCTCACAACAAGCTTATGCTACTTTGCTTGAACAATATGAAACTTTTGCCAATCTTAATATGGAGCTATCTACTAAAATTGAGCAACTTGAGACTAGTGCAAACACAAATAATTGCACAATCAATGATGAGCAACTTGTAAAGAAAAATGAAAAATTAAAGAAAAAGTTAGCTAGCTTACAAGATGCTTATAAAAGTTTGCTTACTAAAATAGAAACTATGTGCAAACATTATGATGAGCTAACTAATAAAGTTGCTAATCTTGAAGCCATCGGTACTACCCCCATCGAGGTACCTAAAAAGAAAAGTTCTATCTTTGACATGCCTAAAAAGGATGCCTCTACTTCTTGCAATGATTTATGTTTAGACTCAGCCTTGTGCAACCAAGTTTGTGTTGAGAAAGTTGTTGTAGATACATGCACATAAGAGGTTGCAATGGAGAATGAGTAACTCAAGTAAGAAGTGGCTCACCTCACCAAGGACTTGATTCAAGTGAAAGGCAAGACGGAGCAAGCCCAACTTCATCAAGATAACACCGTTAAGGGAGTGAAGAAGCTGGATGAAGGACAAATCGTGGTTTGCTACATATGCCACAAGGAAGGCCACAAGTCCTATGAGTGCAAGGTGAAGAATGGGGGAGGAGAAAAGAAGAAAGAGAAAAACAAAAAGCAAACAAGCAAGCTCTCCAACACCTACACCAACAAGGTGGACAAGAAGGCCTCCACACCTTATCTCTTGAAGAAGAAGAAGAATGACAAGGTGGTGGCCATCAAGGTGAACAAGCAAGCCAACAATGGGGCCAAACGCATTTGGGTGCCAAAGGAGATTATTTCCAACATGAAGAACACCAAGAAGGTTTGGATCTTGAAAGGGAAGTGAGAAGTCCGATGGACTACGGGGAATTTGGAGACTTCACAAAGTATGGGTGCATTTCATGGGGTGCATCAATATGGACAAGGTAATTTCCAAGTGGGTTAGTGAATACTATGGACCCAAATTCCCCTTCCCATGTTATGCAACTAGATTTAATTTCTTGCAATCTCAATTAGCATCTAGTTCCTTTTCATGCCTAGGTTTGCATTTGCATGCTTAAATCTTTTGTCATGCATACACTAGGTAAATCATATGGTAGGCTTGCTCGGTTTCACTCTTAACCCTTGGAGCAAACCTACATGGTTTAAATTGCTTAGGAGCACGGCACATAGTTTGTTTTACAATTGTTCATCTAATATGTGCCAAAGTCCAAATTGTAGATAACTTCTCTCGAATATCACTTTCGAAAATGATTCTGACATTCATGTGATGTCATCTTTCAAGTGGTATTTTTGACTCTAAAATCAATGTGCATGTCTCCTGTAAGTATTCCATACTTGTGTGCACAAATTTAGGGGGAGGTAACTCTACAAGTTGGATACTTTGAGACTAACACCTTTTCAAGCTTATCATGTGTGTAGTAGTCTCATTGCAAGGAAAATGGAGTCCCCGGAGTTAAGCATCATACTTCAAATATCCACCACCTATTGCAAGTGGTATAAATCAAATTGGTTTCCACATTTGGTATTTCTAAACCGATATCATCATGTTGATTTCACTTTGGTATTTATATGCTTTCTCCATGCATTATATAGATTGAACTCCCTTGAGCATTAATTTACCAATTTTGCATAAACTACATTCTCCATCATATGTATGCATATATTTAGGGGGAGCTTAGTATATGTAATGTGAGAGTCAAATTTTGTGACCTATTCCACTCAACATACAAAGGATCACAAAGTTTGACCCTCCCTTGTGCTACTAATGTCTTCCTTTTCGGTGTTTGATTCCAAAGGGGGAGAATTTGTTAGACCAAAAGCAAGCTTGATCATAACGATCATAATAATTTACAAGTGGTAATGGTCCGAGAAAGGGAGGATAGTGGATTATGGAGTTAGGGGGAGGCTTAAATCCATAATACCACATGGGGACATTTGCAAGGGCAAGATAAGTTTCCAAATATGTTTACATGTGGAATCTTTTAGCATCATATAACCTTGCCATTTTGCATTGCATCCTAGCAAGTAAATAGTTTCTAAATTCCAAAAAAATTATTATTTGCTTGTTTTGGTTGTGTTGTCATCAATCACCAAAAATGGGGAGATTGTAAGGAAAATGGACCCTAGGCCCATTTACTTTGGATTTTGGTGTTTGATGACCAACACAACCAAGTTGGACAAATGAATTTGCAAGTAATTGTTTTGTAGTTCAATAGGGTGCAAGACGTGACTTGGACAAAGGTGACAGGATGATCCCACGATCAACACCATAAGCAAGACCCTAGAAGCATAAGAGAAGACCCAAGATATCAAGCAAAGTCCGAGCACGAAGATGGGAACCAAGCCGGATGCAAGATCGTGAAGAAATGAGTTCGACAGCGGTGACCAGACGCGACCGTAGGAGTGACCGAACGCGTCCGATCAGTTGCTTGGCAACAGCAGGTGTCCGCAGCTATGACCGGATGCTGAGCGAAGCAGTGACCGGATGCATGGACTTTTACTGTTCATCATCGCGGCAACAACTCATTGAGGACCGGACGCAGCAGCTGTGGACGACCGGACGCGCCAGGCAGTGGCATCCAATTGAGTCCAGAGAGGTTCTAGAGCGGCGCCAGCGTGACCGAACGCGTTCAATCGAGTGTGACCAGAATTGGCCTAGAGTTCTATCAACGTGGGTGCTCCAACGGTCGGGATGACCGGACGTGTCCGGTCAGGACGAAAGCAATGTCCGGTCAGTAGCAGAAAGCTAGGTTTCACCCCCAACAACTACTTTCTCTACGGGGCTTATAAATAGACCCCCTAACTGGCCATTTGAGATGTGGAGAACTGAGGAGACATACCAAGGGTGTTGATACACCATTTTAGTGATCTCCACTTGCATAGTGCTTAGTGATTCATTAGGTGATTAGAGTAGGTTCTTTGAGAAGTGCTTAGGTTGATTAGACCACCGCTTATGCGCTTGCTCTAGGTTTAGGCCTAGTGTTTAGTGAGGTTTGCATACCTCTTACCACTCGGTGCTTGCGCACACCATTGTTGTACATTGGAGGGGCTTGTAGTCTTGCGAGATCACACCAACCATGTTTGTGGTGTGGCCACCATCGTGTACCGAAGAGAACAAGGCCCACGGCAGTTCAGCTGGAAGCTTGATAGTGAAGATGGCGGGGAGCGGTCCGGGAGAGGCTTGCCGAAAGGCACTCTGGAGACCCACTTGCGTGTGGGGAAGGCCCGGGGCTATCCATGGAATTACCCGACCAGGAGCTTGGCCCTTGCGAGGGATTCCTTGCGAGGGGCTCCAACAAGGACTAGGGGGAAGCTTGAGCGCTTCTTGATACCTCAGTAAAAATACTAGAGTCATCAACGGGAGTTTGCACCTCTACCTCATCTTTACCTTCCGCATTCACATTGCTACCTTGGTTGATTGCTTTACTTTCCTAGCTTAGTTGATTGGATTGGAACCTAGGTTGCATAACTCTTTTGCGGTAGAGATAGCAACACACCTAGCAAAACTGTAGTTACACATCTAGATAGTTTATCTTTTGCATAGGTTTTGACTAGGTGGAATTAGAGGCCTTAGTTAGAAGTAGAATTTTAAGTTGCCTAATTCTACCCCCCGTCTTAGGCATCACGGTCCCTTACAGTCACCCCAAGCTCCCAAAGCAGAACAATGGTTTGCAACATATAGGCAACAAGCATTGAAGAAGTACCAGTCGTATGTGAGTACCCCGATGTGTTCCCTAAAGAGTTACCCAGAATGCCACCTAACAGAGACTTGGAGTTTATTGTTGACCTAATACCCGAAACTACACCAATTGCAAAAAGACCCTACTGAATGGCAGCCAATGAGTTGGAAGAATTGAAGAAGCAGCTACGAGAGTTACAAGAGAAAGGATACATTAGACCAAGCTCATCACCCTGGGGATCACTAGTTTTGTTCGTAAAGAAGAAAGATGACAGCCTCCGAATGTGTATTGATTATCGGTCTTTAAATGAGTCACCATCAAGAACAAGTACCCTCTACCAAGAATTGATGACCTGTTTGATCAACTAAATGGTGCCAAGTATTTCTCCAAGATAGATCTAAGATCATGTTGGCGTTCTTAGCGTATCTACTAGGTTTGTATCCCTAGCAAGGGCGCTAGAAGTGCTTGTTGGTATTTCTTAGCATCATCACTAATAATTAGCAATGCCACTAAGTAATAGCCTTGATAGTTCCTTAACAATTTTAGATGTTTATCCGCAAGCGCATGGAACTATCATTGTAGCATTTCACCTAGAAGTATTCTGGGTATTTATTTTCTCAAAGGAAGGCATTTATTGATTAAGAGTCTAGTATGGATATGAACTTGAATAATAATGCTTGCAAGTACACCAATGTTTATAGTAGGGGTAAATACGGTGATTTCAAGATAGTGGACACACACTTGGCATTCCTCAAAGGATAAAATAGAAAAGAAAGAATAAAAGAATAATCCTAAGTCAAGCAGGCATTGGTCTACTATAGTCATACAAATATTAGTTAATGATCATACAAGTTACACAATTAGTATTAGGGCAAAGTGTGAAGCAGGTCGGGAGGCCACCGAGTACTGGTCTGCCAACAACCTCATGTGATAATTTAGACTCCTACACGCCAGTCGAACATGGGGGATTACAAAGGATGGACAGGGCTATCACCACCTGCCACCTACCCCTCAACCGTGGAAAGGGACAATGCATTCACATGTCTCTCCATACCCAAGCACCACGCTTGCGTATACAAAAACTACCCAAATCCCCTCGGGTCCCCGACCCTACGAATCGACAGGTAAAGAACTTGGGCACACCTGACGGCACGATGAACCGCCATCTCAACTTTGCTCTAATCCCGATTATATAAGTTATATGAGTGCATAAAGTCATTTATGTTACTCTCATGACACACAAACTATGGACTAGTTCATATATCAAGATTATAACATAACAACTATACTCTAGTTCATAAGTATGACTATAATTGTAATATGAGAGCATGACTTTGGAAGAACTCATATCTCTATTCATACCCAAAGGTCTCTTCTTCCAAGGAGCCAAGCTCTCCAAGGTAGCTTTGCCTTGCTCTACTACAACTACTAAAAGGTAAAGAGAACTAGAGAGAGTGAGGTATTGCTCAAGTGAAGTGTGTGAGTGAGAGGGGGGTACCCCTCTATTTATACAGGTGCCTAGATGGTGCTGGAGGCTATTCCTAGCGTGAGGACCGGCTCCCACCGCCTTAGCATGGAGCCATGCCACCACCTGTCGAAGGAGGGGCTGAGGAGCACCGGCAAGGGGTTGACCATGGCCTCTCGCCATCGCCTTCACATGGCAGGCCATGGGCTGGACATGGATCACTACTCTATGGGGTTTTGCCCCATTTTAATTGATTTGATGGGCGTCTCCCTTGTTCCTTTGCACAAATCAGCATCGGAAAGCGCCTTACGGTGAATTATTCCATGTATTTGTGTTTGTGACCTGTAAAATAATGTTCTCCACATACATGTGGAACTTGGTTAATAGTAAATGCATATGTGTTTAAGATTGCTTATTTCTCCCCTTTTTGTGTCTTAATTGGCGGTTGGATTTGATCGATAAAGACCACCAACAGATCCAGCTACTATCAACTAAAGATTTGGCTCAGCGATATACCAAAGACCGCATTTGTGACCCGCTATGGACAATATGAGTTCACCGTAATACCATTTGGATTAACCAATGCCCCAGCCTATTTCATGAATCTGATGAACAAAGTCTTTATGGAAGAATTGGATAAATTCATGGTAGTATTCATCGACAACATTCTTATGTATTCAAGAAGTGCCAAAGAACATGAGCAACATTTGAGAGTAATATTGAACAAGCTATGGGCACATGAGCTATACGCTAAGTTCAACAAATGTGAATTTTGGCTATGAGAAGTCGCCTTCCTAGGACACATTATCACCGTAGAAGGAGTAAAAGTAGACCCAGAGAAAGTTAAGGCCATATCAGAATGGTAGCAACCAACAAATGTGATAGAAATTCATAGTTTTCTTGGATTTACGGGCTACTACCGAAGATTTATTGAAGGATTTTCAAAGATCACAGGACCCATGACCGCCCTGACATAGAAAGGAAAGAAATTCAAGTGGACGGAAGCAGGTGAGAAGAGTTTCCACGAGTTGAAGACAAGATTAACTATAGCCCCAATACTCATGCTACCAGACATACACAGGAACTTCATAGTGTACTGTGATGCCTCTCGACAAGGATTAGGATTTGTCCTAATGCAAGATGATAAAGTAGTTGCCTACGCCTCTCGACAACTAAAGAAACACGAGGAAAATTATCCAACACATGATTTGGAACTAGTAGTCGTAGTGCACGCACTGAAGATATGGAGACACTATCTCATTGGAAACAAATGTGATATATTTATAGACCATAAGAGTTTGAAGTACATTTTCACTCAGCCCGATTTGAACCTACGACAAAGGAGATGGTTGGAACTGATCAAGGACTATGATCTAAGCATACAATACCACCCGAAAAAAGCCAATGTAGTTGCAGACGCATTAAGAAGAAAGACATTGTCACTACATGACAACTCTAAACCGAAGACCAGAGTTAGCACAAGAAGTCCGCCAACTGAATTTGCAAATTATACCACAAGGCACCCTAAATGTCCTACATATACGACCAACCTTGGAAGACCAGATAAAGCAAGCCCAAGACAAGGATGAAGAAATACAATATTTCAAGGAGCAAAGTAGTAAGAAGGAACTTCCAGGATTCAGGTTTGATGAACAAGGGAAGTTATGGTATGAAGATCGGATATGCGTACCAAAGGATGAAGCACTCTGAAAGTTAATATTGGACGAAACACACCATTCAGCTTACTCTATCCATCCAGGATCAACCAAGATGTACATGGGCCTCAAACAAAAATACTGGTGGACCTGAATGAAAGGAGATATCGCAGAATTTGTCACCCAATGCGATACGTGTCGACAAGTCAAGGCAGAACATCAACAACGAGTAGGACTACTTTAGCCATTGCACATCCCAGTATGAAAATGGGATGAAATCAGCATGGACTTCATAGTATGATTGCCCAAGACACCAAATGGACACAACTCAATATGGGTTATAATAGATCAATTGACAAAGGTGGCACACTTTATTCCAGTAAGGACCGATTACAAGGGCAATAAGTTAGCATAGCTATACATCGACAACATACTTAGATTACATAGGGTACCAAGCCAAATCGTTTTAGATAGAGGAACTCAATTCACTACTCAATTTTTGAAAAGCTTACATAAAGCTTTGGGAACACACCTAGATTATAGCTCAGCCTATCATTCAGATATTAGAAGACATGTTGCGAGCCTACGTACTAACCTATGAAAAAGACTGGGAAAAGAGCCTATCATTCGTGGAATTCTCTTACAACAATAGCTATCAAGCAAGCTTGAAGATGGCACCGTTCGAAGCATTGTATGGAAGGAAATGCCAAACACCATTAATGTGGCCTGAGGTCAGAGAAAGAAGCCTATTTGGCCCAGACATCATTAAGGAAGCCGAAGAACAAGTAGCCAAAGTCCGAGAGAACTTGAAGGCAGCGCAAAGTAGGTAGAAGAGCTATGCAGATACCCGACGAAGACCGTTAGAATTTCAACCAGGAGATTTTGCCTATTTAAAAGTATCACCCATTAGGGGCACCCAAAGATTTCAAGTCAGGGAAAAGTTAGCACTGCGGTATATTGGGCCATATCGGATCATTGAAAAGATTGGAGCGGTAGCCTATCGCTTAGAATTACCTTCGAAAATGTCATATATACATGATGTGTTTCACGTGTCGCTAATAAAGAAATGCCTGAGGGTACCAGAAGAGCAAGCACCTATGGAAGCCATGGATTTATAACCAGATTTACAGTATTTGGAAAGACCGATCAAGATATTGGATATTGTCACCCGACAAACTAGGAGGACAACAGTAAGATTTTGCCCGTTACAAAGGAGTAAGCATACAGAGGCAGAAGCCACATGGGAAAGAGAGGACGATCTCAAAAAGGAATTTCACTATCCATTTGAGGATCAGTTCGAATCTCGAGGATGAGATTCTTTTTAAGGCGGTAGGTTTGTAACACCCTGAATTTTGACCTAGTTTGAAAACCACTAAAAATTTGAAATTTTTAAAACTTTGCATAGAAACCAACATATACAATTAATTAACCTAGGTATTAGTATAAATAGTCCAGCATAGAAATTAGAAATTATATGTGTAGGACTGTGTGCTTGAATTGTTGCTTGCTTGTGGAACAAATGGTGGTACTTTATTTTCAAAGTTGCATTTGAATTTGAATTCAAACCATTTCAAAATAGCTTAATAGAAAGTCTAGAAAATAGAAAAGGGAAAGGAAATAGAAAAGAGCTACTAGGCTCCCTCTCCCTCCCCCCTTTCCTTTTGGCCCGTAGCATAGCCCATCTCCCTCTACCCTTCTTCCCTATCCCGCGTGGGCCAGCCTTCGGCCCAACGCATCCGCGGCAGCAGCCCATGTCTCCCTCTTCCCTCTTCTTCTCATTGACAGGTGGGGCCCAACAATCAGCTCCTTCTTCCTCCCCACGCGGAGCCCATGTCCACACCGCCATAACGGCCCCGCCGTGGTCCATCCCGGCGCCAGGGGAGACAAGCACACAATCGCGGGGTTGACAATGCCCTGAGCCGTCCCATCTCCCCCTCTCCCTCCTCTCTATGTCCATAGCGCGTCAACGCTGGCAGGGCAGCCGGCAAAGGAACCCCACCGACATGACCATGCATTGCACCGACCTCGCTGGAGTACGAACGGACGCGGAGGCGTCCAACTCACCATTGCCGAGCTCGGACACGTGCGCAAGGTGTAAATATCCACCAGCGGTAGAGAAACTATCTCATTGCCGCCACTGACCTTTCTAGCCTATGAAAGTCCGACCAGTGCGCCTCACCCTCAACTATCACCGCTGTGAGCTAGAACATACCATCTCCCCCTCTGTTCTCCCATTCTCCCTCTCCGTGGGGCGCTAGGTCCGTTTCCCCCAAATTGGATACCGACAACGCCATTGGAGCCTTCTTCTTCTTCTTCCCTTCTCGCTGCGTCCCCAACCAATTGGAGTGGCAGGTGAGTTTTCCCAGATCCTTCTCCACCTTCTAGTGTAGCTAGTTTCCCTCCCTCACCTATGTGTTATGCTGTCCCCATGCGCCGTGCACCACCGAGCCGCCATTGTTGCCGGCTAGCCATCGGCGAGGCTCGGCTGGTCATCATGCCACCTCCACTGCACTCCTCACACACCCGCGCACATGCACATGTAGTTGGTTAAGTAGGATAGTTTCATTAGGAGCACTTTCACCGCTCGCCACCGCCGCACTGGCTCTGGCGAGCCACCACCGCTGCCTCGGGTACTCGCTACCGCCGTTGACCTCACCACGGGCTGCGGCGAGCCTCCTCAAGCGTCATCCACCCCTCAAACACCTCCACCGGGGCCCGCCGTGCCGGCATAGCTTACCCCGGTGAGCCCGAGCCCTCTTCCCTGTTCCGGTAAGGCGCCGGCGTACTCTGTCCGGCCGCCGTCTCCCTCTCCCCCTCTCTTTTCTCTCTGTTAGGTGGGACAATGCCAAAACGGCGTCGCCGCTGTCGTCTGTCCCCGTCCGTTACCTCCTCCTCCCCTTTCTCTCTCTGTCACATGGGCCATGGCCTTAACTCCACTGCCGCCGTCCCCCGCTGACGTGGTAGGATGGCCCACCTGTCACACCCACACCACACACAGCGCTGGGTGCACAGCGGAAATTGCTAGGTACACCCGAGTGTTAAAAACCTATTTTTCTGGCTTAGAAAAATTCCTAGAAAATTTGTAAATAAACTAGATGACATAGGAAATTTAATCATGTACTTTTCACCCATATTTTATGTACAAAAATTTGGTCATAAAATTCCACTTAGATTTCCATCTATAAATCTCTCTCTCTCTTCTCTACATAGCTAAAAAGACCCGTAAGTCATCGTCACTGCTCCCTAATCCCCCCATGAGCAGCAGCAGCACCCCATACCCGCTGCAAGAACTTGGCGAGGACTGGCCGCCGCCCCGACCTACCCTCGCCTCGTCGGCCCTCTCCTCTGCCAGGACACCACAGCTCCCTCTAGCCGATTGGTGTGGAGCGGCTGCAGCCCTGCAGGAACCCGTCAAGGTCAGGCCACCGACCCAACTAGCCTTCTGTCGCCTCATCCCCTCACTCACCAGGTCATCTTTTTACTTTTTTTTTCTGGTCAATGCATTATTCTCCGTGTGTGTGCAATGCCCCTGCTTGGCTTCTCTTGTTGGACAATAGATGATAGATGATGTCCAGTTAGAAGATAAGGCATGCATTTCAGCTGATTCAAACTAATTTAGGTCTAACTTGATGGAATGGCCTCATTAGTATATACTGAGAAGAGTTCCCCATTTAATTTTGGCTGTCAAAGTCCGTTGGCTTTGTGATACACCCAGCAGTGCCTCACGCCCTCACCCGACCGTCGATGATTGGGCACTGGGGTTACGGATGGCATCGGGCTAGACATAGAAATTAGTAGCTGCGACCTGCAGGTATTAAGATGTCATGTTTCTAATTATTCAATTCAATTTAGTACCTTTTGTATTTGTGGCACTGCACGCAAATAGGAATTGCAATACCCTGTTGCTTTGCTTCTTTGCAATACCCTGTTGCTTTGCTTCTTTGCAGTACCCTGTTGCTTGCTTCTAAAAGCGTAGTATCATGTGATACAATGAGTAATTTGTGCTAAAAAATGTGTTGCCAATCATGGGTACAAGTACAATGTTCCCTGAATTTTCCATTTTGTGTCAGCTTATATGAACTTCGCTGCATTCTTTTCTGGCATTTTTAGAAGTGCAGGCTTAATTATACAGAATGTCAATCAATTCACTATTACTCTTAAAAGTGCAGACTTGCCTCTGGCTTTTTTTCTCTGTAAATATACCTTGTATCAAGGAAGAAAATAGAAATTAGCTTCTCACGTCATGTGAAGTCACCTGCTAGAAGTTGCTATCCCTTCCTGATGAGATAAGAGCACCCACCATTTTTTTACTTGTGCAGTTGTGCTTCTTCATGACTTGCTCTTCAGTTGTCTTCCTTTCTCAGTGCTACCTGTCATAGTAACATAGAGACTCTAAACATGCTTTCCCATGGTATTGAAATTTTTTCAGTGATCTGAAATAACTTCCAATTGGCTCTATGTGCACCTGTTGGACTTTATAAAGACAAATGTAACAATTATTACTTTGCCATTACCATAAATTAGAATCACATCTCAGTGGACTGCTAAAATAAATTTTGTAATGATATCTCACAAAGTTTTCAGTTACTGCTGCCAATTCATTGCATCAGGCAATGAAGATTTCTGAAGATTATCATAAAATGGAGAGCCCAGTCTTCTGAGGTACTCAATCCATCCCAAATTGTAAGACGTTTGACTTTTTTGACACCAAGTTTGACCACTCGTCTTATTTTAAAATTTATGTAAAATATCACTTCTTTCATCATGGTTTGGTTTATTAATAAAATTTCTTCAAGAATGACTTAAATTTGACTATATTTGCACGAAATTTTTGAATAAGACGAGTGGTCAAACTTGTGGCTAAAAAAGTCAAACGTCTTACAATTTGGGATGGAGGGAGTACCATTTTCTTAGGCTTCCTTTTGTCGTCCAGCTATCTTTTTCACAATTACTACCGCTTTGGTGCTTCGTTTAAGTCTGCCTATAAGTGTTAGAATTTTACCATGTGTGCTCCTTAAAAATTATGCACAAATTGTGACTTTGCACCTCACTTCTTGTATGGATGGATTGCGGATGCATGCTAAGCAGAGATTCATGTGTGCGACGTGCTTTGGAATTAAGATGGTATTATCCCGTGTGCTTTGGATTCAGCTAGGACTAACACATTGAAAAATCATCTGATAGCTGAAGGGTTTGGTTCAGTAAACAAATAATGTAGATACAAGAGATAAAAAAGCACTTATGTAGTTTTTCATGCCTTTATGCTAATTACTTGAAGTCCACATGCAGATATTGAAGCAATCTTTTTTTATACAAAAATACAAATTGATAATTTTAATTTGTGAAGATGAATACCTGCTCAGACATGCAACTTGCTTTTCTTTGGAGATGAAAATGTTTTGGTGTGCTTCATTTTTTCCATTTTCACATTACAAGATTCACTTTGGTTGTTTGTGCATTTCTGGTTGCTAGAGTAACAGGATAGGTGTCTGGATCTAGCTATAATTGGTTGGGTGATACACAGCACAAACATTACTCCTATAGTTTCAAGACGGTGAATATTTAAGTAATGAATAGTCGTGAATGATGAAAAATATGATGGGTGGTAGAATCTAATTATGGAAACTGAAGATTGGTGCGGCTACTGTAGTCAATCCGGTTAAGAACTCCGGATACAAAACAGGGGCGTGTGGGTATAGGCGTGGACGGGTAAAAAAATTTCGGTGAGAAAAAAAACAGCGAGCGAGGATAGGCAAGAGAGAAACACGCATAAACAGTTAAAGGTTTCCCGGCTGGGCCCGTTTGTCAGGTTAGGATGGGAGCTACTGCCAGATCTATTTATCCATGTTTTACTATTTTTTGAATTATATAATCTGCCCTCTTTGTAGTACATTTACTAAGAGGTGATATTCATGTGCAGGTACATCGGGCCTAGGTATGTTCAAATAGGCGCTACTAGGCGCTCGCCTAGGCGCGCTTACACGCTAGGGCAGAGGGGTGCTGCCTCGCCTAAGGGGGTAGGTGGAAGAAAGGCG
Source organism: Miscanthus lutarioriparius (assembly GCA_904845875.1). Taxonomy (NCBI): domain Eukaryota; kingdom Viridiplantae; phylum Streptophyta; class Magnoliopsida; order Poales; family Poaceae; genus Miscanthus; species Miscanthus lutarioriparius. Next base: position 55,296,566 of record CAJGYO010000017.1, on the reverse strand, counting down.
GCCTGACCGCAGATCCAGAGCGGTAGAGGTGGCGAGTGCAGCTTGGAGGAGGCTAGCAGCGGGTACGGCCGGGAGGCAGGGCCTTTAGTCCGTGGCAGAGGAGTCGGGGATGTTGCGCGGCGGTGGCAGCTGTGGCAGAGGAGGCAGAGAAGCAAGGATGGGGGTGGCGGCGGGTGCGAGCGGCGCGGAGGAGGCGGGGACGGGGGCGGCGACCAGCGCGGAGGAGGCAGGGACGGGGGCAGCAAGCAGCGCGGAGGACAGGAGAGGCAGGGATGGTGGCGGCGCCGGGCACCGCGGCCAGTCGTGCGGTGGATGATACGAAGGGGTATGAAAGGATAGGGTGGGGGATGAGGTTAGAGATAAGGCTTGCTGCTCAGATATTGGCTTAGGCTACTTTATGGGCCTTTCTATACAACTCTTGGCCCACAGGTGTCCTTTTTTTCTTTTCTTATAGACTTTTATAGGTAAAATATGAATGGATATAGAACGCCTAGAAAAACGTCTTGAAACGCCTAGGCTAGCCTAGGCTCGACTAGGCTCTAGGCTATGGGTCAGCGCCTAGAAACCGCCTAGTACCTTCTTGAACTTTGGTTTTACAGAGAGCATCAAGGTTAGTATTCTGCAGTTCAATATTTCTTTTGTTTTGTAATTCATGGTTACCAAAAAAGCATATGTGTTGGCTACTGAACCCTTTTATGAATTGCATGCCATTCAGTAGTCTATCCTCGTTGAGCCTAATTATTTTCTGCTGATTTTAGCTTTTCAGCCATCAGCCAATAGGAAAAAATATGGTTTGTAGAATAAAATTCAAGTTTTGAACTAAACACATCACAAGTTCAATAGAGCAACTAAGATCTATTGGTTTTGCAATGTCAGGAAGTAACCAACAATTGTGTAGCCACATCTAAAACTAAGTAGCGGCCTCATACCTGACTACATAACATAAAAAGCACTCTATACAAGCTGCTTTTACAAGGGCCTCCCATGCTGTATTTACAGTTCAAAAAAAGTGTTTGGTTGGTTCAAGAGCTAATAAGTGCATGCTAGAGCATATCAGAAGCTATAGTTTACAACAGAAATTCAGTACAAAACACGATACAATATATATAATTATACACTGTAGCAAGCTACCTTTTCAAAAAAGAAAACACAGCGCTGACCTCTCTTCCAAATATCACCTCATTGATGGAGTAGAGAATGATCTATACACGAATGATGACAGCAGGTTCATTTTGCCAACCTATGTATACCAAGCCTGTATAGTTGTTTTGCTTTATACAGTATATTCAACCTATTGTGCTTCATGTTAGACAAGTGGTTAAACTGCGTTTAGTATTTTTGGAATATTTATATTTATATATGTGTCATCTTTCATATTCTTCAACTAATGGTTACCGTATTAGACAAGTGGTTAAATTGTGGGTACATTCAATGGAAAATAGTGCCTCTCCCAATACTACTAATGGAGGTAACCAAAATAGAAGGGCAATTATTATTTTCAATTCAACATGTGTTAAAGCTCAAGATTGGGTGCTCGATCATATTGCAAAGGAATATCGACCCTGCCGGTGGACTTTGCAATGGAACCAGGCTGGTGGTTCGAGGGTTCCAAAGAAATACCATCGATGCGAAAATTATGGTTGGAGACTATGCCAGAAAGCGAATCTTCCTACCACAGATTCTGTTGTGCCCCTTGGATGATGAGATGTTCCTGTTCCAGTTCAAGAGGAAGCAATTTCCTGTTAGACTCAGTTTTGTCATGACTGCTATCAAGGCACAGGGACAGACTATCCCCAATTCTGGTGTGTATTTACCTGAACCGGTGTTCTCTCATGGTCAGCTATATGTTGCGCTATCTAAAGCCACTGCCAGATCGAACATTAGGATCCTTGCTGTCCCACCCAGTGATAAGAAGGATAAGAAAAAAAAAGGCAAAAATAAATGGTACATACATGAAAAATATTGTCTACAAAGAGGTCCTCACTCCATGAAAAGGTACAACTGTTATATTCTTACATTTGTGTCCTTTATTACTGACATTTCTCGTATCCATCTGAATTTCAGGTAACAGAGGAAGTCGGAAAGAAATGAGAAACAAGTAGTTATGACTTGTTGATATGTTATTGATTGGATGTACAGATTATATATAATTGAAACCTGTTGATTATAGTATTTCTAATATTTTTTCCTCTCGTATTAATATTTAGCTTTTTAGGTAAAAAAATGTTACTAAATGTGCGAATGATGTTGGTTGCCGTCAAAAGAAAAAAAATATATATTACACGAGTACGCAAACCAAGCAAATTCCCTCTGCTTCTTTGCTTATCTGCTTGAAAGTTTTATAAACATTTTAAAGAGAATTTCAAAATTTATTTGGTTCAAAAAGCAATTGATTTTGATTTTCAAATGAATTTACAAAAGAAAAAGAAAATAAAAAGAAAAGCTCCCTCCCCCGTCTCTGGCCTAGTCCGGCCCAACCTCCTCTCTGCCGCGCGCTCCCCTCTCAGGCCAAGGAGCAGCAGCAGCAGCCCGCCGCCTCCCTCTCCCTGAGTCAGACCGCCAAAGCCCGCCTGTCAGCCTGTTCTCCACTCGCTGACGAGTGGACCCCACTCGTCAGGGCCATCCCCTTCCTTCGGCTCCTCCTTCCTATCCGTCCGCCATTTGCAATAATGTGACTTATCTAGTTATAATGTTCTACTTGCCATGCATGCGTGGAATGGCAAAAGGATAGAAATATCCATTTGCAATAACGTGAGTATTATCCTTTTTATATAATTTTTCATTTTTCACCTACATACATTTTAACTATATATGTGTATAAAAATCTGGCAGGATAACTGCGAAGTGAGGAAGCATATCTTGCTACACCTACTCACACGGAACCAAAACGCAGCCAACATACATGAAGGTGTACGAGATTATCTTCAATGCTATATTAGTCTCACAAACAAAAAACAATGAATTGTTGCTTATTTTTCCTCTGTCTAGGTGAAGTTAATAACATCGTACTGGTTTCTTTATTTTAAATAAATTAGTTTGAATTATGTGTTTTAATGTTAATTATTTGTGATGACCTGGGATTCTACATATATTTACTTGTGTGGTTGTATGCCATGAGATGTTTTACCCGTAGCAACGCACGGGCACTCTACTAGTAAACTTCTAAAATATATAACTTTTGAACCATAACTCCTTTTTACATGAAACCACCTGTAAAATTCATCTAAAATCAAGCTCTATCATTTGCACCACCATATTGTTCTATGTTTGCTTTTGCCTTTATTTGTGTTTTAGTAGTAGTCTTATACGATCGCTACGCCCGGCAGACGACGGTGATCGTCAGGAGAACAAGGACCCAGATTTCGTAGATGTGTCAGAAGGTGAAAACGACGAAGGCAAGTCCTAGCTCCCCTCTCTACCATCTTGCTTTAATTCACTGAAAATGTTTAAAACATGATTATTGGAGATCTTGTTTTTGATAAAAATGTCACAAAACCATAGTGTCACATACTCCTTAATGGTGAGAAATTCCTACCAAAGCCATATGATGATCTTACATGTTTAAAACCTTCTATATATGCTACTTGTACTTGTATTGAGTTTGGTCAAACCTTGTTGACCCTTGTTGAGAATTTTGTCATGCCCCCAAGTTCAAGATCACGTACACATCACTTATACATGCTGCTTCTACACTGGAAGTACACAAAAACCTGTCTTTCATTTCGACCAAATAAATACTCCAAGGTTTTATAGTGTGGTCTCTCTCTAAAGTTCTTGCAAAAAAAAGAAAAAAAAGACATGGGCTATGCAAAAGATGAAGAAGATAAAAACAGAAAAAAGAGATAAATGAGCAAAAGGAAGCTCATGCATCGAAAAAATGAAAAGAAAAGAAAAGATAGCTGTGGGGGTATTAACCCCTATACCCTTACGGCTAAGCTTGGGCCGGCCCGGATCGATGGGTCCAGTCCATCCGAAAGACGACGCGCGGCCCAGCCAACCCGGTTGGAGTCCTGCGCAAGGAGTTAAGGCGGATTTGGCGATCAAGCAGGATCCTGGTCGGTTAGAATAGGAATCCTTATCCGGCCACATATGGCAATTGTAACCGGCTAGGATTAGTTTCCAGATCTGTAACCTTTCCCCCCGGACTATATAAGGCGGGCAGGGGATCCCTCTAAAAGACATCTCTCATCAACATACAGCAATACAATCAGACGCAGGACGTAGGTATTACGCCTTCTTGGCGGCCGAACCTGGATAAAACCTCATGTCTGTCTTGCGTCACCGTCTTGTTTGTGGCTTGCGCATCTATCTGCCGATAATGTACTACCTTGGGCATACCCCTAGGTAGACTGCCGATCATATTTCATCGACAGTGGCGCGCCAGGTAGGGGGTGTGCGTACTGCTCTCCAAGCAAACAAGACGGTCATCACCTCCGGCTCCATGGCTACGCCGAACGGCCTCACGTTCACCGTCGTCCAGATCACCTGGACCACCGGCTCCGACGGCTTCATCGTCATGACCACGGAGGAGGCGTGGATTCAGTCTGCGCCGACCACTGCTTCACCTACATCGGCTACGGCTCCGACCACGATGGATCTGGCTCCGACCACGGTACATCTGGCTCCGACCACGCCTACATCATCTTCAGCCACGCCGACGACTCGTCGTCCGCTTCCCCGCTACAAAGGGAAGCAGATCGACAACACCGACCTGCTCAACTCCATCGATCGGGTCGGCACCAAACTCGCTGAAACCCTAGCTCTGGTAAGTATGATTCAAAGTCAACCTAACGAGCAGGTAACCGCTCCCCACAACAGATCTACCCGACCAGCTCGGACCAGTCGTCCTGCATGACTTGGTACAGATCTCATGGTCTTATCTACTCCTGAAGGGCGCTCCGCTCATCGCCGGCCAGCCTCCGCGACGGGTCTCCGGCTCTCCGAGTACGCAGCCTCGACGGAGAACCACCAGGTCCACCCTTACGGCCTACGAAATGCTGCCTCCAGCTACGCGTATAACCCACAACGCTGCTTGGATCTATGTTTTATGCACCGACCTCGGCCGAAGCCGCGCGACTTCGTCAACATGATCCGGACTGAAGATTATCAGGAAGGATCCGTCCACACAGTTCAAGAGGGCGACTCCACCTCCTCGTCTGGCATCGCATCTAAAGCATCTGTACACACCGAGCTTCAGCATCACGAAGATGACGGCACCAAGTACGATCTGGATTTGCCAGACCACGCTCCAGGTTTTTCACAATTCCCATCTTTCCCGCCAAGACGAGGGGATTTGATCCATGTTGTCAGCAATGACGAACCGCCGGCGGTTGGCGAAACAGAACAAGAAAAGACCACGCGCGAAGCGCGCAATATTGACCGGTTCAATCGCCGACAAATCGAAGCCGAAGCAGACCAGGAGGCGCGACGCATCAGGGTCCAGCCACGCGACCTCAACGATGCTTTCGACAGGGTGGGGGACAAACAGGTCTTCAGGACTCCAAGTGCCAATGTAGCCGTTGCCATGGCAACAATGCAACGGCTACCCAACACCCCGGAAACCCAAGCGGTTCGTGATGAAATACAAGCCTATCTGACGGCTGCCATGGCCCAGACCGCAGAGATTGTAAATCAAGTTCGGGCTCCATCCGTCTCAGTCGAGTCAAGCCACAGTCGCCAGCTTCCAAGCCGCTCACAGCCACTCAACCCACGTGGCTCGTGCAACAACGACCCGTCAGACAACCATCGAGGCGGAAACGGTGGCCATGACGGTGGTAACCGCCGTCGGGAGGACAACCGTCGTGATATCCGGGGCGATAATCACCAAGACAACCGCGACAATCGTCGCGATAACCGCGGTCGCAGGGCTAATCCAGATGGCAATCGAGATCACCGCGATGGCAATAACGATCTCCGCCATTACCTCGGTGGACGCGATCTGTGCGCTCGCATCAACCAGAGAGCTGACGATCGAGCATTCCACGAAAGCTATCGCCGTATGGAGTATGACACTGCCCACGGTCCGCCGGGTTTGAAGCAGTTTACTCCACACCTTCGCCAAGTCATATGGCCCAAGAATTTTAAGCTCGAGAAACTTCAGAAGTATGACGGCAAAGAAAACCCCGAATTATGGGTCATGCTCTACGAAACCGCGTGCAGATCAGCCATGGCTGACGAGCACGTCATGTCTAACTACTTCCCAGTCGCTGTTGGCCATGCAGGTCACCAATGGCTGGTCAGCTTACCGACGAACTACTTTGATTCTTGGCAGGAGCTTAAGCAAGCCTTCATTGACAATTTCATCGCTACTTGTGAACAATCGGGCAACAAGTACGATCTGCAATGGATCCGAGATCGGAAAGATGAGCCACTGCGTGAGTACGTCCAGCGTTTCTCAGAGATGCGCATCAAGGTCCCATCAATCTCCGACAACGAGGCAATCGAGGCTTTCATCACTGGCCTCCGTTTCCACGACGCCCTAAGAGACAAGCTCCTCCGGAAGAGACCTGAGTCGGTCACAGCGCTCTTATCCACCGCTAAGAAATATGCGGATGCCGACGACACCAAGAAGATAATTATTGAAGAAGCAGCAAGGGTTCCACGCTCCGACCACCCCTCACACCGCGACGACTACCGTGGCAACCGTGGTCGGAGCGACAGTTTTGACCGCCGCGACCAGCGCAACGACTCCCGCGACCACCGCGACCGATGTAATCAGCAGCGTAACCGCCGTAATGATTATAGGAGCAAGCGTGCTCGGGAAGACGACGGCGAGGTCAATACCGTTAAAAAGGGTGGCGGACGTCGTAACTACGAAGACGACTACGCCAAAGCATTGAAGGGGCCCTGCCAGCTCCATCCTAAGTCAAACCATACCATGGAGAATTGCCGCGTTCTCAAGTCTATCTATACACGTCAACAGGTTCCGGATACATCCGACAAGCCTAACGATGTAGCAGAACAGCGCAACGAGGATAACGAAGACGACGATGCAGACCCTCGTCACAAGTACGTCAAGCCAACCGATCGCGTGCACACCATCATCGGAGGCAAAGTGTCCATCGAGACCAAGCGGGAACGCAAGCTGCTTGCCCGTGCTTGTTTGAACGTGGCCAACACCGATAACCTGCTCGCCGATCCCCGGCTCCCTCCGTGGTCTCACCGTGAAATCTCTTTCAGTAGGAAGGACCAATGGGCCACAATACCGGAGCCAGGACGTTTTCCCCTGGTCCTAAATCCTTGTATCAACAAGGTCCAATTCGACAGAGTATTGATCGACGGCGGCAGCTCCATTGATATACTATTCAAGAATCGATCGCATACGAAGATAGCTCAGCGGATCTTAAGCCATCTGAGGCACAGTTCTAGGGTGTTCTTCCCGGACGAGCTCTACACCTCTCGAGGCGAGATCACGCTACTGGGTGCGATTTGGGACCTCGGACCACTTCCGCACCGATTACGTCAACTTTGTGGTCGGCCGACTTGACGGCACCTACCATGCTATTCTTGGTCGGCGACCGTCGCTCACCAAGTTCATGGCCATACCTCATTATAGGTATCCGGTGCTCAATATGCCTACCGAGAAAGGAGTCCTAACCCTCCGAGGTAGCGTATCGCCGCCTACACCCACGAAGACAGCAGGTTTCAAAATAGCAGAGGCCCACGACCTCTCTATTCGCATGGCCGAGACCATGCTCGGCGCTAAGAAGACCTCACCGACCACATGGAGATCCCAGAGCTCGAGACTCCATGCAAAAACATCAAGTCAAAGGAGCACAAGGTGATCCAGCTGGTCGACGGCGACCCCAGCAAAACAGCCCCTATCGGGGCCAACCTGGATCCCAAATAGGAAGACGTGCTCATTGGGTTTTTGAGGAGCAACGTGGATGTGTTCGCATGGAAACCTGCCGACATGCCCGGTGTACCTCGGAACTTGATCGAGCACTCCTTGAATGTCAACAAAGGCCAAACCTATCAAGCGAAGCTTGACGTTTATTTCGCGACAAAAAGGAGGCGATTAGGGTAGAAGTTACACGGCTTTTTAGCGGCCGGATTCATTAAAGAAGTGTATCATCCGGAGTGGTTAGCCAACCCGGTTCTTATGCAAAAAAGAATAATGAATGGAGAATGTGCGTTGATTACACCGATCTCAACAAACACCGCCCTAAGGACCCGTTCGACTTACCTCGCATAGACGAGGTCGTGGAATTCAACCGCCCGGTGCGAAGCGCTTTCCTTTCTCGATTGCTACTCTGGTTATCACCAGATCGCTCTCAAAAAGGACGATCAGATCAAGACGTCTTTCATCACGCCTTTCGGCGCCTACTGCTACATGACTGTCATTCGGGCTCAAGAACACCGGGGCTACATACCAACGCGCCATTCAGGCCTGCCTCGCAGATGAGATAAAAGATGACCTAGTAGAGGCCTATGTGGATGATGTAGTTGTCAAAACCAAGGAAGCACGTACCCTTGTTGACAACCTCAAACGTACCTTCGCGGCCCTCAATACATTCCAATGGAAGTTAAACCCAAAGAAGTGCATCTTTGGTGTTCCTTACCGTATATTGCTAGGCAACGCAGTCGTAAATGATTTATTCTGACGGCATACGCCCTAATCCAGAGAAAGTCAAAGCTATCTTAGACATGAAGCCTCCTAAAAAGGTGAAGGATGTCCAAAAGCTTACCGGATGCATGGCCGCTCTAAGCCGTTTCATATCAAGATTAGGAGAAAAAGGGTTACCATTTTTTAAACTACTCAAAGCATCCGAGAAGTTTGAGTGGTCGGAAGAAGCAGACGCTGCCTTCACGCAGCTAAAACATTACCTTACATCACCTCCAGTCCTCACTGCTCCTAGAGAAGATGAAACCCTCCTACTTTACATTGCAGCAACCAATCGGGTGGTCTCCACTACCATGGTGGTCGAGCGCGATGAGCCAGGCCACGCCTATAAGGTACAGCGGCCAATTTATTTCGTTAGTGAGGTACTCAACGAATCTAAGACCAGGTATCCACAGATTCAAAAACTGCTCTACGCCATACTGATAACATCCCAAAAGTTGAGACATTACTTCGACGGATATCGTGTGGTGGTCATGACCGAGTACCCTTTGGGGGACATCATTCGCAATAAGGATGCGAATGGGCGCATCGTCAAATGGGCAATGGAGCTATGCCCCTTCTCCTTGGAATTCGCAAGCCATACTACAATCAAGTCTCAGGCACTCGTCGATTTCATCGTCGAGTGGACAAACTTAAGCACGCCTGCCTCTCTGGAATCCGATGAATATTGGACGATGTACTTCGATGGCTCTCTCCCAATTGACGGTGCGGGAGCAGGGGTTCTTTTCGTGTCACCATCCAAGGAGCAGCTCCGGTACGTGCTTAGGATTTATTTCCCAGCATCTAATAACGCCGCCGAGTATGAAGCATGCCTGCATGGTTTACGCATTGCGGTTGAGCTTGGTGTCAAATGTCTCTACGTCTATGGAGACTCGGCTCTGGTCATCAACCAACTCAACAAGGACTGGGACACGACCAGCGAAAAGATGGATGCATACTGTAAATCAATAAGAAAGCTGGAAGGCAGGTTCTATGGCATCGAGTACATACACGTGGTCCGGTACAAGAACCAAGCAGCGGATGCGCTGTCAAAGTTAGGATCATCTCGAGCCAAAATCCCACATGGTGTATTCGTCCAAGACCTGCTCACGCCTTCCATCGAAGAGGAAGATTCCACGGTCGATAAAGTTCTAGACCAGCAATTGGTGGCTATGGTTCCGGCGCCAAGCACAACCGAGCCGCCTCCGACCACTCATGAGCGGTGGAGAGTACCCTTCATCAAGTACTTAACGATGGCGGCGGTTATCTTGATCGACGAAAAACGAGCGCTTAATGCGTCGCGATGGCGATATCTGTCGTCGTCGATGGCAAGTTATGGCGCAAAAACGCAAAGGAAGAAATCTTGATGAAGTGTATAACCCAGGAAGAAGGCGAACGTCTCATGGACCAAATCCACTCTGGCTCCTGCGGCAACCACGTGGCCTCAAGAACACTGGTCGGTAAGGCTTTCCAAGCAGGGTTTTATTGGCCGTCAGCAGTAGCCGACGCAGAGAAGCTAGTCCACCACTGTGAGGGTTGTCAGTTCTTTGCCAAAAGAATCCATGTACCAGCACACGAGATTCAGACGATACCAACCTCTTGGCCCTTTGCATGCTGGGGACTGGATATGATCGGGCCCTTCAAACCGGCTCCTGGGAAATTTACATGTGTTTTTGTGCTGATTGACAAATTTTCTAAGTGGATAGAATACATGCCTTTAGTGCGAGCATCTTGAGAAAAGGTCATCATGTTCCTTGACCGGTCATCCACTATTTCAAAGATACCCAACATCATCATCACCGATCTGTACTCGGTTCATCGGGAACGCTTTTTGGGACTTCTGCGATGAAAGGAGCATAGTAGTAAAATACGTCTCGGTGGCGCACCCTAGAGCTAATGGACAAGTCGAAAGGGCAAATGGCATGATCTTGGGCGCATTGAAGAAGAGGATGTACAGAGAAAATGACAAAGCCCCCAGGAAGATGGCTCAAGGAGTTACCACCATGGTGCAGGGCCTCCGAACTCAGCCAGGTCGTAACAATTCCCCAAGGTCTCACCATACTTTATGGTTTACGGCGGCGAGGCGATCCTCCCATCGAGATATAGCTTTCGGACCAGGCAAGGGTAGAGAACTTCGATGAGGCAAGGTCAATGAAGTCACGGAGCTAGAAGTAAACAGTCACGAAGAGAAAAGGCTCGATTCTTGTGTACGTGCCGCCAAATACCTTCTTTTTTTTTGCAGTACTACAACAAAAATGTTAAAGATCGATTCTTCGTGGTCGGAGATTTGGTCCTGAAGTGGAAGACGAACCAGGCTGGTGTCCACAAACTTGCAACCCCATGGGAGGGACCATTCATGATCAAGGAAGTCACACGACCAACGTCTTACAGGTTAGCTCGCCTGGACGGTACGGACGTACCAAACTCTTGGCACATCGACAAGCTTAGACGTTTCTATGCTTAACTACTGAGATATGTACTCCTTTTGTACTTTCGATTTATTTCAATAAAGCAATTATGATTTCTCCGAGCACTCTAATGTGTCACTTCAAGTTTTATGGTTATTCTAACTCAGCCAGTAAAAGCCGACCACCACCCCTTCTACGGTTTTCAGAGCAGGCTCTGTCTCCGGTTCCTCCCAATACGTGCATGGGATCCGTTCTCTACGTTACGGGTGATCGGCAGGTCCCCCTTGGTTTAACTTGTCTGCGTCTATGTGTGCACAGGTCACCAGACCTCACACTCCGACCACATGGAAAACCAGGGCCGCACAAACTTTTCAGGATGATGTGTCGAGCACGATGGTACAACTAAACAGAACGTTAATACGTTTTTACTTAGTTACACCAACATAAAGTATCAAGCTTAAATACGCTTTATACAAAGCAAAAAAGTTTATAATAATATACAGTTACGTTATTACAAGCTTGCCTGAAGAGGCTCAAGTTCACAATAACACAACTATGTCCTCCTTCTACAGCTCTGAGCCTATTACATTGGCTGGTCGGGGCGCATGGCACTTACTGCTCGCCGCTTCCGATACCCTACTTGAGTCTCGGGGACTCTTGTGCTAGTTGAGCTGAAGGGGATGGCCCCGTCGGTGCCTGGCTGGTCGAGACCGCAGGCTTCGTTGGTTGGCTCGCAGTTGATGGCATTTCCAGCTGACTCATCGATGGCGTACCCTGTACTGGTGCTGTCCCACCTCCACACAGGTTAATATCGCCAATTATCTTTGACGACAAGTCCAGCTGGGCCATCCGAAGCTCCTCTGCCTTGTCTAGGTCTACCTCCTTCGGGTACCCAGCCTCCAGGCGCTTGAGATCGATCAGGGGGTAGTGGGCACACACCATGCTTAGTACATGGGCACCCGTGTACTCACCAGCCTCCTTCACGAACTCCTGGAACCATCCCCACGCTTGTCTGCATCTCTCGACCAGCCCGAGCTGGCGCGTCCTCGGCTCTTCCTCTGTGAGCGCCGGGTCTATAAGGTCGAGGATGGGCACAATGCCAGTTGCCACTTCTTGGCACCATTTCTCCCACGTGTCCCGCTCCTCGGCGGCCTTGAGGCATCGTGCTTTCCAGTCATCACGCTCTCTGATCACGGCCTCTAGGTGCTTCTTGGCATTGACTTTCAAAACTGAACACAGTACAAGACATCAAATGTGAAAACACAACATGGCGAGGTGGGCAACAGAATGTGAAAGGTGATCTAGAATACTTACCTTTTAGTTCCTCCTTCATTTTGTTGGTGTGGTCTTGGAGTTGAGACTGGCTGCGTGCTAGCTTCACGTTGTCCTCTTTCAGGCGACCACACTCTGCGGTCACACGGTTATTTTCCCCTTTGAGGTGGGCCACTTCAGCTTCTAAACCTGCCTTACAACTGTTACTACCAAGAATACAACAACACAAGTCCTGCACTTGTTATGATAAGATGAAACTTTACTTGTTTTCTCTAGCTCTTTGTTGTTGAGCTGGCCGACCAGGTTTTGGTTCTGTGTTTCTCGATCTATCCTCTCCTGGTTGGCGGTTTCAAGTTGGCACCGCAAGCGTTCCACTTCGGCCGCCAGTTCTTTATTGGTCGCCACGATTCCTTCAATCTGGTCGAAGCACCTCTTTCGGTATTTTGCGGTTTTCATCAGGTCCTGCATACAGACAAGCTAAGTCAGACAGTTCGACTACATAACAGGGTCAAGGATTCAAGCCAAACGTACCTAGACTTCTGTCACCAGATGCTTGGCCGCCCGTTCGACTCTTAGGGTCTCTTCGACCTCTGGGATTTCTTCGTGCATAACCCATCCGTCGTTCCGATAGCGCGACACATATACATGTTGCCGCCTATCTTGGGGACGGCCCAGGACCTCTTCTACTTCTTCCTCTTCAGCCTCCTATTCTGGAGGCGGCGCTGGTCTGGAGTCTGCAGACTCCACAACCACCAGGGCTTTTCCATGAGCCGTCGCGTCGGCCAGAATGCTCTGGGCCACTTCTGGCTGCTGCTCCTCAGCTAGATCCGGCTCCCTTGGCGCCATGGCATCCGCCTTAGCAGGGTTCATGCTCGGAGCACTTGTACTCTGCTCGGCTGTCTTCTCGACCAGCCGCTCGGGGACAGGCGTCTGGTCGTCCGCCTGCTGAGGTCCAGGCGAAGTTCCTACTACAGGCTCCTCCACGGCTGGCTGCTGGGCAGTTTGTCCCGCCATCGCTGGCAAAGTTGTGCCGCACCCGGCTAGCTGGTCGGGTTTCTCGGTGGACGCCGACCTAATATATCAGAGACAATTTCAGAAGATAATAGTATCCAATGCAAATTACAATCTTACATCAAAGATATAGATACTTACAGCTTCGATTTGCGGAATGATGTGGCAAAGGTGCGTCGCCTTGACCGTCCCTGCTCCGCGTGCTCGGCAGGCTCCACCGGGTCTTTTTCCACCTCCAGTACAGGCGTCGGGGTTTGATGCCTGATGTTTCCCTCGCTTGTACTCTATGTTGCAGTGGTCGGTGATGCGACCACTGCTGGCACGGAGGAGCCACCCTGCTCCGAAGACCCCATTTGTCTTCTCCTCTTTCGAGGGACGAGCCGGAAGATGTCCGCATCCTCTGCTTCATCGTCCGACAGGGGGAAGATAGCTTGGCGTCGTTTGCTGGCCGTCGGACGCTTGCCAACAGCTCTGGTCGGTGCGTCCTCCACAGTCTTGAGTGTCGCCCAGTGGATGTCGTCGGTCCTGGCGCTAGTCTAGGCGGCTGGGTCGGCAGCTTGCGGCCAATCTACACCGGGGGGAGGTGACATGAACACTGCTGCCCGGTCACGACCATTACACTGCGACACAAAGCGGGGGCAACAGTCAATTTCTTGTTACAATATGACTCTACAGTTAAAAGGAGGCATCAATTACCTTTGGGGGAGGTCGGGCCAGCTTGAAGGCGTGCTCGATGTCGTTCAGCCTGACGTAATTGGGATCGGCCAGGTTGAATAGCTCCCCAATCCTGGCTTTGATTTCCGTCTTGTTGAGCGGCTCCTTCCTGGTCCTTGTCGGATCGGCGCTTCCCTGGTACTCGAAGCTTGGATGAACCCTCTTTTGGTAGGGCTGGATCCTTCGGCTGATGAAGTTCTCGACCACACTTGGGCCATCTAGCTTTCCCCATGGGATCATCCCGAGCAGTTCGGCGATCTACTCCAGGTTCTTGGGCTTTTCTGTCTAGCTATTCTTCTTCTCTGGAAACAGTCCCACGTTACACAGGGTGATGGTGTTCGGCTCTTCACGGATGTAGAACCACTTCTTGTACCACTCATCCAGCGAGGTGTTCCAGGGGCAGTGCAAGTATTGTGCTTTCATGCCGTCGCGCAGATTCAGGTAGGCGCCTTTGGCTATCTTCGAGCCACCGCTGCCTTTCTTCTGAAGACAGAACAGGTGGCGAAAGAGGTCGAAATGGGGCTGGAAGCCACCATAAGACTCGCAGAGATGAATGAAGGTGGAGATAAGGAGAATCGAATTGGGATGCAGATTGCAAATCCCAATCTCGTAGTACAAGCAGAGACCCTGAAGGAAAGGGTGCACTGGAATCCCGAAACCCCGTTTGAAGAAGTCTTCGAAAACCACAATCTCACCTGGTTGTGGATTGGGGAAGCTTTCTCCTTCCGGCGCACGCCATCCCGTGAGTGCCTTGTTGTGAAGCACTCCCATGGCGACGAGGTCCTCGATGGTCTGCTCATTGCTCCGCGACTTCCACCATTCCTTCACCATGACCCCGCCTTTCTTCTGGGCGTCTCTCTTCGCCATTAGTCTGTCCTTACTAAGGGGGTGGATGCGGTGGCAAGGGGATTGGCGACGATTTTCAGAGGAATAGGGTTTGGCAGGAGGAAGAAGAGGGTTGCGGCGGCGAATGACAATGGGGAACGGTGTGAGTAACTTACCAGATCTACATTATATAAAACAAAGAGCTCTGTCGTTTCGTCCGCCCGAGATTATTGGGAGATGTGCGCACGCGCGCCGCAGACAGTTGTTCACACAACCTCGAGATCTACGCCAATAAACGCGCTCCTTCGTTACCAGTGTACGCGCCTCTTCGTTAATAGTGTAAGAGGGCCCACACTGACGCGCCTCCATACAAAAAGCGCGGCTGATTTGCTTGCCGAAAAGAGTAAGAAGACAGAATGACGTGCTATACCCATTTGCTTTTTTGACCAGGCGTGTCAGACTGGACTTGGCAGAGAATAGAGATAAATAAATACACCGAATAAATACATCAATGGCGTTCGCGTTTTAGATGCCCGTTTCGCGCTAAGGATGGATCAGGGACTGCCCAGACCACTGCTGTGCTCGGGGATTGCCCAGACCACTGCTGTGCTCGGGGACTGCCCAGACCACTGCTGTGCTCGGGGACTGCCCAGACCATTGCTGTGCTAGGGGACTGCCCAGACCACTGCTGTGCTCGGGGACTGCACAGACCACTGCCGTGCTCGTGGATCGCCCAGACCACTGAAGTGCTCGGGGACTGCTCCGACCACTAACGTGCTCGGGGACTACTACGACCACTATCGTGCTCGGAGACTGCTCCGACAACTGGTGTGCTCGGGGGATATCCCGACCACTGATCGAAGAATTGTTCTCCTCGGCTACATGTGATTTGTACTCACATACAGTTGAGAGACATTTATTTAGACCTTACTACAAGGCTCATACTTCGCCTTCCAGCAAGCTCGGGGACTACATCGGTACGATGCACCTGCCGGTGCATCTCGTATCGCCTGTACGACGATTGGGTTCTCAACTTAATTGGGAATTCTTTTTAGACCCTGGCACCACGTGCTTACTTCACCTACTACCAGGCTCGGGGACTAAGTGGGCACACTTCACCTTGCGGTGAATGTGTTTGTTTTTCGACCACTACGCCTCTGATGATCAAAGATGCTACGCTTCAAGACGCACTTACATTTCTTTTCAGAAATACAAGTGGGCACACTTCCCGGGACAGAAATCTTTTTCTTTTTTCTTAAGAGCACCATACATTCTTCGGACAACCTATTTCTCCGGCGACGACGGTGGTCGGAAGATGTCAAGGACTCGGGCATAACTTGTCGGAGAAGGTCGAAATGGCGTGTCGCAGCATAATACATGGTGCTCGGGGACTAGCTGTGGGGGTATTAACCCCTATACCCTTACGGCTAAGCTTGGGCCGGCCCGGATCGATGGGTCCGGTCCATCCGAAAGACGACGCGTGGCCCAGCCAACCCGGTTGGAGTCCTGCGCAAGGAGTTAAGGCGGATTTGGCGATCAAGCAGGATCCTGGTCGGTTAGAATAGGAATCCTTATTCGGCCACATATGGCAATTGTAACTGGCTAGGATTAGTTTCTAGATCTGTAACCCTTCCCCCCGGACTATATAAGGCGGGCAGGGGATCCCTCTAAAAGACATCTCTCATCAACATACAGCAATACAATCAGACGCAGGACGTAGGTATTACGCCTTCTTGGCGGCCGAACCTGGATAAAACCTCGTGTCTGTCTTGCGTCACCGTCTTGTTTGTGGCTTGCGCATCTGTCTGCCGATAATCTACTACCTTGGGCATACCCCTAGGTAGACTGCCGACCATATTTCGTCGACAATAGCCATGTCTAAAAATAATAATAAATTAGAGAGAAATCATACTTGCTAAGGAGTTCAATAAAGTTTATCACCTTGTTCCACACATGCACATCTTGATCTAGGATTGTAACACTTTTCTCCTTGGATCCTTGTTTTGACTTTACAACATACGCAATCCAAGTATGCCATCATGTTTATCCCTACCTAAGCTCCACATAAACCATTTAGAAGTAGGATGAAACAAAAGAAGGCAAAACAATACTATGCCTTAGTAAGGAATCATACACCATTGATCGACATGAGAGTACCATTTTGAGTAGTATAAGTGAACTATGCATTTTATTGTGAAAACTTTTAAAAACTCCAAGATACTAAGATGTGAATTTGGGACGATGACTTTGCTTCGAGAACTGTTCCACTTTTCAACTGCTCAAGGATATATGTTAGCTAGTGCCACATATCCCACCTATTTAAGGAATGTTTTGGAATGACTTTTATGTTAGCTATATCTCTTAAAGTGTTATGCTCATGTTTACTTTTATCTTTAACCTTTACTCGAGGACGAGCAAAGACTTAAGTGTGGGGGATCTTGCTGATGATGATTTTGTCAACATTTTGGTTGGTCAAAAATGTCACAAATCTGTGACATACGAAAGGACATAAGGCAACCATGAATGATTTTGGTTCAAATAGCTTGGTTCCACATGTACATGTCCTCTATTTGAATGTAGGTACAAAATGGATGAAAAAACAAGCTTGGGGGCCCAACTTGACATGTCTCCCGACCACTCAAGTATGTCAAATGGACAAACCAACTCCACCATCATGATAAGCAATGCTTCTAGAAGCTAACTGCAGAAGATGGGCCCGATATGGCTCCATATGGTGGTCGGGCGACCTAAATATGGACCCTATCAGTCATTGCAAGCTAGCTAGGATCCTCCCAACACACTCCCAAGCACTCCTAGCCCTTGGATGAAGAGTGTGTTTTCTCTCAACGGTGGAAGATGAAGTCCCACGGATTCATGGACCCACAATAGAGCATCCAACGTACCCAAGGTGGCCAACCACACACTATGGCAGTGGGCCAACCTTTTAGAAGGGGGAGACAAGTTCCACCTATCATAGGGAGGTCCGCCGACCTCCCTAGGTGGCTCCCGGCGTCTAGCTTGCACCCACCGCCTTAGTGCATGCCTCCATGAACTCCCATGATCTCAACCTTTGATTCAAGGTTGGTTTGGATCCAAGGTGGAGAAGTAAGGTCACCTGGATCGATGACATGGCACTGGAGTAGCCCCTACTCCACCTCCACCTATAAATACCCCCTAGACCTTCACTCTCAAGACACACCACAAGGAGCAAGCCTCTCCACTCTCTCAAGATGTAGTAGTGCTAGTGTAGTTGGGAGTTAGATCTTATGTCATAGGGTGCTCTAACTGATCTTATGTACACAGTTAGAGTAGTGAGAGAAGGTGTAAGTGTGGTGCTTATACATTATCTTGCCTTTGATTACCGCTTGTTGCATGGATTGTTTGTGGTAGCTAGCAGGTGGTGACAGCTATTGACGGTAGTTAACATTCATCACAAACCATCAATATAACTTGCATAAATGGCTAAAATAGATCACCAATGTAGACTTAGGGGTTTAAACTGACAAATTCCATGATTTTTGGTGAATCTGTGTTTCCAGCAAGATTTAATCAGAAAACCGTCAAGGAGGACCTATTCGTCAAAGGAAATCACGGAATTCCGCCGCGTAACCAACGTGAGAAGACTCTAGAAGACTTCAGCTGGTACTCCACCAAAGTAGAGGCCATGTCACTGACATGTGGGGCTAGCCGGCCCCACATGTAGGCCACCCAACCCCTGTAGGTCCCACCTGTCAGCCCCGTTGCTACGTCGGTTCTCCACCGCCCCGCCTTAAGGATTTTATCTCCGCCGTTTATTCAAGTTGGTTTGATCCGAGGGCTCAGGATTGACACTCTAGCCTATATATACCTGCCTGCACCCCCCTCAGGACATTATGCCAAGTCAGATCCTGGGAGCTGAAAAGCCAGAAACCCTAATCCATATCTCCACTAGGATCAGGGCTAGCAATCAAAAGAAGATTAGTCATCGTTAGGATCTAGACTTGTATTAGAGAAAGTGAGATAGAGTGAGAGGGAAGAGTTTTGGAGGAGTCTCATCCTATTGGTGCTCTCTCTATGGCTTGTACCCTGGCGGAATCAAGTTCTTCTTGAGCTTGCTTCTGAGATTTCTCTGGTAATCGACTTCTAATTCAAGTAAGCATCTTGTTCATATTGTTCTTCAGGTTTGCGACTCTCTTTTGAGTACTTTAATCCTTATAGCTCCTGGGTTAAAGTAGTAATCATAGTGTAAGCATGGTGCTTAGTCTCGATTACTCATGGATGTACCCTATTTTTTGGATCGGTGGTAGCTCACGAAGGTGATTCTGATAGCCTCGTTGAATCCTTTATAGTCCACCTTTCGTTAGTAGGCCTAGCAGGACCTTGTTACTATAGGAAACATACTTTGTCTGTGTTTTCTCTAGTAATGTCCCTAGAATTGAACAATAGAAGACAAAGCTTACTGAAGTTAGAACTAAAAGACCTTAGCATCTCCTCTACGCTCCTATTATCTAGCCTTGATTGTGAAGTTGGGTTAAGTTAGATTTGGTTATTCTCACACATGTTTCCTCGAGTTCGATATAAAACTGGGTACTCCTGGTGAAGTGCTACATCGGTATAATATACGTGTGCTTGCGGATTATTCTGTGTGCATTAATATATACCAACAAGCATTTCTGGCGCCATTGCCGGGGAAACGGTTGCTGAGTTAACTTCGAGCCTAGCTTATCCTTGTATCATTATTCTTTTATCTTTTATCCTTTCTTTTTACCATGGATCTAGAATCCACCCCCACCTACCAATATGGTGCACCCACGAGCGCACGCCTATAGCCTCAAGAGTCTTCAAAGCCTATCCTAACACCTAGCTATGAGCTGTGTCCGTGTTTAATCAACATGGTTCATGATTAATTCTTTTCGAGGAAAGATGATGAAAACCCCTATTCCCACCTAAATGAGTTTGAGCAGACCTGTGCATGCTTGTGCAGTGTAGGCATGTCAGATGAAACCTTACGATGGAAGCTTTTTTCTTTCTCTTTGACGGGAAAAGCGAAACGCTTGTATAATCTCACCATAGGGAGGAGACAAGGAGATTGGGAAGCCTTGTGCTCTAGCTTTTGCTTGCAATTCTTTCCCATCTCCAGGGTAGTCAACCTTCATTTAGAGATTCTATCTTTTTAAAAAAAGAAAAAGAATCTCTCGGCATGGCTTGGGAACGCTTTAATACCCTTATTAATATTGGCCCTGACCTTGCCATTTAGAACCCCATTCTTCTTCAACACTTTTATATGGGTCTTGATAGGAAAACCTCGAAGTGTCTTAATACGACTTCAGGAGGTTCGTTCTTGCATATCTTTGCCAATTCAGGGAGAAGCATTCTTATGAAAATCTTAGAGAACACCCCTGAAGAAGTAGAAAAGAAGCTACTAGAGGAGGAATCCTAGATAGCTGAACTAGAATCCTTACCAGAATCATCACCAACTTCAGCTCTCCCAAATCCTCAACCACCAAAAAAGGAGGAAACTCCAATTTCGGATTTCGTGCTTGAATTTGAGGATGAACTTTTTGATGAATATGGAGATACCTCGAATTACCATGTTATGAGAAGACCCCAGAAGCCTAGGAAATCATCTTATGAAGAACCTTTAGATCCTTCTGAAGAAGCTTTCCTTAAAAAGACTACGAAAGAACTAGTATCTATTATAAGAAATGAATGGTTAGAAGAATTAGAGCTTTCCTCTGATGTGATTCATTTAGATTCACCTTCTATATCCATTCATTGCCAAATCAACAAAGCTCCTTTCGATGCTCTTTATAATCCAGTTGTGGGTGTCAATATCATGTCTGCATCTTTTGCTCATGATTTATTGAAACACATGCCATTAACCCCAACAACAAAGTTGTTGAAAGGTCTTTCAGGACACATTCTCCTGAGTTTGGGGATACTTTATGTCCTCCCTATCCAGGTAAAAGGAACCAAAGTTCATTTGAGCTTCTATATCTTTGATATTATGGAATTGATAGGACAACCAATTGAAAGACTTATTCAAGAAGGACAAACGGAGAAGTTGAATATAAGACTCAGGAAAAACTTTAAGCTTTCTATACCCATTACTCATTCTCTAAATGCTGAGACTAAGCCAATTCCTGAGGAAAACCCAATGGAAGAGGTTAAGGTTGCATCTCTTGATGATTTGATTGAACTCAACCTAGAAGATGATGCTCAGTTCTTCATCGAAGAAGAAGACGAAAATCCCATAGAGCCTAAACCTTTAAATGAATTGCTAGAACCACCTAAGCCCACCATTGAGCTTAAACCCCTACCTTTTGTTCTTAGATATGCTTTTCTCAATAATGATCAGGATTCTCCTGTGATCATAAGTGATAAACTCTCTCAGGAAGAATCCTTATCCTTGCTAACTGTCTTAGAAAAGCATCGTTCTGCCTTTGGCTACTCACTCCAAGACATTAAGGGAATCAACCCTGCTCTTTGCACCCATCGCATCCCTATAGATCCTGACTCTATACCTTCTAGAAAGCCCCAACATAGGCTTAATAATGCGATGAGAGAGGTAGTTAAGAAAGAGGTTTTGAAACTCCTGCACACTAGGATCATCTATCCTGTACCACATAGTGAGTGGGTAAGCCCTATGCAAGTTGTGCCTAAAAAGGGAGGCATGACTGTTGTTAAAAATGAAAAGAATGAATTAATCCCCCAAAGAACCATCACTGGATGATGGATGTGCATTGATTACCGAAAACTTAACAAGGCAACAAAGAAAGATCACTTTCCGTTGCCCTTCATTGATGAAATGTTGGAGCGACTGGCGAATCACTCTTTCTTCTGTTTTCTTGATGGGTATTTAGGTTATCACCAGATTCTGACCCATCTAGATGATCAAAGCAAAACCACCTTTACATGTCCATATGGAACTTATGCTTACCATAGAATGTCTTTTGGATTATGTGATGCTCCAGTTTCTTTTCAAAGATGCATGATGTCTATATTTTTTGATATGATTGAAGAAATCATGGAAGTTTTATGTAGCACCCGGTTTTAAGAACAAAACCAAATACGCACCATATGTGAGCCCAGGAAGTCAAATCTCACATATAGCTACAAATAAAGGTAATATCGAAAGACAATGCTTAATATATAACATACTTAGTATAAAGGAAATAACCTTAGACAACAAACAGCGGAAAGACCACTCTGATCTTCGGGCGAAGACTCTAATTTCACAGGGACAATTGACTGGTTGATCACAAGCCTAATTCCTCCAAACTCTAGCAATCTGGTACCCATCTGTGATTTTTTCAAAGTAATAAAAATAAAGCAAGCGTAAGTACATGTCATAGTCAACAAATATATCAAGGGGTTCATGAGGCTCAAAAGGCTAACACTGGTTTAACTGCGATTAGCTTTTAATGAGTCATCTTTTAGCAATTGGGTGGCAACAAGTTAATTCACAAGCCCATGTAAACACATGATTAGGTAAACATGAATAATGAATAGCATAAACAGTAATAATTAATGAGCATCTTTATCATCAGTATCATCAGGGTTCATCATCTATTCCATAAGGGTTCTAAGGATGCTCGTGACCGTGAGCACGGCTAATATACCAGTTTTACACTCTGCAGAGGTTGTACACTTTCACTGTGAGTCATGATACCCATATGCCTAGGTTAATTACTCCCAAAACACTTCCAAAGTGAGCAGGCATGGTTCACTATGATACCTTTCAAAGGTTCGTCTAGCAAGTTAGGGCCATTAGATTCACTCGACAAATAGATGTAGAGGCCCCCTTCCCGATGGCACATTGACGCGGAGCCTATACTCAAGGGGACAGAGGCCGCACTATACCCAATTCATGAAGCCATTCTTACGCCAATAAAGGTAACCTTTAACAAGCTATAAAAGGTCCTCATAATAAGCTAAAGCTAGAGCCATATGGCCCTCATAGCTGTACTGTAAGTCTTGGATGATCACTTATAGATAAGTCCTTATGGAGAGAAATCTAGAGCACCATAAAAATAGCCCAATGCTCTAGCCCCCATGATTCCATGTTGCTAAAAAACATCTTTTAATGTTTATTGCATATACAACTAGTCAAGTTACAAGATCATGGTTTTAGTTTGAGCACTAGCATAATACTACCCAATGCAATAACCCATAGGTGACAAGGAATCTAGGATAGCAAATAGCTAGGAAAATTACTATGGTTGCCAAGGTAGACACATGCATATGATTAAAATGACATTAAGGTGAATAGGACAACAAGGAAGATCCCATGCTATACTTGCCTTAAACTCAGATCCTTCTTCAAGTCCAAAACTTCAAAGATCTGCTTCTTGATTCACCACGTATAGCTCACCGTCTGGACATGATCATAAAGCACCACACAAGCATCCATGCAATCATACATGAAGCAAACAATTGATCTAAATTAGAACAGTACACCAAACATATGAAACAGCAGGTAAAAAGGTTTTAAAGATGTTCTACACGTTACTACGAGCGCACAAACGCGTAAAGCATGCTAATCGGAGCTATAACAAAAAAGTTATGAATTAAACAAAATTTCCTTTAATAAAATAATAGATTAAATCTAACCTCGAATTTCAAAAGTTGAAAACATGTTTAGCAGTAAGATGAACATGTAGATTACTCAATTACAAATCTAACACAACTTGAACGGATCAAATCGGAGCTAAATCAGAGATTTTATGGCTAAAACAAGATCACTGGCACTTCTGTAAATAGCTAGAACTTGATTTTAGAATTTAAATGAATAAAATCAGATTTTAAACTGAGCCAGGGACGACAGGCATGTTAAATAAGAAGTATAGGGATTCTTTAGAAAAAATGCAGGGACGGCGGGTTCGATTACGTGAAACTGCAGGGGCTCTTTTGCAAATAAACACGACGAAGGGGTACGGTGACATCTGGACCATTGGATTGAGATTGGACGGTGCAGATCAGATGGGAGGGGAAGGGAAATGGCCGGCGTGGCCGGCGACGAGCAGTGCACGTAGAAAATGGCCTATGAACCTTGGTTAGACGAGCCGAGAGCAAGGGAAGAAAGAGAAGAACGAGGCAACCTCACCACGACCAATTACCGCGGCGTGGAGCAGACAAAGGTGGCGCGTGGCTTAGGATGGCGAACAGCGTTGAGCTAGGGTTGCGGCTCGGCGGCAGCAAGCTCAATTGGAGGCGGCGACTGCTTGCTCTAGGGGTTGATGGAGGCGGCACGGTGTGGGCTTGTTATTTATGGGACGGGGAAGCATGGAGCGCACACCACACGGTGAGGAATCAGAGGCGGCGTGGACTCCGGCGATAGTGGAAATAGTGTCCGGCTTGGCCTGGAGGTAGGAGACGGCGCTGACACATGGCCCCTGGATGACAATGAGTGAAGGGGCGAGGTCGGGCTATCAGCGAGTCAAGCGAAGGAGGAGGCGGGGCGCGTCTGTGCGGCTATCAGCTGGGCTGGCCCAAGAAGGAGGAGGGAAGAAGGCGAGCGGGCCGCGTGGGAAAGGAGAGAGGAGTAGGTTGGGCTAGGTTTGCTGCTAGGCCGATAGGGACAGGAAGAGAGAGTTCTTCATTTTTTTTCAAAAGCCATTTTCAAATCCTCTTTGAAAGCAAATTTCAATTGGTTTGAATTTGAACCAAAACCACTCAGTACAAATAAAACAAATGCACCAACATGTATGCATCAAACAAGTTGCTAAACCCTATGATTAATTTTAATTTAATGAAAAATTTTATTTTCCTCTGTTTTCCTGAGCATAAAAATCTAAAATTACCTCGATTTACATCTATTTCAAAAGGAGCAAATTTTAGGGTGTTACATTTTCATTGATGATTTTTCTGTGTACGGAAAAACTTTTGATGATTGTCTTGAAAATTTAGACAAGGTTTTGCAAAGATGTGAAGAAAAGCACTTAGTCCTCAATTGGGTGAAATGTCATTTCATGGTTAGAGAAGGCATAGTGCGTGGACACTTGGTGTCCAAACGAGGGATAGAGGTAGATAGAGCTAAAATTGAAGTAATTGAACAGTTACATCCTTCTGTAAATATCAGAGGAATCCGTAGTTTCCTTGGTCATGCTGGTTTTTACTATGGCTTCATAAAAGATTTTTCACATATTGCTAGACCGCTGACAAATTTTTTGGCTAAGGATGTTCCCTTTGAATTTGATAATGCATGTTTGAAATCTTTAAACATTCTTAAGAAAGCACTCATCTCTGCACAAATTATTCAACCCCCTGATTGGTCGCTATGTTTTGAAATTCTGTGTCATGTTAGTGATTATGCTGTGGGGGTAGTTTTGGGACAAACAAAAGATAAAAAGCATCATGCAATTGCTTATGCTAGCAAAACATTGATAGAACCTCAACTTAATTATGCAACAACTGAAAAAGAGCTCCTGACTGTTGTTTTTGCTATTGATAAGTTTATATCTTACTTAATAGGAGCTAAGGTGATTGTTTATACTAATCATGCTGCTTTGAAATACCTGCTCACTAAGAAAGATGCTAAACCCAGAATAATAAGATGGATTTTGGTACTCCAAGAATTTGACTTAGAAATAAAAGATAAAAATGGAGTAGAAAATTATATTGCCGATCACTTGTCTAGAATGCAGTTTGAGAATTCGTAGGAACTGCCCATCAATGATTCTCTACGGGAGGACATGCTCTTCAAGGTCTCCAAATCTGACCCCTAGTATGCAAATATTGTTAATTTTATGGTTGTAGGTTATGTACCACTAGGGGAAAACAAAAGAAAGCTCATCTACGAAAGTCGTCTGCACATATGGGATGAACCGTACCTCTTCCAAGTGTGCTCTGACGGCTTACTCAGAAGATGTGTACCAGTGGAAGACGACATCAAGATCATTGAACGATGCCACTCATCACCATATGGAGGACACTATGGTGCATTCCGCACTCATTCAAAGATCTAGCAAAGTGGATTCTTTTGGCCAACCATGTATGAAGACACGAAGGATTTCATCCGAAGGTGTGGAGCATGTTAGAGGCATGGGGACATTAATTCAAGGGATGCCATGCCACTCACCAACAACCTCCAGATAGAGCTCTTCGATGTCTGGGCAATCGACTACATGGGACTGTTTCCAAAATCAAAGAACTATGAATACATATTGGTGGTAGTTCCCTATGTCTCCAAGTGGGTTGAAGCCATTCCATGCAGAGCTACTGATGCAAAGAACTCCAAGAAGATGTTTGAAGAGACAATATTTCCACGATTCGGAGTTTCAAGAATGGTGATTAGTGATGGAGGTACTCACTTCACTGATAAGAACTTTCACAACTACTTGTCAAAGCATGGAATCTGTCACAACAACGCTACTCCATATCACCCTCAAACAAGTGGCCAAGCAGAAACATCTAATAAACAAATCAAGAACATTCTACAAAAGATGTTCAACGAGATGGGGACTGCAAGGAAGGATTGACTACCCGACGCACTATGGGCTTATAGAATGACCTATAAAACACCATTAGGTATGTCACCATATCAATTGGTCTATGGGAAGACTTGCCATCTACCTGTTGAGCTAGAATTTGAGGCTCACTGGGCCATCAAGCGATAGAACATTGACTTTGAAGCCTCGGGAACCAAGAGGAAGATGCAACTCTCTGATCTTGATGAATGATGTGAAAAAGCATATTACAACGCCAAGATATACAAGGAGAGGACAAAAAGATGGCACGACAAGAGAATCAAGAAGAAGGAGTTCGCCCCTGGAGATAAGGCATTACTTTTGATTCTAGGGTTAAATTATTTGGGCATAGAAAACTTCAGAGCAAATGGGAAGGACCATTCAAGGTGATAAGCACTTCGTCGCATGGAGCGGTAACACTTCAAAATGATGAAGGTATGTTATTCAAGGTAAATGCCCACTGTCTCCAGATCTTTCTAGAACCTAAAAAACCACCCGAGGATTTGGATGAGGTAGATTTTCTGATTTTACCATAGATTTACACCACTGCCATCCTATTTACATTTTGTAACGCATAAATATACTTTTCGGGATTAGATAGGGATTAAAAACCGCCACGAGAAAAATCTCCGCAAGAGGGTGACATGTGGGGCCGGCCGGCCCCACCTAGAGGCCGCCTGGCCCACTAGTCAGTCGCCTCGCGCCCAGTTGATTCTCTCGTGTCTTCTAGATCTTTCCCCTCTAGAATCCCATAGTTTTTCAACGCATATGGTTTTTCCTCGTTATGAGACCCTTATAGATGGATCTTGTGGGGGTACGACCCTGGATACCCACGGCAGACCACATGGGCTATGCCTCCAGAGGCGGCCTAGCCCACGAGAAGAAGCCTTGTGGGGCATGATTCTGCTCGGCGCCTCCCGCAAGACATGGGGAGGATATCCTAAAGATGTTACGAGATCTGTTAGGATACGTACGATCCCATAATTTTTGTAATCTGTTATTACTTTCCGGTTATCTCTCAGATCTAACCGACTTGTAACCCTACCCCCCGGACTATATAAGGCGGGCAGGGACCCCCTACAAAATCACGGCAAATCATACGATAGCTAATACAAACCAACAGACCACAGGAGTAAGGTATTACGTCGTACTGACGGCCTGAACCTGTATAACTCATGTGTCTCTGTTGCCTTCTTGTTCTTGATTACACGCTCCTCTACCGATCAATCTACCATCGCGGGATACCCCTCGGTGGACTGCCGACGATATTCTGTTGACAGTTGGCGTGCCAGGTAGGGGTGTGCGTGCTGTTTCCTTATCGAACAAGATGGCTTTTTCTGCAGGCTCTTCGTCCCTCCCGCAACCCGGCCAAATCTTCATGGTCGGATCCATCACGTGGGTCATCAACGCCGACGGAGTTGGAGAGCTTCTCAAGCCGGTGCAGATCCGCTCCGCGCCGACCACCCTCGCACCTACGACCGCAGATCCAATCTCAGAAACACTTTCGGGGTCAACTTCGTCAGCTACTCGCCGTTTGCTTCCTCACTACCGGAGGAGGCATGTCAACAACGACGATCTGATCGAGTCTATCGATCGGGTCGGCCTGAAACTCACCGATTGCCTCTCCATTGCTGAGTCAGCTCTGGACACCCTTGTTCAGCACCGACCACCTTCCGATCCCGATCTGTCGGTGTTCAGTGCTCGGCAAACCTCGGGGCTCACTGTCCTGCCCCTCGGGCCCGCCAATGCCGCCGCTACATATCAGGACGCCCTGAGGGGCAAATTCGCCGACCAGGTCGCCGATCAGCTCCCACCAATCGTCAACATGCTGCACGCTAGCCGGGCTCTCGGAACATCCCTCCAAACTATCCTAGAGGAAAATTTGGACTCCAAGTCTCAAGGCTCCATGGAGCCCCTCGTCGAGACCTTCACCAAGCAACCCCCTCTCCTGCCTTTCCGGGGTGGCGCAATCTTCAACGTCAGCATCGACAGCCCCCTCGGAACGGCGAAACAGATGAAGAATGCGCCGCTCGTGAAAACAGGAACGCCAACCGCGCACAACGCCGTGATAACGAACGCGCCATTGCGATGGCCGAAGCCGCTCGTGATAATCAGTTTGACTCACAAGGAAGGCCCCTCCATCGCAACCTCAATGAAGAATTCCTCCGCGTTGACGGCCACGACGTCTTCAAAACTCCGAGCGCCAATCTGGCGGTGGCCGCCAATGAACTTGCACACCTCCCGCAGACGCCCGAGCTCGCCAAGGTCGCCGCTATGCTAAAAGCGGCACACTGTCAAGTTAATGAGATCCGAGAGGTTCAGAGACCTTCATGCTCCACAAGCGCGATTCGCCGATCCTAGATCTAATCGCCGCCCCAGTCAAAGCCATTTCGCCGATCAGTCACTACCTCCCTAGGGGGGAGGACACCACGCCGAGCATCATCGCCAGCATGACCAAGAGGTCGAACAGGACGCCCGAGTGCACCTCAGTAACCTTCGGGATGCACGACGGCGTATCGATCAACATCGTTTCGGGCGCCATGAAGATGAAGTACGACGCCGCTGGGAGTACGAGCAAGAGTACGGTAACCCGGACTCAGCTCTGGAGCCAATCGTCGCCGGCAATACTGCTGATATCGGCCCCGACAACCCAGAAGGGCCCACAGCGTTCACCAGGGCGCTCCGAACACTCCAGTGGCCCCGTGGTTTCAAAATCACCGGAGTCGACCCCTATGAAGGAAGGATGAACCCAACTCAGTGGCTACAGGCTTACGCCACCGCCGTCCGTGCCGCCGGAGGAGACACAAACGTCATGGCGAATTATCTCCCCGTCATGCTCACGCCAGTGGCCATGAGCTGGTTCACAAGCCTTTCCCCGGACTCCATTGGATCTTGGGAAGATCTGAAGAGAGTCTTCATTGACAACTACATGGCCACATGCAGGCGGCCGAGCACCAAGCACGATCTCAACCGCATCACCCAAAAGCCGTCCGAACTACTCCGCAGCTACATCAGACGCTTCTCCGAGATAAGGAATTCTATTCCCAACATCACGGAAGCCAAAGTCATCACCGCTTTTGTCCGAGGACTTCATCACTGTGAACTCCGCTCTAAGTTCAACAGAAAGCCACCTACCAGCATCGGCGAGATGATCACAACCGCCAACCAGTACGTCGACGCCGAGGAAGCGGAGGTACGTTTTAATGAAGATACGGGCACTAATCGCCTGCCTCGCCACCACGACGACCACAACGACGACCGACAGAACAACGTTCGCCACCACGACAATCGCCGCTACGACGGCCACAGTTTCCATCGGGACAGCGGACGAGATCGGCCAGATGGATTCAAACCTGGTCAGAACCGCCGCCGCCGACCAGATCACTTTGTTGCCAACATCAATGAGCCACGCGCAAATCGTAATTACGATGAGCAGTACAAGAAGATCCTCGACGGACCATGCCCCCTGCACAAGAACGCCAAACACAAGATGAAAGACTGCCTCGGTTTGGCTAAGGAGTTCTAGGAGAAAAAGTACAACGACGACAATGGTGGGAATGGAGGACGCCGACCACCTGGGGATAATAATAATGCCTTCCAGGACCATGACAAGGTGGTTGCCACCATCTTCGGGGGTTTCACCTCTAACGAGAGCAGAAGGGAACGGAAGCTCGCCGCCCGACGAGTGCTCGTCGTTGCTTCAGAGGAAACTATCGCCAACCCCAGCTATCGCCCGTGGTCTAAAATCCCCATCACCTTCAGCAGGGCCGACCAGTGGGTGGACATACCCTACACAGGGCATTTTCCCCTTGTCCTTGATGCGACTGTCCAGAAGGTGCTCTTCAGAAAAGTCCTTGTCGACGGTGGGAGCGCCTTGAATCTACTCTTCGCCGGGGCCCTAAGGGAGCTCAGCCTCAGGACAACAAATCTCATGCCCTCAGACTCCTCCTTCTGGGGTGTAGTACCTGGCAGGGCATCCAGACCGCTTGGGGAAATTACCCTACCAGTATAGTTTGGCACGGCAACCAACTACCGAGTGGAGCATATCAACTTCTATGTCGCTGACTTCGACACCGCCTACCATGCAATACTAGGGCGTCCGGCTCTGGCCAAGTTCATGGTCATTCCGCATTACGCGTATTTGGTGTTGAAGATGCCTTCGCTCGCAGGAGTCCTATCTCTACGGGCCAACCTCTCCGTCGCCTACGCCTGCGAGACAGAAAGTCTCGCCCTCGCCGAAGCCACTGACCTCTCCATCCAGATGGCTAGCGTGGTCACCGAAGCCAAGGTGCCGTCTGTTGACGACATGGAGATCCTAGAGCCTCCTCGAGCCTCTGCCAAGTCCAAAGAAGTCAAGGAGATCGACCTCGACCTCGATGACCCTTCCAAGATGGTGAAAATTGGGGCTTACCTCGACCCCAAATAGGAAAGCGCACTCGTCTCCTTCCTACGTGCCAACACCGATGTGTTTGCTTGGAAACCTGCAGACATGCCGGGGGTACCGCGGGAGAAGATCGAGCACTCCTTGAATGTCTCGCCAACTGCTAAACCGATCAAGCAAAAACTTCGCCGATTCGCGTCGGACAAAAAGGAGCCCATTAGGGTAGAAATAAAATGGCTCTTAGCTATCGGATTTATAAAAGAAGTGTATCATCCAGATTGGTTAGCTAATCTTGTTCTTGTTAAGAAAAAGAATAAAGAATGGAGAATGTGTGTTGATTATACTGATCTTAACAAACACTGCCCTAAAGACCCCTTCGGCTTGCCTCGGATAGACGAGGTTGTAGACTCCACCGCCGGCTGCGAGTTGCTCTCCTTTCTTGACTGTTATTCCGGCTACCATCAGATCTCCCTCAAGAAAGAAGACCAGGTCAAGACATCGTTCATCACGCCTTTTGGTGCATACTGCTACACCACTATGTCCTTCGGACTAAAGAACGCTGGAGCGACTTACCAAAGGGCCATCCAAATGTGCCTCGACCAACAGATCGGCCGCAACGTCGAAGCCTACATCGACGACGTGGTCGTCAAGACTAGAACCGCCGACAATCTTATCGCCGACCTTGAAGAAACTTTCTCTAACCTGAGCAAATACCGATGGAAGCTGAACCCTTCAAAGTGCATCTTTGGAGTTCCATCTGGTATCCTGCTGGGATACATCGTCAGTGCTCGGGGCATCGAACCAAACCCTGACAAGGTATCTGCCATCACCAACATGAAACGGCCGACGTGTGTCAAGGATATATAGAAGCTTACAGGCTGCATGGCTGTGCTAAGCCATTTTATCTCACGTCTTGGTGAAAAAGGGCTACCTTTCTTCAAGCTCCTCAAGGCCTCTGAGCTTTTTTCTTGGTCAGAGGAGGCAGACATAGCTTTTGAGCAGCTCAAGTTGTTCTTAACAAAACCTCCAATCATGACAGTGCCACGACCAGATGAAACTCTGCTGGTTTACATTGCCGCCACCTCTCGCGTTGTCAGTATGGCTATTGTCGTCGAACGCGAGGAAATTGGACACACCTACAAGGTGCAACGTCCAGTCTATTTCATCAGCGAGGTACTTAATGAGCCCAAAACTCGTTATCCTCAGGTGCAAAAGCTATTATATGCGATTTTGATTACCTCACGCAAGCTCTGACACTACTTTGAATACTACAAGATCGTTGTGGTCATAGAGTTCCCTCTGGGGGATATTCTCCGCAATAAAGAGGCCAATGGTCGTATCATCAACTGGGCTGTTGAGCTCGGCACTTACTCCATTGACTTTAGAAGCAGACCGACCGTTAAGTCACAGGCGCTCGCTGATTTCATCGCTGAGTGGACCGAGATCCAAGAACCCATTGCCACCACTTGCCCGGAGCACTGGGTGATGTACTTCGACGGAGCCCTTAACATCAATGGTGCTGGTGCGGGCATTCTGTTCATCACGCCGACAAAGGACAAACTCTGATATGTTCTTCGCATACATTTTCCGGCCTCCAACAACGCCGCGGAATACGAAGCATGTCTCCATGGTCTCCGTATAGCTGTCGAGCTCGGCGTAAAACGCCTCATGGTATATGGGGATTCAGCACTGGTTATCAACCAGCTCAATAAGGATTGGTCCTGTTCTAGTGAGAAAATGGACGATCTCACACCAAATCGTGAAGCTTGAAGGAAAATTCTATGGTATCAAGTACCACCACGTGGTACGGGATCAAAACCAACCTGCCGACCAGTTATCAAAGATAGGGTCTTCTCGCACCGCGGTTCCGCCGGGGGTTTTCGTTCAAGACCTCCTGGCACCATCTATTAAAGAAGATAAGGAAGCTGTGGAAGTACCCCCCGCCGAGCAGTTGGTACTTACGGTACCTTCGACGGTCGCCGATTGGAGGGAACAGTTCATCAAATACCTCTCCAGCGACGAAATACCCCCCGACAAAATCAAATCTGAAAGACTAATTCGCCGAAGTAAGCATTACGTGCTGGTATACGGTAGCCTGATGAGGAAAAGTGCTAAGGAAGGGATACTGCAAAAGTGCATCATCCAAGACGACGGTGTGAAGCTACTTTCCGAAATTCACTCTGGTTCCTGTGGCAATCACGCGGCTTCGAGAACGCTGGTCGGCAAAGCTTTCCGGGCAGGTTTTTACTGGCCCACGGCCATCTCCGATGCAGAAGATCTCGTTCGATGATGTGAGGGTTGTTAGTTTTTTGCCAAGCAAATACATGTACCGGCACAAGAACTACAAACAATTGCAGCTTCCTGGCCATTTGCATGCTGGGGACTGGATATGATCGGGCCCATCAAACCAGCACCAGGAGGTTTCCAGTACGTGTACGTCGCCATTGATAAGTTCTCCAAGTGGATTGAGTACAAACCACTCGTCTCGGCTACTGCAAAGAAAGCAGTCGAGCTCTTTCAAGACATCATACACAGATTCGGTCTCCCGAACAGCATCATCACCGACCTCGGGACTACTTTTACCGGCCATCATTTTTGGGACTTCTGCGAAGATCGGTGCATCTTTGTTAAATACGTTTCTGTTGCTCATCCTAGGGCTAACGGCCAGGTCGAGCGGGCTAATGGTATGATCCTCGACGCCCTCCAAAAAAGGCTCTATCAGAAAGAAGAAAAGCATCCGGGTAGATGGCTCAAGGAACTACCAGCTATGGTCTGGGGACTGCGCACTCAAGCTAGTCGAAGTACCGGCATATCTCCATATTTTATGGTCTACGGCTCAGAGGCCATACTCCCAGCGGATATTGCTTTCCGAGCACCTAGAGTAGAAAATTATGATGAAGAGCAAGCCACGGCTGTTTGGACAGAAGACATTGATTAGGTTGAGGAAGAGCGTCTGATTACTTGTGTTCGCACAGCCAAGTACCTCGAAGGTCTACGGAGGTATTACAACCGCAACGTCAAAGGTCGTTCGTTCGCGATCGGTGACCTCGTCTTACGTCGGAAACAAAAAACCGAAGGGCTTCACAAGTTGTCTTCCCCCTGGGAGGGCCCTTACGTCGTCAAAGGTGTTACTCGACCGGGGTCTTATCGCTTATGTGACTTAGATGGACTCGATGTTCCCAACTCCTGGCACATAGAGCACCTTATACGTTTCTACCCCTGAAACAACACAGATATGTATTCTTTACTTTCATATTAATAAAGTTCTGGTCTCCATAATTTTCCTCCATTTTTTCATCCATTATAAGTTTCACTTACCGCTATCGGGCTATACGCCACTCCATGATGATCTACAATACGTTCGCCAAGCACGCCAAATCGCCGAACACGCTAACTCCAAGAATCGCCGAACATGATTTCTCCAATTCGCCGAACACGATTTCTCCAATTCGCCAAACACGATTCCTACAAATCGCCGAACATGCTAACTCCAAAAATCGCCGAACACGATTTCTCCAAATCGCCGAACACGCTAACTCCAAAAATCGCCGAACACGATTTCTCTAATTCACCGAACACGATTTCTCCAATTCGCCGAACACGATTTCTCCAATTTGCCAAACACGATTTCTCCAAATCGCCGAACACACAAACTCCAAAAATCGCCGAACACGATTTCTCCAAATTGCCAAACACGCTAACTCCAAAAATCGCCGAACATGATTTCTCCAATTCGCCGAACACGATTTCTCCAATTCGCTGAACACGATTTCTCCAAATCGCCGAACACGATTTCTCCAATTCGCCGAACATGATTTCTCCAAATCGCCGAATACGATTTCTCCAAATTGACGAACACGTTAACTCTAGATCGTCGACCACGATTCCTCCAAAATTCGCCTACTCGATTTCTCCAAAAATCGCCTACTGTGTTTTCTCCAAAAATCGCCTACTATGTTTTCTCTGGATCACATGGGTGTTCCTACTAAAAACAACGACAATTTTGCGCACCAAACTTTGTAACATGGCTCGCCGATCGTCGAGTAGCACACGTTTTTCTTTTCTGTTATCTATGGAGAAGGCCCAGTCTCCAATTACTTCCTACACGTACTTCGGGGCCCCGCGCTCTGTGTTACGGTTGGTCGGCTGCGGTCCCTTGCTCATGCCTGTTCATCCTACACGTGTCAGGGTCTCTGCGCTCGACGTTATGGACTATGGGCTAGTCAAGGCCTAGATTTCAGGCATGAACTAACTGCTCGGGCGCCACTTTAACTGTTTTCCTCGCCAAATTACCCAAGTTAGCCGCTGGGCAGCATGTCTATTGCTTTGAAAACTATGGAGGACACTAAGGCTCTAATCTCCCACCAAACGCGCTATGTGCTCCGTGCTCTGCGTGTTAGGTGGTAGGCTACGGTCTTATGATAACGCTAGTTTTTCCAACATACGCATGGGATCCGCGTTACGCGCTACGGATTATGGGCTAGCTAAGGCATCAAGTTTAGTGCAAACTAACTGATTGAACATTGCTTGGGTTGTTAATACAACGATTCTTCATAGCCAGATAAAAAAAGTGTTACAGGCGATAATATCCGGGCAGTTTGTTAAGCTTCGCCTACAGCTTCTGTTTCACCAAACAGGTCTATGTCGTCGACAAGCATTTTTGCTGCATCTTCAACATCATCCTCCAGCTGCTGGGTTTGCGCGTCGCTAAGCCCATCGGCGAACCCACCACCTATCGACTAGATGTCGATGGACGGATATGGGACCGAACCACTGCAAGGGCATGAGTAGCGGCGGTCAAAACGGCGTCGCGATTGAAGTTTTTGAAATTCTCCCACACTGCCTTGCATCTCTGAATGATGGTGTCTGGCCCTTGCTGCCTGCTGTCAGGACGGGGTGTCGGTTCAATGTCGACGCAGTCGAGTACTGGTTTTATTGCGACGGTTATTATGTTGAAGTTGTCTTTCTAGACTTTGGCTTCCTGCACCAGCACATCGAACTGTGCCTTGGTTTTATGGCGATAATCTACAAGAATTGCAATGATTCATCACGCCACAAAAGTATTACGATAAAACTTCCGATCAGGGGGTATCTACCTTTCAGTTCTTCGGCCAGTTTATCTGCTCGCTCCGACTCTTTCGCTTTCTCTTGTCAGATTTGCTGGACGGTCTGGCGAAGCTGGCTGAGTTCTGCATCTTGCTCTGCAAGCACAACAGTTAAAAAAAATGGATGGCCAACTATTGCAAAGTACATTATGTGATAAATCATACCGGATTTCAGCTTGGATATATCCTCGAACTGTTGGCACTTCTGGTCGAGCTGCTCGGATTTACTTTTGAGCTCTCCGTTTTTCTTGCCCAGCTGCTCTGACATATTTTTTAGCTCCTCGGATACAATCGCCAATGGCTCAGATTCCTTCTTCAGCTGCTCGGATGCAGCCGTTAGTCACTCGGATAGGACTCCCTTCTGATGTTCAAGGTCCCGTGAGTTAGACTCCGCAAGGTCCCGCTCGCGCTGCGCCCTTTGAATACTTTTTTCCAAAAGATTTAATGCCTCCCGGAGTTTCTTATTTTCCTCGGCGAGGGGCTCCATCCTCTTCATCAGTTGGGGCCGTTGCTCGGCTGTCTGAGCTATCCCCTACGGATGAACAATGCTAGAGATAAACCTTGGTATCCAACAATATATATTAGTTTTTCAGATGCGGTACTCACCTCGATTTGAGTCATAACTCCAGCAACGGCGGATTTCAACCTCTTTATTTCCCTAGTGGTGTTTTCTTCCTCGATAACTACTACTTCTTCCCCGCATTTTCGGAGAATCTAGATGGACTAGGGTTTAGGTGCGGCACGCTCGATCTCCACAACCTCGTCCTCCTCTGCCGTCGCTTGAGGCACCTCTGGGGGGCTCCATGGTCGGTCAGCTGCTCCGACCACTCCTGGCATCGCTGCGGGTGGTAAAGTTTGCTCCTCGGCCGTTGATGGAGTTGCATCCTTAGCCTCCGGCGAATCAACAACAGCTGCAGTTTCCGCTTCCAAAGTATCGACTTTTTCGGTCGTAGCCTCTGTTGCGGTCGTCGAGGCACCTGTCGTGTGCGCCAACGATTCACCGTCGCCAGGACCGCTAGCAGCGGCGGATGGCTCGTCATCTGTTCATCGAACACTCGGGGACTCCCGGACGAGAGCGGTTGGCATTTCTCCTATTAAGGTCATGGGCCTCGGGATTGCCCTGCATAATATCGGCTTGTCAGTAATCAAGAGAAGTCAAGGACCAATATTATTACTCCAAGGCAAATATACTTACGATTTGGCCTTCTGATTAAATTTCTTGAATCGGCGATGCCTGCCCGATCCCCCAGGCGCGGCTGCTTGGTCTGTCTGATGGGAGGATTCCTGCTCCTCTACAACAGGGTGCCGCTCTATTTGGTGCCTCGGGGCCCCCTCTATGTGCTGCTCTGCGGTTATCCCCTCTTGTTGCTCGGGGAATTTGGTCGTCCGAGCTGCAGGGACTTCCGTTGTTGCCCGCACATAACTTCTCCTTGCTTGCTGCTCGGGAGCTTCAGCATCTGTCGATGGCTCCTTCATGCTCGGCGGATGCGCTGCCTGGTCCTTGTCATCGGCCGACCATTCCAGCACAGCGGTTCTTCGTGGTCGAACAGTTCGTTCTTCACCAAGCGAGATGCCGCCTGATTTGTGTACAGTCGAACTTGCGGGTTTTCTCCTTTTTTGGGCCGGCTCATCTATTGCCGGTCTTTTCCCGCGGATCTTCTCCGACACTAGGGATGGACTATCCAATGAGGTGCTCGGCTCCTCCTCTTCGGGCTGTAGTGGCCGCCGAATGTCTACGCCTTTCAGCCAATCGGCTCTCGGCACGTTCGAAAAGTATATTGCCCTATCCTGTGAATGGATCTTTACATAAGTACGTCAGTCCTTTGCTCGGAAATTGATGCCTGAACAATGCAAAGTGAAAGGGTTACCTGAGGAGGTGGATTGGTATAGTTGAAAGCCTTCATTCCTTTGCGCCAGCTGAACGAGACATTGGAAGTAAATAGGTCCATGGCACGATCTATAACTTCTTTCTTCGTTAGACGGTCTGTGTTTTCTCGGGTACCGTCGTTGTCACCCTTATAGTCGAATGTCGGGTGGGCCCTCTCTTTGCAGGGCTGGACGCGCGCTAGCTGCCACCAGTTCACCCCTAAGCTCCATGCCCTTAATCAAGTCCAGAAGTTCCATTACTTGCTCCATGTCAACATTGTTGGGTCTTTCCGACCAGTTACTATGGTTAACCGGGATGTTGTGGACGTCGCATCGATTCATTGGGTGACTTTGTTTGATATAGAACCATTTGGCGTTCCAACCTTTCAAGGAGGTATTTAGCGATACGCTGATGTATTCGCTGGCCATCCCATCCCTGAGTTGCAGGTACACGCCGCCGACCACCTTGGAACCGCTACCCCCTTCTTCTTCAGACAGAACAGGTGCCTGAAGAGGTTGAAGTGTGGAAGAACACCGAGAAACGCCTCGCAGAAATGGATAAAGATCGACACGTGCAGTATGGTGTTGGGGTGCAGATTACGGAGGCTAACCGCCCAGAACTCCATAAGATCCCTCAGAAAGGGGTGGATAGGAAACCCTAATCCTCGCCAGAAATAATCTTCAAATACTACAGCCTCATCAGTGTGAGGTGTTGGAAAGGGCTCACCACTAGTCGGCCGCCATCCGGTAGTAAGGTGGTCTGGGAGGATGCTCGCCGCCACCATTCTGTTGAGATCCGCTGCCCCCGTCTTCGACGGCACCCATTCTTCATCGCGGCTGGCTCCGGTGGCCGCCTTCCTCGGTTTTGCAGCTCCCTTTTTCAGCGCCATTCTCTCCGATTTGGTCCTAGATTGGAGGCGAGTGCTCGCGTTGGTACGGAATGTGGAGCGCAAGGATTGTGAAGGAAGGAAACCGGGCAGAGTGGTAGAGGTAGGCGGCGAGGTATGCGGCGGCGCGGTTATAAAGTACTTTCCCCACTTTTCTTTGCATCTGAGGGTTTTTGGGAAACCGTTCCCGCGATTAGCGCTACTTCAACTTCTCCAACGTGGTTTAATGGGCCGCAACTTGGGCCTTCACGCAATAGTAGCCCACGTCATTCATTTATCGCCGCCAAATAATCGCCGATTTCTCCACAATTTAATGAGGCTCAGTAACCACTACTGTACAGCCATTACTCCAATTTTTTCTCTACGGTTTGATTTATCTGATAATTTCGCCTCAAACATGGGGACTGGCTGTCTGCTCGGTTGGTCTTCGTTATTTCTTCATTTCTGACCCTGACACCACGTGACTACGTCACCTACTGTCAGGCTCGGGGACTAAGTGGGCACACTTCACCTTGCGGTGAATGTGTTTGTTCTCATCTAGAGGCTATGCTCGGGGACTGGCTACCTGATCGGCTGGTTTACTACTTTCTGACCCTGACACCACGTGACTACGTCACCTACTGTCAGGCTCGGGGACTAAGTGGGCACACTTCACCTTGCGGTGAATGTGTTTGTTTTTTCTGAAAGACTCCATGCTTCTCAAAGCTAAAGAAGGTTATCTTTTCCCTCGCGCTCGGACTCTAAGTGGGCACACTTAGTTTTGCTGTATAGAAATTTTCAAAACTGGACTTGGGCTCCTTACACCCTTATGTCAAGCCGTGCTCGGAACACACTGCTCGGCGATGTATATATTCTATTTGGGTCACCTGGCCCATCATGGTGCGGCCTCGCCTCGTGCTTCGTCCACGGCCAGGTTTGCGGAATGTATATATTCTATTTTCACCTATCTCGCTTTTCGTTTCGAACCGAATTGAAAATCCTTTGATAAAACAAATTTAAAACCTAAGGAAAGATTATTTCAGTCATGACTAAAGGATAGATTCACATGATACTTTTCCTGGAAGTCATGTTGTTGTTGGGATCTTATTATTAGGGACCCCATGTTACTTAAGTTGTTGTGGAATAAGATATAGTAGAATAATGAGAACTTGATTCTTGATGTCTCGTTAATTGGAGAATTTTATTTTAAAAAGTAAAATGAGTAGCTATACCTCTCCTTTGTGGTAAAGCAATATCCTACCAAAGCCATACATAGACTAGAGAAACCTTCTACATATACTACTTGTCATTGTATTGAGTTTGGTCAACCCTTCTGACCCTTGTTGAGAAACTTATCATGCTCTCAAGATCAAGATCATGTACACTCCATATATATCTGATGCTCCTACACTAGGAGTATTCAACAACATGTTTTCCATCCACCCAAAAGTGTTCAACTCCTACGCTGGGAATAGACACAAAAAATGTTTGTTAGGATAAATGCTCCAAGTTCTTGTCAATGTCTCTCTTGAAAAGTTTCAATTGTAGAAGAAGAGGCATGGGCTATGCAAAAGTTATTCATAAAAAAGTATTGGAAAAAATGGACAAGTGTCCAAGATATATAAAACAATGGGTACTCAGATGCCCGCCTGAAAAAATAGAGGAAAAAAAGAGAAAGATGAATAAGATAGTCCATGTTTTCTTGTAAAGTATTTTCAAAGTTTAAAACAAGAGAGACAGGTTTCAAGGAGCATAGTAGAATTAGGTTAGCCACCACATACATATCCACACACATGCACATCTTGATCTAAGGGTATGATATTTTTCTTATTGGATCCTTGTTTTGACTTTACAATATATGCAATGCAAGTATGTTTTCATATTCATCCCTACCTGAGCTCCACATAAGCTTTTAGAAGTAGGCAAAAAGAAGGCAAAGTCATCATTGCCTTGGTAAGGATACAAAAATACCATATATATAGCGTGATTTGAGAGTACTGCAAAAGGAGAAGGTAACCTATGTTTTGTTTTCAAAAATCTTAAAATATTTCTCTAATTGACTTGACTGAAGGAAGATGGTGACCTGTTTCAAGTTGTTCCATTCTTCAACCGCCCAAAGTTTCATGGTAGATACTTTGAATCCCACGGTACATGCATGACTGGGAACAGCTTTATGTTGATGTCTTGTCCCGAGGTTATGTCTTGAGTAATCCATCCTTTTATCGAGGACGAGTAAAAGCCTAAGTGTGGGGGAGCTTGTTGATGGTAGTTAACATTCATCACAAACCATCAATATAACTTGCATAAATGGCTAAAATAGATCACCAATGTAGACTTAGGGGTTTAAACTGACAAATTCCATGAGTTTTGGTGAATCTGTGTTTCCACAAGGATTTAATTAGAAAACCGCCAAGGAGGACCTATTCGTCAAAGGAAATCACGGAATTCTGCCACGTAAACAACATGGGAAGACTCTAAAAGACTCCAGGAGGTACTCCACCGAAGTAGAGGCTGGCCCCACAAGCAGGCCACCTGGCCCCTATGGGTCGCACCTGTCAGCCCTAATGCTACGTTGGTTCTCCATCGCCTTAAGGATTGCATCTCCGCCGTTTATTCAAGTTGGTTTGATCTGAGGGTTTAGGATTGATGGTCTAGCCTATATAAAACTGCCTGCACCGCCCCTTAGGGCATTATGCCAAGTCAGATCCTGAGAGCTGAAAAGTCAGAAACCCTAATCCATATCTCCACTAGGATCAGGGCTAGCAATCAAGAGAAGATTAGTCCTCGATAGGATCTAGTCTTGTATTAGAGATAGTGAGATAGAGTGAGAGGGATGAGTTTTGGAGGAGTCCCAGCCTGTCGGTGCTCTCTCTGCGGCTTGTACCCTGGCAGAATCAAGTTCTTCTTGAGCTTGCTTCTAAGATTTCTCTGGTAATCGACTTCTAATTCAAGTAAGCATCTTGTTCATATTGTTCTTCAGGTTTGTGACTCTCTTTTGAGTACTTTAATCCTTGTAGCTCTTGGGTTAAAGTAGTATTCGTAGTGTAAGCATGGTGCTTAGACTCAGTTACTCATGGATGTACCCTATTTTCCAAATCGGTGGTAGCTCTCAAGGGTGACTCTCATAGCCTCATTGAATCCTTTATAGTCCACGGCCCGTTAGTAGGCCTAGCAAGACCTTGTTACAATAGGAAACATACTCTGTCTGTGTTTTCTCCAGTAATATCCCTAGAATTGAATAATAGAAGACAAAGCTTACCGAAGTTAGAACTAGAAGACCTTAGCAGTCTCCTCTACGCTCCTATTATCTAGCCTTGATTGTGAAGTTGGGTTAAATTAGATTTGGTTATTCTCACACATGTTTCCTCGAGTTCGATATAAAACTAGGTACTCCTGGTGAAGTGCTACATCGGTATAATAACTCGTGCACTTGCAGATTATTCTATGTGCATTAATATATACCAACAATAGACATGTCTAGCCTTTGCATTCCACCACATGTTGTAGACAAGTTTTTAAAAGGTAGGGCTCCAGTAACAAGGTAGCCGCTTCGGGTAGGGGTTTTGTCGCGCCTATCGCCTAGCATACTTGTTGTGAGGTATCAACTGGGTTATTTCAATTGTATGATTAAGTTAAGTTCACAAGGTAGAGATTGAACCTTTGGAAACCCTTTACTCCCTTGTTGTCCTCCCTACTAGTTAGACTGTGCATCCTTATGTTTGGACTTCTCCTGTGTGTGTCATTGCCCACATCATATACATCCTTTACCCCCTCGCTAGTGTAGTTGGAATATTGGTTAGTAGATACATGATGGTTAGCTATCACATTCTTTAACCATTTCTTCCTTGAGGATAAATATGATACCCCAGGAATACTCTTGGGTGAAATGCTACAATGGTGTTTCTGTGTGCTTGCGGAATATTCTACATGAGCATAATAAATGCCAACAAGCATTTCTGGCACCATAGCCAGGGAAGCAATTGGCAAAAAGAATTTTGATACTAACTTGATGTTTGCTAATCTAAGTTACCACTAGCTATTTTGGGATTACCCATGTCTTGTTGAGTGTGGAATAAACAGGACACATGAACCGTCTTGACCTTCTGTTGTTTTTCCACAAGAGAAAAAGAAAAAATCATCATCAAAGAGCCTAGGGTGCCTGATCATTCATGAACAATCAACAGCTCAACCCTGTCATCTCACAGGTACGTATATGCATATATTCTAACCCTGTGCAGAAATGAAGAGAAGGTGGCCATCAAAAGGAAAATGAAATCATCATGTGATGGAGCAAAAAAGCACTCACAATTCCATCTCAAATTGTGGATGAGGATGAATCATTCGAGGTAAGTGAGACCCTGCAAGAGGCAACCTGACGTTGTCCTTGCATTCTTTTTCATTCCTTTCCTACCACTACATGTTTGCTTGAATCACCATGTCTCTAGTGCTTGTTTTGGCTAAGCCTAGAGACTCATACATATCCTTCGTTTAATTTGTTTCCCCATTCCAAAACCACAACATGTTTGTTTGAATGCATTTCATCCACCCCGTTTGCATCCTTTGCATAAAAAAAGTAAAAATTGATTCAATGTTTCACCATTCATGCTCTCACCTCTGCTTAAATGAATCTTGTAAAAATCTTTCATGCTTCTTTTTCTATGTTGGTATGCTTTAGTTTGGAAGTGTTTCTGGCGCACTTCCATAGGCCTTTCGAGTTAAGCATGATACTTAAATTAAAATAGCCTTCCTTAATCAAATTAGACGTGGTGTCTAGTTTGATTATTGAGCTAAAAATTACTTGCATAGAATTTGGTTGCACATATGGACTAACCCTTGTAGGAAACTTTCCAAATTCAAGAGGGTAAGTCTTGAGATAAACTTCATGCTCAGAGGTAAGTCAAGGCCTATGGTACTCTCCTGATAGCTCTCCACATCTTTCCTTGGCCTTGTGTGAGCTTTGAAAGAATCTGGTGAAACAATGAACAAACATTTCAGAACATGGGAAATAGGATCTACACTAACAGGATATTAAGATAAACTTTTCTTCAGTGTAGATGAAAAGCTAATAATAAAAAACAACCAACCATGTTTTCAAGCTTGTTTAAAATCCCTTGGTTTTGTGTTGTCCATTAACCTCTTATAGGGATGATATTTGGTAAAATTAGCTCAAGGATATGATTGTAGAATTGTTCCTTCGGGTATTTTTGTCACTAACCATTTCAGATTTGGACAAAAAGAATGAAGGGTCGAAACACAAGGTAAATCCAACCAGACATCATGCAACAATGAAGCACATTCAATGGTAAGTTCCACCACCTAAACTTGGTTTTTGCTCATCATCAAATGATGCAAAATCCAAGTGTGGGGGAGTGGATTTCACCAAGTGCTTCATGTCATGCTTCATTGGTTAATGTTGTCTTGGTTGTCTCTACCTTGCTTTGTCTTTATGCCTTGCTCATCTTGCTAAGTAACAAAAAATATATAATACTCCTTTGCTGCACCTTTCACATTCTTGTCTCGAATTGAATGAATCTCGTTATACTCTCATGCTTCCTTTTTCTGTTCTAAGTATGCTTTGGTTTGGTTGTAGTCAACATTGGTACTCCCATAGGCTTTTTAAATTAAGCGTGGTGCTGAGGTTAAATAGCCTACCTTAATCAAATAAGGCATGGTGTCAAATTTAATTATTGAACCAAAAACTACTTGTACAGAATTAGGTTGTGCTTTTGGACTAACCCCTGCAGGAGAACTTCAAAATTCTGGTGGGTAAGTCACAAGATCATCCTTGGAGGCAAAGCAAGGCTTCAGGATCAATAAGGGATGGTGAAAACAAGTTTTTCAAATCCTCATCCTCAGACTAG
Organism: Miscanthus lutarioriparius; assembly: GCA_904845875.1. Lineage (NCBI taxonomy): Eukaryota > Viridiplantae > Streptophyta > Magnoliopsida > Poales > Poaceae > Miscanthus > Miscanthus lutarioriparius. The sequence goes on along the minus strand of CAJGYO010000017.1, from coordinate 55,252,208 downwards.
ATTCAATGGAGAAAATCCTGCTCATTGGGCTTGAAACCAGGAGCCCTCGCTGATAGGTAATTCGGTATGTACCCTTATCTGATTCTCTATTGCTCTTTCCCATTGATGTTTCTTCTTGGATCTTCATGTATGAATTTTTGAGAACCTAACTTCCTTTCTTGCTTAAGACTTTGAGAAAGATTTCATAGAAATTTTGGGAGTTCTTGGGTAACATGGAGGGGTCGCCTGGCCCCCATTTGCACCAACTCAGTGCACCACCTATTTTCTGTTACACAAACCTGATGAAGGGAACATGGTGCAAGTTTGGAAGTGATAGGGGTTAGCACCTTGGTTGGCCAACCCCTATCCTTGCCATTCCTTGTCAACCTTTACATATGTTACCTTGTCTAGCATCAAAGGTGGTTTTGCACTTGAGATTGTTGGAGAAAGTAGGAAGAGGGGGGTTGGCTGACCCCCCATGACTCCTCCACCACATCTCCCCTATGGCTATGAAAGAGCATACTAAATAACTCATCTTCCTTGCACCAATTCTTTGGAGTTCCCTCTTGCTCTTGAGCAATCCTTCTCTCTAAAGTTTCAAGTGCTTGTTTTTCTCAAGGAAAAGATCAAATCTTGGAATCTTCTGGTTTCCCTTTGCCAAGCTTGATTTGATCTCCCATGATTCAAAAAGAACCCTCTTGCTCTTGAGCAATCCTTCTCTCTAAAGTTTCAAGTGCTTGTTTTTCTCAAGGAAAAGATCAAATCTTGGAATCTTCTGGTTTCCCTTTGCCAAGCTTGATTTGATCTCCCATGATTCAAAAAGAATGTTTGTGGAGGTTTCCAAACCCACAACATGGGTTTGTGGTGTCAACCATGACCCACAAGAACAACCAACTCGGATGTTAACCGCCAATGTTGATCCATTACTTCTAAGTTGTGTTTGTTCTCTCTTGCTGTGAGAATCATGATGTACTCAATAAGGTACAACAAGTAGCACATGGAAGTTCATCCATATGTATGAAGAGCATCTCACAAGGCTCACAAAAGGAGCATCATCTTACAACACTGAGGTATGATGCTTGAGCTCAACCATGGTCATTGAGATTGAAGGTTTTGCCATATGCACTCACTTGCATGTGTCATGACCTGAACCTCACTACTACACACCTTTCACAACTGTGTCATAACCTACATCGTAGTTCAGTTTTGGCCTCGACAGTAAGCTGTCGATAGTGATGTTCATAGCCTTCACCGTCGGTATCTGGGACTGACTGCGGTGTACACTAAACCACCGATTGACTTATGATCCATCCGTGATTAGGTCCTTACTTCAGTCACATTGGAGCACGACCTGACTATGGATGTACACTAACACCGCTGCATTGGCAAATGATCCGACTATGTCGAGGCTATCAAAACCATCATGTGGGCACATCAACTGCCTGTGTAGTGGTCACCAGCACCGTCACCTTGTACTTCGACCCGACTGTCAGCGGTGTGGGTTCACTGTTGGTTCGACGGCCGAGACACATGTGTAGAGGTTAACACCACCATCGCTTTAGTGTATGACCGCTAGTGCTGGGTTACTAAAGGATTCGGCGGTGATATACTTTTGATCCCTATCGCATCATATGTATAGCGATGGTGATAGAATTTCATCCAGTTCACAATAGTTACTAATTCAGCTAGGCCCTTAATAGCTTCAAGAACACAAAGCATACATATATATAATCATTACATCCATAAATCATGTTCACAAATAAGAGTACTTTTTACAATAACAATGGACGCTACCATAACATCTTTCTCAACTGATGTCCTAACACAAGCTGTACATAGAGCATACTAAAGGTTCTGATGTATACAGACTTACATAATGAAACGACATAGATGTGCTCCTTCTATGTGGCACTCCTGCTTGCAAGGCAAAATGAATATAATTAGTGCATCCTTTGGATTGGTAGCCAATGCACCATGGAACCCCTCTTATTCATCTCTAATCCATAACCTAAACAAAGCAGCAGAATTAATAATATTGAACATACCATTCCTTTAGTTAATAAGCCAAAATTGGCCTATATATACATAGAATGAAAACAACTGCCTACCTGAACAAAGACTATCGTGACGACGAAATGTTGGAAATGCACCTTTACTGCTCTGCTAATGACTCCATGAACAAGGGAACATATGGAAGATAGTAAGCCCTATTCATATGGAAACACCCTCTTGATCTACAAAAATGGATGACACGGGCATGGATGACATGAACCTTTCTGTGGTCCATGTCATATGCAATCAATGTTCTATCCTTCCCAACAAGGAAAATGAAATTACATTCTGGGTGAACTGTAATCACTCTGTACTCCTCATCACAAAGCTTAGAACCAACTTTAATATTCATGCATCCAAACAGTTTCTCTGTGTCCACAATATGCTTCAAACTCTAGTTATCAGTACCATAGTCTTCAAGTATCCACACTAAAAGCCAAGACCTATTGCGAAAATTAGCACAGCACACACATAGGTGACCCTGCGCTTGATGGATGGACATTTCAGCACCACCTGGTTTATGAATTGACCTCCATATCCACAACAACCATCACAGAGTACTCAAGCATATGCATAAAACCATTAAGAAAAACACTTGTCGATTTTGAACGTAGAACAATAGTACCCTCGCCCCATTCAGATTCCTTAAAGATCCATGCTACAGTTTTAGATGAGTAGATCTCCATACCTATGCACGCACCCTCCACCTCAACAAATTTAATCACATGGAAGTGCGAGGACGTTGGGTCAAAACCTAAGTGAGCCTAACTAACAAACGGATGCTACGCGACAGTACATGCCATTTGTGGGTCACCGGATTGCAGGCAACATAGCGACATAATCCATCAGGCCCAGCACACTAGCAAAGGACGAGGCCACTGCAACAATCTAAGACTAGGACTTTTTAAAGGGAAAGGGCAAGAAGGACAAGAAGGGCCATTCACCGATGATGCTATTGAAGTGGTGATTACCCTTCCACCAGCTGCCATAGAAGAAGCCGACGACAGTCTGTGAAAGCTTCTTACGTTGATAGGAGTCAGAGATGACACCTCTAGGAGCGACAGACACACTTGCAGCAGCACAAGGACCGGGCGGGGAGGTAGCGGAAGATGTCAGCAAGCACATCGTCTAAGAGGCTGTCCACTGTGTTTCTCATGTTGGGAGCCTTCCTTCATCTAGAAGGACACCACCAGCCAAAGAGATGAGGCTGCCCTATCGTGGAATTGCATCAATAAACATTAGTAAGGTGATGAGTTTCGAGGAGAAGGGACGGCGATGCAAGTTAGGCCTTATTACACTTGCCTTTGGATCTGACGGCAGTGAGCATGAGTGGCAATGTCGGTGACAGTAGTAGCTCATTTGTTGGTGGATCTGTGCATGCAATCCCGCGATGTGCACCGGCATGGAGCAAGGGCTGAGCAGTGCTGATGAGCAGGTGCAGCGATGATGAACAGCAACAATGAGGAAAACAAAAGCTATGTGTGTTGGGGGAGGGAGGGCGGTAGCAGGGTGGGGGTGTGGGGGGATGTTGGAGTAGGTTACTTGCTCTCTGTGTAACTTTTACAGCATGCAGGAATCGAACTTTCATTAGTTCTACATGGGAGGGTTCAAACGCGGGATTAGAAATTTTGCAACTAAGCGGCGGTGAATGCACAGTACCATCATCGGCTGCTAGGTCCTATTACCACCCGGAGACCTCCGTATGATATGGTGATGAACACTAAGGCACACAATCCTACACTTAGAAAACTAAGAAAAACAGAATTCTAGTACTCAGATTGAAAGGAAGCTAACTTGAGTTCGATGGTGAATAATAAGGCACACAGATTTACATTGAGGCGCAGACCAAAACACGCACTTAGAAAACCTAAATAAAGCACAATGCCAGTACTCTTGGATTGAATGGAATCCAACTTAAGTTCTATACATTCATACCGAATAAGTAGGTGGACACTACCAAGCTGACAAGCATGCTGAAAGCAAAAATGTAGATACTAATTAGGCCGACACTATGCAAAAGTTAAAAGGCCTTCATATGTACATCATTGGTTGCATAATTAATCATTCTCCATGCAGATCCTAGTTGACCTCCATGGGATCATTGTGAATCTCCATAATATCCTATAGATCGTTGTCAACCTCCATGGGATCACTGTCAATCTCCATGTCATCCCGAGCCTTGACCAGTACAACCCTATCCACATCCATTGGTACACTTTCATTTAGCTCATCGACATTGTTCACAAAGCACTGATTTGGTGAACCAATACTGAGGACAATAAGGCTCACAAGCTACACTCCATGGATATACAAGGCCATAAACTCTAGAACGAGAAGATGAATTTTCATCTGCAGATCCAACAAAATTACTATAGCTAAGTTGGAGGTGAAGGAGCAGAGAGCACTAGAGAGCAATATAAAGGAATATAGAATTCGGTGAAGGAGAAGATCCAATGCAGTTACCTTAGATCCAGATGGAGCAGAGAAGCAGGGATGATGTGCTAAAGATTTGTGCGCCGGCGTGGTTGGAGGTGAAGGAATAGTGAGCACGCGAGAGGCTGCCTTTTGTCCAACACTAGCAGGGTGAAGCAAAGGAAGGGAGCAGAGTGGGGAATGGATGGGAGGAAGGTGTGGTAGGACCGTAGGAGTGTATATATAGTTCAATAAATTGGATGCCCCTATACCAGGGCTGAGTGTCCAGGGAAGTAGGATGCCTCCAACACATCAATTAATACTTGGATCTACTATCATTGGTTGCATAAATTGAACACCTGGTTAATCACCTTGCATTTAGGTCAACAATAGTTGTACAGTAGTGATAGATTTCAGTCCGACACATCAATTGATACTTGGATGTACTAGCATTTACATTTCAATAAATTGAACACCTGGATAATCACCTTGCATTTAGTTTAATAATAGTTGTACAAAAGTGACAGATTTCAGTCTGATACATCATAAATTGATACTTGAATCTACTGTAGTGAACTAAGCAACTTGCCAATGAACATGCCAAGAATTAAGGTAAGTACAAAATAGGTGAAACAAGAACAGGAAGCACATTTCTTTCTCAAAGGTACAAAATCTTCCATCATCTTCGTTGGAACCCTGGCCATTTCTTCAATCTGTGGCATAATCTCTTCCTCCTCTTGCAGATGTTCTTCATTTGTTGTAACATTAGCCTCTACCTTTAGCTCCCAAATCTTGTTACGTAAATCCAAAATCAAAGTCCTAAAAATTTTTCCATATTGGGGATCGTGTGACTTAAAGAACCCGTAATCTAAGTCGGGCTACGAAAAAACCAAATTACCATAAGTACAGTGGGATTTCAGCATTTGCATTGCAAAAATAGAATGAACAAGAAAGAAATCGAATTACATTATTTTCCCTACAACATCTGTGGTACCAATGTCCTGTGTTTCCATCACTCCACGAAATCCACCGAAGCGTCTTCAAGCCACAGCGACACAAAAGTGGTGGCTAGTATGCGTAGCGATGGTTCTCAACATGGCACGGGATGGGCATCCCCCTCCTGTTGTAGCCTCCTCCGCTGGAAGCCGGTGTTCTTCTCATGATGGCGCCCTAGGATGGTGCCAACCACTAGGCGGAGTTGGAGCTAGATGCAGCAATGGAGCAGTTAGGGTTCAAAGTGTTGCACACTCTGAGTGAAGAGGTCAGCCCAGGTCTTTTGTCTACACTTTTGCCTCCCGCCAAGGCACCAAAACGTCCTTCAAAACCCTCGCACTCCCACCAAGATGAAATGTTGTGTCACCGCTGGTTCAGGGTACTATCTACCTATAGAAGAAGGCCTGTTTTGGATCCTCTGTGCTTACATAGAGGTGTACACGTGGACCACAATCAAGACCAACTGATTAAATTAATAGTTCAACTGAAATAATAGTTCAACGATTATGCAGTACTCATACATACTAATCTAGAGGTTTCATCAGTACATATAAACTTCATTAACATAAAAGTTTCACAAATTCTAAGACTTAATATCGGATGGGTAGGCAGTTGCTAAGGTACTCAATTGGTTGATGCGGTCCCGAAAGCTAGAGGTAGTGAACCATAGCGAAGATGACATCATCTTTGTCCACAGACAGATTGTATCTATAAAGTATGTCTACTTCCTATCCAGTCCTTCAAAGCATAAAAATCTCTCCACAAACAGGGTCTTGAACGATTCTTGTTAAATTTTGTGGTCCGAGAAGGTGACGAACAGCGGCTTCAACAATCAACAGTCGGTCCGAGTGAATGCTCCATCCCCAAGTAGTAAACAACGTCATCTAGGGTCCTGGTGCCACCCCTAGCCACCAAAACACAAGGTTTCTCGCAGTGAAATGGCTTTTTTCTGAATTAAGACATCTGTTGCAATGAAGAAATTCCCAATATGAATAAAACTGATACCGAACCCAAAACCAATTGGAACCAAATGCAAACAGAGGGGTGCCGAATCCATCTAACCTTCACGGGGCGTTGTCCATGACGATAATGCAAGGTGCTCGAGGCAGGGCAAGTACAGGTGACAGGTCAAAATGAAGATGAAGCAACGGGTGGGGAGAATGAAGATGAATCGACAACGGGTGGGGAAAACTAATTCATATTGGGGTTTTTAGTTGATCGAACCGCTGCCAAGGCGCCGATAGGACACAAGGGGAGTTGGGAATGGGCCAGGCGCTTCTAGGTTTGTTGCCAAATGGACGGTCTAGATTGATCGATAGCTAGAACGGACGACATAGGACAAGTTAAACAGTGTCCGTATTAAGCCGACCATTGCCACGCTAATCCAATGCTATAATATGGTGATTGTTAGCGGTTAAACTACTTTTAGATGGTCTTGAAAACAACCGCAATCGTACATGATAGTTTTTTCCCTTTTCATTCACAAATATACAGAAAAATTAAAAAACATTCGTCAAGAGATCAAATTCGTGCACTGGCATTTGAATGTAGTATTGGAAAGAACTTGCTTTGCATTACATATAAAAAAAGTGGAATTGAAGAGATCAAATATGCACGAATAGAATTTTTTTCATTGATTGATTATATATATCTAACATATAGATACAATTTGGACAAGTATATGATTGTACTCATCCGAAAGCATAATAACTAACCTAAACTATTAAAACTACTTATACTAACTATAAACTACTTAATCCTCGCTCGCTTAGGAGGAGGCGAGGCGAGGCAAAGTTGGAGTTAGAGTCGGAGTCGTCAGAGTCATTGTCGGAGTCGTCAGAGTCGTCTTCACCATCAGCGTCAGTGTCATCCTCATCCTCGTCCTCCTCCAGGTCCTTCTCAGAGCTCCATGGAGGACTATAATGAGACATCCCATTGTCGGAGGAGATGTTCTCCTTGGAGGAGTGGTGGGAGGGCAATTCGTCCTCGCTGGACAATGGGCTGTTCGGAAACTTGATGGGGTTGTCTGACATTTTCTTTGTAGATTGGAAGAGAAGGGGATGAAGGATGAACAAGAGGGGTCGTTTAAGAGGGCATCGGGTGTAAAGTATATGTAGAGCAGTGGGTACATGGCTCTTAGGCTTTAGGCGGCAGAAGTAATGGTGATTTCACGGCCTTGGAAGTTGAGGCAATTCAACACTCACGCTGAATTTACCGTCGGTTGACCAAACGCTACTTTAGGGCTAGCAGGTAAAATGCGTATCCCAGCGGGCCCAGCTTTTCATGCGATGGAGGAAATGCAACCCCAATACCACTACTGCATCTATCGTTAACCATCGGTGGTAGAAGTCTAAACTACCGATTTTTGTCCTAGGAGGCCTCGCTATCATTCCAACAGACGGTGCAAGTATCACACCGTTGCTTCTATCGCTACAGCAGTGAAAGTGGCAATAGTGATAAGTCAATCTATAGTAGTGCCTCTACAATAACAAGTATGGATAATGATTTTGAAAATGGATTGAGAATCTTTGTAGGATGCTAAAACTGGACAACTTAATTGTGAATATTCCCAATCCATTGACATGCATAATCCTACCTTATGTCTCATGCTTTGTTGGGTGATCATAATCTATGCCTAGAGCTATTGTGAGAACCTTAAAAATGTTGAACTAATGATGCTCTATGATCTGCTAAAAGAATCTGTGTTTTGCCTATGGCTTGTTTGATTACTCTATGACAAGGTGTCTTCCATGAAATAGGCTCATTTGAGCACTCTTTCCTTTTCAACTAGAGTTTTCATAATCCTCGTGCTTGCAAATAATGCCCTAACACCCTATGTTACCTACACCTAGAATATTGATGATTTAAAGAACACTTTGTCCACACATGCTTAAAATGGATGAAGCTAGTCTTTGATTATGCTTCTCCATGGTTATACAACCAAACTCCCCTTCTCATGTGAGAGGAACTAGATGTATAAATCATGGAGACTAACCATTGACATGGAGAATGTGAAAAGGTGTAGAAGTGTTATAGGTGCAGGAAGAGTTGTAGGAAGTAAGACCCTTGCACAAATCAAGCAACAGCACCAACACCATGGTGATGCAAGGGCATTGAAGGGGCAAGCCTTAGGGAGGAGCCCCTCTCCCACTAAGGTAAGTATTCTTATACCTTCGCTTTTGCTTTATTATATCTAAAAATCAAAATAAATGAATAAAAAGACCTCCTGATCACATGCTTCTAGAATGTCTCATCTTTCTTATCTTATCACTAGTGTCACAAGAATGAACAAGGCACATAACATCAACCTGATCCTTTTCAATGTGCCTAAGGCTAGAGGAAAATGAAAGTTTGGTTCTACTGGTATTTTTCCACCAGCAGAACCTATGCACTTGATCTCTGTCTTATCTTTGTGACCAGAACACACTTCGAGCGAAGTGTGGGGGTTGGTCGACCCCCTAGTTTCCACTAATGGAAATTCTGAACCTACAACAGTGATGAACACTGGAAAGATGCTGCCACACTAAAATTGAGCCTGTTTGGCCACCAAACGGCCGTCGGCCGACGGTCCAAAAGTGGCCAATTGAGCTCAATTTTGGTACACATGTAGAGGACAACAGAGGGAACAACATACCAGGTTCCGTTTTCCAAAATCTCATCGAGGCACGTCGGTCGACGTGTCAAAGATGGCAAAATAGAAAATAGAAAACATAGAAAGACGTCCCTTAGAGAGGAGACACACCTAAGAGAGCTAGGTGCCGACCCCACCATGGGGCCTTGGGCCCACCTGCCAGCCACTAGTGCTGATGCTTCACTTCAAAATGCTAGTTTGACACCTCTTCTCCTCTTCTTGGTACATGTGTGATACTTTGACATGCTCTTCTACAATTTAAGATGAACCAAAACCACACTTGGATTAAAATTTTGAAAAGTGACATGTTTTTGACATTCTTGAGATAGAAGTTTGCATGAAGTTTGTTCCATATACATATACTTATGTTTGTGGGAAAATAGCCTAATAGGAAGTTCATATTGACTAAGTTGTTGTGATGTGTGATATAGTTCTGGCTTAGAAGTCCAACCATTTTCTATTCAAAGTACTAGGAGATCTTGTTTTGTATAAAAATGTCATAAAACCATAGTGTCACATACTCCTCAATGGTGAGAAATTCCTACCAAAGCCATGTGATGATCTTACATGTTTAAAACCTTCTATATATTCTACTTGTACTTGTGTTGAGTTTGGTCAAACTTTGTTGACCCATGTTGAGAATTTTGTCATGCTCCCAAGATCAAGACCACGTACGCATCACTTATACATGCTGCTTCAACACTAGAAGTATGCAAAAACCAGTCTTTCATTTTGACCAAATAAATACTCCAAGGTTTTATAGTGTGGTCTCTCTCTAAAGTTGTTGAAAAAAAAATAAAAAAAGACATGGGCTATGCAAAAAAAGAGGATAAAAAAGAAAAAAATAGATGAATGAGCAAAAGAAAGCTCATGCATCGAAAAAATGAAAAAAAGAAAAGATAGCCATGTCACAAAATAATAATAAGTTAGAGAGAGATCATATACTTGCTAAGGAGTTCAATAAAGTTTATCACCTTGTTCCACACACATGCACATCTTGATCTAGGATTGTGACACTTTTCTCCTTGGATCCTTGTTTTGACTTTACAACATACGCAATCCAAGTATGCCATCATGTTTATCCCTACCTGAGCTCCACATAAACCATTTAGAAGTAGGATGAAATAAAAGAAGGCAAAACAATACTATGCCTTGGTAAGGAATCATACACCATTGAGCGACATGAGAGTACCATTTTGAGGAGTATAAGTGAACTATGCATTTTCTTATGAAAACTTTAAAAAACTCCAAGATACTAAGATGCGAATTTGGGAAGATGACTTTGCTTCGAGAACTGTTCCACTTTTCAACTGCTCAAGGATATATGTTAGCTAGTGCCACATATCCCACCTATTTAAGGAATGTTTTGGAATGACTTTTAAGTTAGCTATATATCTTAAAGTGTTATGCTCATGTTTACTTTTATCTTTAACCTGTACTCGAGGATGAGCAAAGACTTAAGTGTGGGGGATCTTGTTGACGATGATTTTGTCAACATTCTAGTTGGTAAAAAATGTCACAAATCTATGACATATGAAAGGACATAAGCCAACCATGAATGATTTTGGTTCAAATAGCTTGGTTCCACATGTACATGTCCTCTATTTGAATGTAGGTACAAAATGGACAAAAAACCAAGCTTGGGTGCCCAACTTAACACATCTCCCGACCACCCAAGTCCCATGGATTCATGGACCCACAACAAAGCATCCAACATACCCAAGGTGGCCAACCACACACTATGGCAGTGGTCCAACCTTCTAGAAGAGGGAGACATGTCCCACCTATCATAGGGAGGTTGGATGACCTCCCTATGGTGGCTCCCGACGTCCAGCTTGCACCCACCGCCTTAGTGCATGCCTCCATTCACTCCCATGATCTCAACCTTTGATTCAAGGTTGGTTTGGATCCAAGGATGGAGAAGGAAGGTCACCTAGATCGATGACATGGCACCGGAGTAGCCCCTACTCCACCTCCACCTATAAATACCCCCCTAGATCTTCACTCTCAAGACACCACAAGGAGCAAGCCTCTCCACTCTCTCAAGATGTATTAGTGCTAGTGTACTTAGGAGTTAGAGTGAGTAGGGAGCTTAGTCTCTGGGTTCTTGATCTGGTCTTCCAGGAGGTTTGGTATAATCTTGTATCTCTGTCTCTGTTGGTGGTCACTAACGATCAAATCTGACCGTCAAATAAAGTCCAAAACAGGAGAAATAAACAATCTTTTGACACATATGTCTTTACTATTGACCTAGTTCCACTTGTATTGGAGAAATCATGTTTTGTAGGACAAGTATTTGAATACAAGTGGAAAATAAGCAAAAGGCGCAAAACAGGAAAGCGTAATGCAGATTCTACAACAAGGAACCAAGCAAAAGCCCAACCAAAAGCCAATTCTGGGCCAGGCACCGATCTAGACAAGGTCTAGGCCCACCTAGGAACCGACCACTGAAGGTGGTCAGTGGTCGTGAGGTGGGCCCACTAGGGTATGGGCGCACCTTGGGTGCGGCCGCACCACCGCCGCTGCCTCTCGGGCCCACGCTCCTCCGGCGGTTGCATGATGCCATGCATAGGCGGTGCCCAGTAGTTTCCTATTTTACCAGCGCTAAAACCGACCACTTAGGAATATAAGTAGAGGGGTAATCTCACCTTTCAACACACACATCATTTGGAGCTACACACCTCACCTCCCTAATTGTAATCTTTAGTTCTTAGGAGGGCTTGGCTCCTTGGAAGAATTGCAATTTTGGTATGAATACTATGAAGAGTTCTTCCATAACCTTCTTCTCATATTATGAATATAGTAATGCATATGAACTAGAGTATAGTTGTAACACCCTAGGTGTTAGCCTTGCATAAATTGACTTGCATAGCAAGAGCATGATCATCAAGCATTCATAAACAAGCATTTACAATTGAAACATTGGATTGAAACATATGAAACATGCTTTGTTATTTTATGTTTCCTTGTATGTATGCTTATGATCATGAGTGAATTTATGTAAATGGTTGATGTTAGTCACTAAAACATCTTAGCTACACTTAGGATGACTAGTGGAACATTGTTCATGAAGGTCACCTTTCATGACCAAACACTTAAGATTTCATGTGTTAAACTAGATAGCTATGAGTGACTAATGCATGAAATGATTGGGTGACCTTGCAATTAGTTTAAACATGTTTAGAGTATCATCATGAACAACTTTGGTATTCATGGCTAGGGCTAAATAGATCACTAAGTCATAGTCCATGAACAAGCCATCATTTGAATGTAGCATGTTTGACCAAGTTTGAATCATATGCTAGAGGCTATGCATTTATGTGGTCACTAAAGAAAAGTTGTAGTCTGTAAAATAGGGAACAACTTTTATGTTTGGGTCTTGAGCTAATTATGTGCATAGCTTGGTATTTTTGAGCTCACAAAAATGAATAAATCACTGGATTTAGCACTTAGCATTTTTCGCAAAGTCTTCCTCCACTGACAGCATTGACACCCCAACTTTGGGATGACATTACTCCTTAACCGTTGCGAATTAGGTCTTGATCATTTAAGACAAATTACAGGTGGTACTTAGAGCTACAACTTTTGTGTAGATTGTGTGCACTATTACTTCACGGATTAGAAGATCAAGCTCCATGAAAGTACGCTGTCAGGCCTAGTGTCGCGCGACTAAGCAAACTGAATCGCAGGTTTCAGTGGCCGACCGGCTCAGAGCCGAGCCGCCGCGTGGTGGCCAGCGGACGCCGCGCGTCGCCGGTGCCTCGCCGCGTGTGGGCAAGGCGGACCAGAGAGCGCCTTAACCTCGCCAGCACTCGCCCGCACTGCCCAGAGCACGCCATTCACCTCGCCACGGCCTCCGCCCTCGCCCACAGCGAAGCCGAGTTCTTCCTGCCTCCGCCGTCGCCATCTGCAGCGCTCGCCTTCGCTCTAGTGGCCAATCAGTCAAGCTAGCAACTCAGCCTCAACCTTCTCCACCGTCTCCACCTTGCAGCGCCCTCATTTGTGCCCTAGGTGAGCCGCTTTTCGCTTTGCGCCATTGCGGGTACACACTCACCGGAGTGCCGCCATGGCCACTGCCGCGGCCATGCTTCGTTGGGGCATCTCCCATCGCATAAGCCGCCTAGATAAAGTCGCCTGGTCGCCGTTATGCTGTTGCGTGCTTCACCAGGCTTCGCCGTGGCTGGTGACGGCCGGCACACCGCAGAGCAACGCCGCCGTGCCGCCATGGCTGGCGACGAGCCCGCTCCGCCGCACCTGCACGGCCACCACCTAGACCATCCGACGCGGTTTGCTTAGTAGATCGTGTTGGTTCCCTTGGCTTCGCCGGAAAGCTCACCGGCGATGAGCTCTGGCCGCGCCAGCACCGCGCAGCGCCGCTGCCCTGTTTCGGGTCACTGACGTGTGGGGTCGTCTGACTTGTGGGTCCCACCGGTCAGCGGTAGTGAGAGTATAGGATAGTTCATTTATTCTAGATTTGAGGGTGTTTTGTTATTTTTAGATCTCCAGTTTGGTAGCTTCAAAAATGGTGAAATAAATTTGGTAGTGTTCCATAGGAAGAGTAGTATTTAAGAAAAATATGATCTTGACACTTACAGTAGAAATTTTGGAAGATTTAAATGGAAATTTGAAATGTGTTTTTGAATGCATGCAAACTTGTTTATTTTATATCTAGAGTTCCTGTGCTCCAAAAATTATGAAATTTTGGTAGCAAGCTATTCTTGACATGTATGAGCTCTGGTAAAAATTTGAGGATCAGTGCATGTATAGATTTGTAGTTATAGATTTTCCTTTTATAATTAGGAGATCCTTGTATGAATTTTTATAAATTATTTATGAATCCAATATTCATGAAATTTGTTGGAGGATATCCTAGTACCATATGTATGCTAAGAAAAATATAAAATCTGTTGCTTGACACATTTCACTAGGGTTTTCTATTTATGCTATTTCAAGCCTTGCTGCCTTGTCATTTTTGTATAGGATGTTTTACTTGGTAAAATTGCATGAAACTTTTACAGTAGTCTATTGGTAGCACTAGTAAGCCACTGTAATTTTCTGAGAATTTGTGATGCACATTAGGTATATGTTTATTATTTAACCTAAGTATCTTAGTAAATTGATAAAGGCATTTAAATAAATAGTTTGGGCATGGCCATTATGTTTTCTTGAGTGTATTTGATGTCCTTGTACTGTTGGTCTGATTGGTGAAGTCAAATTTGGAATGTTTATATCCAATAGAAATATAGTTGCTTTATAATTCGGGAGAGAAGAGTTTTCGGACCGATTCTGTGGTTTAGAATGTTGCGTAGTCAAAATGATGGTTGCTCTAAAAATGGTTAATAACAAAGTTGTAGGTAACTTCTTCGTCTATATTGTGTTAAAATTTCAGAGCCATAGGTCAAACGGTTTAGGATTTATAGCTGTTTAAAGTTAGCATTTCCGAATTGCTTGCTCTCTGGAATTTCTGGACAGCGCTAGATTGATTGTCTGTTTTGGTTAAGATAAATTGTGAATTAGCTTTTGGTGATTAAATAAGAGTTGTAGACAATTTTATAAGATTTCCAGAAAGTCTAAGATCATAGCATTTGGATAAGTAGAACTTCTGTTATAAGTAAAACAAGTAGCTTCTATTTGTGAAATAGTTGATGAATTGTTGAAGTAGTTGATTGCATAATCAAGAAGAGATATGCACCTACTCAGTAAACGCGATGCACTTGTTACTTAAACCACATGCCATTAAGAATATTTGCCAGAATGCATTCTTCATGTATCATCAAACCACACTTGTTAACATATTTGCATTCGCAATATCTTATGCCATATTCATGCATCTAGGATAGGAGGAAGAAATAACGTTGCTGGAATTCGACGAAGTAGAGGAAGGGGACCAGCAGGAGAATCCTCAAGTCGTAGCTCCCGAAGGCGAGGAGCCGAATCCTGAAGAGCTTCCGGAGTGCCCTGATCACCGCCCTACTTCTTTTCTGAAAGGCAAGCCCCGGAGCATTCTAAGTCTCCCAGTATTTTACAAATGATTACTTAAGTACTTATGATTGATGCATTAGGTTATAAGAGTTGAATGGAACCACTTGATACATATAAATTCCTTGTCTAGATATTACACCTTTAACCGGTATAGGTCCAGGATCGAACATATGCTTAGCCATGCTTAGACCGGTAGAAGTCAGGTGATGTCCTGTCACCTGCGAGATATAGGTGGATACCGGAGCACGGTTGGCTATATTTGTTATCGTGGAACAGAACCATGGGGTAAAAGAAAATCGAGGCCGGGCGGAGTCTATGCGTAGGATGACTCATGTGATTCCGTCTGAGCCGATTAAGGACCGTACCGTTGTTGGTGCTTCTGACAAGATTGAACGCATGCCTATCACTTAGCTAGCCGGATAACTCGTTCCGACCGCGAAGCCGAGTAGCTCAACTCAGGCCGGGACCCGTTCTATTGTGCGCTCCTTGTGGGGGGCGATCAGACTGAGCCCAAGGGCAGGCTAGGCCTGAACGTCCTGGCATCTGGTGTCCCAGACTGTGCGGCGTGGTACGGACCCACGAAATGTGTACCTGAGTTGTACCAAAGGTGACCTAAGGCTGCCTTCGCGCGGTATGCCTGGGTTTGTGTTAGGAATAAATTCTTAGCTGGTTGAAATCGATTCGAATCGCCGTCTCTCCCGGATAGTGAGAAACTTGGCTAGTCCCAACATCGTAGTAACTGTGTTATGGAACATGATGGTTCCGATGAATATGGAATTGCAATACCTGCTAGGTTTACTATTGTATGCTTTTAAATGGATATACCACATGTTTGGCACAGGATAGTTGCTAATCTAGAGATTGATAGTTATAATTAACCTGATATTAGAACCATAATTGTATAGCTAAGTTAATCACTTTTATGCAAAATGTTGTCAAGCTATCCCCACTTATACAGCCTTGCATAATCCTTGGAGTCATTTTATTTTTGGTTTATGATGGGTAAGTCTAGCTGAGTACCTTCTCATACTCAGGGTTTTATTTCCCATGTTGCAGATGGCACTGTGTATCATGGTTATTGCAAGAGTTGCTTCTATCTCGCTATGGATGAGGAGTAAGCCTTGGGCAGGCTTCTTATTAATCCTTCTACATGCTTTTGTGGACCGTGATCGTATTTTGGCACTGTACTAAACTATGTTGGAAACTTTACTTTCAAACTTAATTTGCTTCCGCTTTTATCTATCAAACTCGGTTTGTAATAACTGGTTTCATACTCTGATGATGAAAATGTATCTGTGAACTTTATGTAATATGTGGCATGTATGTTGAATCATGTACGATCTTGGTTGTTGTAAATCGTTTATCGAGACCCATCGTGGTACTCGATGGACTACCGGGTTTATATGGGTTCAAGTATGACAGTGCGACCGCTAGCGGGCCGCCATTGTACTTGTACTCTTATAAATTGGTCGGTTCTACGACAGCTGGCATCAGAGCAAGATTCAACGTTAATTGTCACATGTGTATTTAAAACAAAAGTTTTTGTTTTCCAAAAACCCTTCTCTAGCAATTGATAGCTATATAATAGGTAATTGAAATCTTAAGTGTGCCAATGATCACTTTCCTTATGCCCAAATTAAGGACTATTAGGTGGCTATTTAAGTACTAACATGGGGGTTTTTACTTCATCGTCCATACGGCGTGCTATTGTATGGATGCCATTCACTTGAATGGTAATGTATGGATCAAATGCCTCTACGCCAAGGTAAGATGATGAGTGACATGACCGCAAGATGTGAGCGTGCGGTCGGGGAGAGTTAGCTTTGGTACGGCTATGTATGCATGCTTGCATGTGTATATGGTGCGTATTTAATTGTGGGTTTAAATTGTTATTGGGTAGTTTGATACGGAAGTATATGTATGGGTATACATATATGGAAGTATTTAGATTTACATTCTGCATATTTCATTATGGGTTTGGGCTAAAATGAAATTCTTATGCAGGTACACTAACAACGAAACATGTAGCTCGACTAGTTACGCTATATATGAGAGAACGTATGTATGCCACCGTGTCTACCGCTAGAAACAAAATTTTCCTAAGTTTATGAGGACGTACGGAACGAGCATGCATCATGATAATTATCATTCAAATAATTACATTGTTCCTCCCCTTATAAATTTCTTACTCGGTTATGTAACTCTTATCCATTATGGCCTTGTCTCACAAAAGTGTACATGTTGATAGTACCGATGGCAGCACCAGTTGTAAGTGAGAAGTTCCTGATGGTTTTTGGAACTCCTACTCTGCTGTGGAGAGTTTTGCACTTTGTGGGGTACCATGAACCGCCCCTCTATCAGTGGAATGAAGTATACCTAGAGAGACTTGAGCCAGCAGCTTGAACGGGCCTAGCATGTAGTGATGGGTTTTCAGCATGAGGTGCATAATTTGAACAACCAACTGCACCAGATCCTTAGTAAGGAAGACGAAGATCCAGAAATGTTAATATAAGATGACGGCTGGGGTGAGAAAGAAGTGGAGCCAGAGAATGAGGATGATCCTATCTCCGACCTCGACAGCGATCTTAATGAAGATTAGAGTCACCTAGTGACTAGTATGTTAACACGGTGCGAGTCCGATAAGTGATAAAGTTGGTGGTGTCATGTTGCGAGAATGAATTGTTATGCCTCTGTTTTTATTGCGAATTTGAGAATTTCTCCAGTAATTTCAGTTTGGCATGATTATAAATTCATCTGCAATCTTGTGACATCAACCAATAATCGCTTATTGTTGCAACTTCGCAGATGACGCGCACCCGAGCAGGAGCTGGTAGCAGTCATGATGGCAATGGTGATGACTTACCACCACCACCGCCGCCGTCTGCTTAGGAGTTCTTTGCTCAGTTCTTGGGGAGCCAAAGGACAATGGAAGAAGCTCTACGCCTCATTGCGCAGAACATCGCTCGTGGCCACCCACAACAACAAGGGGCCGAGCCAAATCTGCATAGTACATTCAAGGAATTTCTGGATACAAAGCCTCCTATCTTCAAGGTGGCTGAGGAACCACTACAGGCTGACGAGTGGCTCAATACCATTGAGCAGAAGTTTCGCCTGCTAAGAGTCACCGAGCATCTGAAAGCTGAGTATGCTTCTCATCAGCTGCAAGGACCAGCAGGGATCTGGTGGGCACATTTCTTGTCATCTCTACCTGCTAATGCGCGAGTGACATGGGAACAGTTCAAGCTGGCTTTTAGGGGACATCATATTCCCCCGGGCCTAATGCGCATGAAAGCGACTGAATTTATGAGGCTCACTCAGGGAACGAAGACTCTCACAGAATACATGCACGCATTCAACAACCTGCCTAGGTATGTTCCAGGTTTTTTGGATACTAAGGAGAAAAAGATAGAGAGCTTCAAGCGGGGTCTGGGTACCAAATTGATGAAGACCATGGCCAATTCTAGGTGTGCCACATACAACGAGTTTATTAGTGATGCTTTGACCCAGGAAAACCACAATAATATGCATGCAGCTGCTAAGGGTCGCAAGAGGGCATATGAGGCAGGTGCCTCTGGATCTTCACATGCAAGAGCGCCTATCACAGCTAGGCCACAATTCCGTCCACCTGCATCCAAGTTTACGCCTCCACCACCCAAAGCTCAGAATAGCAGGCCACAGAAACCACTCCGTAAGGCATTCACTATTGCCTTACCAAAAGGGACTGGCAGTCAAGGGAGCTCCACAGGACCTAGGAATAATCAGCCATGTTTCAACTGCAATCAAATGGGTCATTGGGCCAAGGAATGCCCCCACCCCAAGAAGAATGGCAATCCGAATCAGAACAATCAGAGGTAGGTAAACTCAAGAGCACGTCCTGGATACGTGCATTATACCGCTGTGGAGGAAGTGCCCGCTGGAGAAGTTATCATGGCTGGTATGTTTCTCGTCAACAAGCATCCCGCTGTTGTTTTATTTGATTCGGGAGCTTCTCATTCCTTTATGAGTCAAGCATTCGCATCTAGGCATGATCAGGAAATAATTGAAGTAAGCAAAGGGGGTTATAATATAAGTTCAGTAGGGGTTACTATTTCTACCAAAAAGATAGTCAAAAACGTGCTCATCTCTATACAAGGGAGGGAGTATACAACGGATTTGATAATATTTCCTGGGTTATCGATAAGTGTAATCTTATGCATGAATTGGATGAAGGATCATGGTGTTCTCATTGACACCAGCACCCATACTATTATGTTGAGAGAACCCATGGGAGGGAATGCTTTTCTAGTACCACTCTCCCGCAATTTTGAACTCCAACATTTAGCTTGTGCTATCCAAACCACCACACTTTGTGATATCCTAGTGGTTTGTGAGTTTTCGGATGTATTTCCAGAGGAATTACCAGGCTTACCACCTGATAGGGATGTGGAATTTAAGATCAAGTTAGTGCCAGGTACGGCACCCATATCAAGAAGGCCCTATAGAATGCCACCCAATGAGTTAGCAGAACTTAAGGTTCAATTACAAGATCTATTGGACAAGGGTCTTATCCAACCTAGATCATCTCCGTGGGGATGTCCGGCATTGTTTGTGAAAAAGAAGGACAAGTCACTGAGAATGTGTATAGATTACAGACCACTCAATGCTGTGACCATCAAGAACAAGTACCCATTGCCTCGCATCGACATCTTGTTTGATCAGTTGGCAAAAGCAAATGTATTCTAAAAAATTGACTTGAGATCGGGCTATCATCAGATAAAGATCAGGCCAGAGGACATACCTAAAACTGCTTTTTCCACTAGGTACGGCTTATATGAGTATTTGGTTATGTCCTTCGGACTAACAAATGCTCTTGCCTACTTTATGTACCTGATGAATTCGGTATTCATGCCTGAGCTTGACAAGTTCGTGGTCGTGTTTATCGATGATATATTGATTTATTCGGAAAATGAGTCAGATCATGAAGAGCATTTGAGGGTTGTCCTATCCAGATTGAGGGAGTATAAGCTATACGCAAATTTTAGTAAGTGTGAATTTTGGTTGAGCAAGGTACCTTTCTTAGGTCACATCTTATCAAGGGATGGAATCTCTGTAGACCCATCAAAAGTACAAGAGGTCATGGATTGGAAAGCACCAACTTCGGTTCATGAAGTTCGGAGTTTTCTAGGGTTAGCAGGATATTATCGTCGTTTCATTCTAGATTTCTCAAAGATAGCTAAGCCCATGACCAGACTACTTCAGAAAGATGAGAAGTACAAATGGACACCAGAATGTCAAGCAGCTTTTCACACCCTCAGAACTCTGTTGACTACAGCACCTGTGCTAGCACAACCAGACATTGAAAAGCCTTTTGATGTATTTTGTGATGCATCAGGCATAGGTTTGGGGTGTGTGCTTATGCAAGAAGGAAGAGTTATTGCTTATGCTTCTCGGCAGTTGAGAAAGCATGAAGTCAACTACCCCACTCATGATTTAGAACTTGCAGCAGTGGTTCACGCATTAAAGATATGGAGACATTACTTGTTGGGCAATGTATGTCATATATATACTGACCACAAAAGTCTCAAGTATATCTTTACCCAACCAGAGTTGAATATGAGACAACGAAGATGGTTAGAGCTAATTAAGGACTACAATTTAGAAGTGCATTACCATCCGGGAAAAGCTAATGTAGTAGCAGATGCACTCAGTCGAAAGTCTCATTGCAACACTATGGAAGCCTTATTGGAAGATAGATTCAACTTGTTACACCCTGCTGTACTACACAATATCACGATCAGTTGTTCACTTGAGAGCAAAATCATAGAGTTGCAGCAGACAGATGTAGGAATAAGTCACATCAAGAGAAAAATGCAAGAGTAAGAGACCAAGCATTTCAGATTGGATGAAAGAGGTGTGTTATAGTTTGAGGACCGACTTGTGGTACCAAAAGACCGTGAGCTAAGGAACCAAATTTTAGATGAAGCTCACTCGTCCAAATTGTCTATCCATCTGGGTAGTAGTAAGATGTACCAAGATTTGAAAACCCATTTTTGGTGGACTAAGATGAAGAAGGAGATCGCAGCCTATGTCGCTAGGTGCGATAACTGCAGTCGAGTAAAAGTTGTTCATATGAAATCTGCCGGATTACTTCAGCCATTGCCTATCCCAGGTTGGAAATGGGAAGAAATTAGTATGGACTTTATCACAGGCCTTCCAATGACACCACAAGGTCACGATTCAATATGGGTTATTGTTGATCGTCTCACCAAGTCAGCACATTTTATACCCGTGAACACATGGTATATAGTTGGTAAATACGCTGAGATATATGTTTCCCAGATCGTGAGACTACATGGAGTACCCAGGACTATAATCTCAGATCGAGGACCACAGTTCATAGCTCGTTTCTGGGAGCACTTACACCAGGCTTTGGGAACCAAGCTAATCAGAAGTTCTGCATATCATCCACAAACTTCAGGACAGACGGAGCGAGTAAACCAAATCTTAGAAGATTTGCTAAGAGCTTGTGTTATATCTTCAAAAGGTTCATGGGAGAAATGGTTACCTTTAGCTGAGTTCTCCTATAACAACAGTTATCAAGCAAGTATCAAGATGGCTCCATTTGAAGCGTTGTATGGCCGAAAATGTAGAACTCCATTGAATTGGATTGAGCCCGGTGAAAGGAGATACTTTGGTATTGACTTTGTCAATGAAGCTGAAGAGCAAGTACGTGTGATCCAACAGCATATGAAGGCACTCAATCGAGACAAAAGAGTTATGCTGATAAAAGAAGAAGACCACTGACTTTTGAAGTGGGTGACTATGTGTACTTGAATGTATCACCCATGAAAGGGGTGAAGAGATTTGGGATGAAAAAGAAGCTTTCACCTAGATATGTAGGGCCATACAAGATTGTGGAACGAAAAGGAAATGTCGCTTATAAGTTACAACTTCCACCAGAAATGAGTGCAATCTTTGATGTCTTCCATGTTTCTCAGTTGAAGAAATGTCTTCGTGTACCTGAAGAAGCTATTGCACCCACCAACATACAGCTTCAATCGGATTTGACCTATGAAGAAAAGCCAATCCGAGTGTTAGAAGAGATGGAAAGAGTAACACAGAGTAAGATTATTAAGTTCTATAAGGTGGTGTGGAACAATCATAGTGAACAAGATGCTACGTGGGAAAGAGAAGATTATTTACGTGAAGTTTATCCCGCCTTTTTTCAAGAATGGTAGGTCTTGCAAATCTCGGGACGAGATTTTTATAAGGGGGAGGGGCTGTAACACCCTAGGTGTTAGCCTTGCATAAATTGACTTGCATAGCATGAGCATGATCATCAAGCATTCATAAACAAGCATTTACAATTGAAACATTGGATTGAAACATATGAAACATGCTTTGTTATTTTATGTTTCCTTGTATGTATGCTTATGATCATGAGTGAATATATGTAAATGGTTGATGTTAGTCACTAAAACATCTTAGCTACACTTAGGATGACTAGTGGAACATTGTTCATGAAGGTCACCTTTCATGACCAAACACTTAAGATTTCATGTGTTAAACTAGATAGCTATGAGTGACTAATGCATGAAATGATTGGGTGACCTTGCAATTAGCTTAAACATGTTTAGAGTATCATCATGAACAACTTTGGTATTCATGGCTAGGGCTAAATAGATCACTAAGTCATAGTCCATGAACAAGCCATCATTTGAATGTAGCATGTTTGACCAAGTTTGAATCATATGCTAGAGGCTATGCATGTATGTGGTCACTAAAGAAAAGTTGTAGTCTGTAAAATAGGGAACAACTTTTATGTTTGGGTCTTGAGCTAATTATGTGCATAGCTTGGTATTTTTGAGCTCACAAAAATGAATAAATCACTCGATTTAGCACTTAGCAATTTTCGCAAAGTCTTCCTCCACTGACAGCACTGACACCCCAACTTTGGGATGACATTACTCCTTAACCGTTCGAATTAGGTCTTGATCATTTAAGTTGAATTATAGATGGTACTTAGAGCTACAACTTTTATGTAGATTGTGTGCACTATTACTTCATGGATTAGAAGATCAAGCTCCACGAAAGTACGCTGTCAGGCCTAGTGTCGCGTGACTGAACAAACTGAATCGCTGGTTTCAGTGGCCGACCGGCTCAGAGCCGAGCCGCCGCGTGGTGGCCAGCGGACGCCGCGCATCGCCGGTGCCTCGCCGCGTGTGGCCAAGGCGGGCCAGAGAGCGCCTTAACCCCGCCAGCACTCACCTGCACTGCCCAGAGCACGCCATTCACCTCGCCTCGGCCTCCTCCCTCGCCCACTACGAAGCCGAGTTCTTCCTGCCTCCGCCATCGCCATCTGCAGCGCTCGCCTCCGCTCTAGTGGACAATCAGTCGAGCTCGCAACTCCGCCTCAACCTTCTCCACCGTCTCTACCTTGCAGCGCCCTCATTTGTGCCCTAGGTGAGCCGCTTTTCGCTTTGCGCCGTCGCGAGTACACCCTCGCCGGAGTGCCGCCATGGCCGTGCTTCGTCGGAGCATCTCCCATCGCCTAAGCCGCCTAGATAGAGTCGCCTGGTCGCCGTTATGCTGTTGCGCGCTTCGCTGGGCTTCTCCATGGCCGATGACGGCCGGCACACCGTAGAGCAGCGCCGCCGTGTCACCATGGCTGGCGACGAGCCCGCTCCGCCGCACCTGCACGGCCACCACCTAGACCATCCGACGCGGTTTGCTTAGTAGATCGTGTTGGTTCCCTTGGCTTCGCCGGAAAGCTCACCGGCGACGAGCTCTGGCCGCGCCAGCACCGCGCAGCGCCGCTGCCCTGTTTCGGATCACTGACGTGTGGGGTCGTCTGACTTGCGGGTCCCACCGGTCAGCGGCAGTGAAAGTATAGGATAGTTCATTTATTCCAGATTTGAGTGTGTTTTGTAATTTTTAGATCTCCAGTTTGGTAGCTTCAAAAATGGTGAAATAAATTTGGTAGTGTTCCATAGGAAGTGTAGTATTTAATAAAAATATGATCTTGACACTTACAGTAGAAATTTTGGAAGATTTAAATGGAAATTTGAAATGTGTTTTTGAATGCATGCAAACTTGTTTATTTTATATCTAGAGTTCCTGTGCTCCAAAAATTATGAAATTTTGGTAGCAAGCTATTCTTGACATGTATGAGCTCTGGTAAAAATTTGAGGATCAGTGCATGTATAGATTTGTAGTTATAGATTTTCCTTTTATAATTAGGAGATCCTTGTATGAATTTTTATAAATTATTTATGAATCCAATATTCATGAAATTTGTTGGAGGATATCCTAGTACCATATGTATGCTAAGAAAAATATAAAATCTGTTGCTTGACACATTTCACTAGGGTTTTCTATTTATGCTATTTCAAGCCTTGCTGCCTTGTCATTTTTGTATAGGATGTTTTACTTGGTAAAATTGCATGAAACTTTTACAGTAGTCTATTGGTAGCACTAGTAAGCCACTGTAATTTTCTGAGAATTTGTGATGCACATTAGGTATATGTTTATTATTTAACCTAAGTATCTTAGTAAATTGATAAAGGCATTTAAATAAATAGTTTGGGCATGGCCATTATGTTTTTTTGAGTGTATTTGATGTCCTTGTACTGTTGGTCTGATTGGTGAAGTCAAATTTGGAATGTTTATATGCAATAGAAATATCGTTGCTTTATAATTCGGGAGAGAAGAGTTTTCGGACCGATTCTGTGGTTTAGAATGTTGCGTAGTCAAAATGATGGTTGCTGTAAGAATGGTTAATAACAAAGTTGTAGGTAACTTCTTCATCTATATTGTGTTAAAATTTCAGAGCCATAGGTCAAACAGTTTAGGATTTATAGCTGTTTAAAGTTAGCATTTCCGAATTGCTTGCTCTCTGGAATTTCTGGACAGCGCTGGATTGATTGTCTGTTTTGGTTAAGATAAAGTGTGAATTTGCTTTTGGTAATTAAATAAGAGTTGTAGACAATTTTATAAGATTTCCAGAAAGTCTATGATCACAGCATTTGGATAAGTAGAACTTCAGTTATTAGTAAAACAAGTAGCTGCTGTTTGTGAAATAGTTGATGAATTATTGAAGTAGTTGATTGCATAATCAAGAAGAGATATGCACCTACTCGGTAAACGCGATGCACTTGTTACTTAAACCACATGCCATTAAGAATATTTGCCAGAATGCATTCTTCATGTATCATCAAACCACACTTGTTAACATATTTGCATTCGCAATATCTTATGCCATATTCATGCATCTAGGATCGAAGGAAAAAATAACGTTGCTGGAATTCGACGAAGTAGAGGAAGGGGACCAGCAGGAGAATCCTCAAGTCGCAGCTCCCGAAGGTGAGGAGCAGAATCCTAAAGAGCTTATGGAGTGCCCTGATCACCGCCCTACTTCTTTTCTGAAAGGCAAGCCCTGGAGCATTCTAAGTCTCCCAGTATTTTACAAATGATTACTTAAGTACTTATGATTGATGCATTAGGTTATAAGAGTTGAATGGAACCACTTGATGCATATAAATTCCTTATCCAGATATTACACCTTTAACCGGTATAGGTCCAGGATCGAACATATGCTTAGCCATGCTTAGACCGGTAGAAGTCAGGTGATGTCCTGTCACCTGCGAGATATAGGTGGATACCGGAGCACGGTTGGCTATATTTGCTATCGTGGAACAGAACCGTGGGGTAAAAGAAAATCGAGGCCGGGCGGAGTCTATGCATAGGATGACTCATGTGATTTCGTCTGAGCCGATTAAGGACCGTACCGTTGTTGGAGCTTCTGACAAGATTGAACGCATGCCTATCACTTAGCTGGCCAGATAACTCGTTCCGACCGCGAAGCCGAGTAGCTCAACTCTGGCCGGGACCCGTTCTGTTGTGCGATCCTTGCGGGGGGCGATCAGACTGAGCCCAAGGGCAGGCTAGGCCAGAATGTCCTGGCATCTGGTGTCCCAGATTGTGCGGCGCGGTACGGACCCGCGAAATGTGTACCTGAGTTGTACCATAGGTGACCTAAGGCTGCCTTCGCACAGTATGCCTGGGTTTGTGTTAGGAATAAATTCCCAGCTGGTTGAAATCGATTCGAATCGCCGTCTCTCCCGGATAGTGAGAAACTTGGCTAGTCCCAACATCATAGTAACTGTGTTATGGAACATGATGGTTCGGATGAATATGGAATTGCAATACCTGCTGTGGTTACTATTGTATGCTTTTAAATGGATATACCACATGTTTGGCACAGGATAGTTGCTAATCTAGAGATGGATAGTTATAATTAACCTGATATTGGAACCATAATTGTATAGCTAAGTTAATCGCTTTTATGCAAAATGTTGTCAAGCTATCCCCACTTATACAGCCTTGCATAATCCTTGGAGTCATTTTATTTTTGGTTTATGACGGGTAAGTCTAGCTGAGTACCTTCTCGTACTCAGGGTTTTATTTCCCATGTTGTAGATGGCACTGTGTATCATGGTTATTGCAAGAGTTGCTTCTATCCCGCTGTGGATGAGGAGTAAGCCTTGGGCAGGCTTCTTATTAATCCTTCTACATGCTTTTGTGGACCGTGATCGTATTTTGGCACTGTACTAAACTATGTTGGAAACTTTACTTTCAAACTTAATTTGCTTCTGCTTTTATCTATCAAACTCGGTTTGTAATAACTGGTTTCATACTCTGATGATGAAAATGTATCTGTGAACTTTATGTAATATGTGGCATGTATGTTGAATCATGTACGATCTTGGTTGTTGTAAATCGTTTATCGAGACCCGTCGTGGTACTCGATGGACTACCGGGTTTATATGGGTTCAAGTATGACAGTGCGACCGCTAGCGGGCCGCCATTGTACTTGTACTCTTATAAATTGGTCGGTTCTGCGACAATAGTTGTCTTGTTATAATCATGATACATGAACTAGCATATAGTTTGTGTTATGATCTTAACATGCTTAACTTTGTGCTTAACCATTCATATGATTTGTATGAGTAGAAGTAGACCTAGGTTGAGGTGGTGGTTCATCGTTCCTTTGGGTTTGCCCGTGTCCTATGCTTGTCGATCCATAGGGTCGAGTCCTAGGGGGATATGGGTACTTTCTTTGTACACGGGCATGGTGCTCGGGTGCATAGGAACCTTCGGATATGACTGTACCCCCGGTTGAGGGGTAGACGGCTGGTGGTGACAGCCCTGTCTATCCCTTGTAATCCCCCACATTCGGGTATTGTGTAGGAGTCTTAAAGTCTCTTGCGCTTGTTGGTAGACCAATGCTCGGAGATCTCCCCGTCCATTTTACACATAGTTCTAACTCTAGTCATATAACTTGTATGATCATTAACTGTTCTTTGCACGGCTATATTTGACCATGCTGGCTCCATGTAGGAACATTTTTTATTCTTTGTTTTCTCTTTTATCCTTGAGGTTATCCTAGATGTGTGTCCACTATCCTTGAAATATCATTTTTACCCCTATCATGAACTATTGGTTTACTAATGCAAGTATGTAATCTTGTTGATGCTCATGCTAGACTCTTACACATTGCCCTCCTTTGGGAAAATATAAATAATGATACCCTGAATACTTCCAGGTGAAATGCTACAATGATAGATCCATGCGCTTGTGGATATTTTCTGTAATTGTTAAGAACTATCGTAGTTGGTGTTTCTTGGTAGTGTCGCTAAGGATAACTCAATCTTAGTGATGGTGTTAAGAAATACCAACATGCATTTCTGGCGCCGTTGTTGAGGATGGACTTAAAACCTCCACACTTGGTGATTGCGCTAAGAAATGCCAACACTCTCTTTGTAAGACTTTGCTTATTTAATATATTATCCTTTCTCTACTTCACTTAGTTCTTACTTTGTACAATATTATACTTGTTATAGTATTGTAGTGTACTTAGTTTGTCATATAGTTGTTATAAATTTGGTTGTGATCCTAGAAACACACCTGTATCGCGATCATCGCCTGTCATAGGGTGCTCTAGCTAATCTTATGTACAAAGCTAGAGTAGTGAGAGAAGGTGTAAGTGTGGTGCTTATACATTATCTTGCCTTTGGTTACCACTTGTTGCATGGATTGTTTGTGGTAGCTAGCAGGTGGTGATAGCCCTATCTAGCCTTTGCATTCCACCACGTGTTGTAGACAAGTTCTTAAAAGGTGGGGCTCCAATAACAAGGTAGCCGCTTTGGGTAGGGGTTTTGTCTCCTATTGTCTCGCCTATTGCCTAGCATACTTGTTGTGAGGTATCAACCGGGTTATTTCAATTGTATGATTAAGTTAAGTTCACAAGATAGAGACTGAACCTTTGGAAACCCTTTACTCACTCGTTGTCCTCCCTACTAGTTAGACTGCTCATCCTTATGTTTGGATTTCTCCTGTGTGTGTCATTGCCCATATCATATACATCCTTTACCCCCTCTCTAGTCTAGTTGGTGTATTAGGTAGTAGATACATGATGGTTAGCTATCACATTATTTAACCATTGCTTCCCTGAGGATAAATACGATACCCTAGAATACTCCTGGGTGAAATGCTACAACAATGTTTCTGTGCACTTGCGAGAATATTCTACATGAGCATAATAAATACCAACACTCGGAACCTTTTATTATATATTTGTGTACCATTCTTGTGATTTGTGCGTACTTGGGCATGATCCTAGAGCAAGTATGGATGCACTTAGGACTTTCAAAATGTGGGGCCGACATATGCAAACCTCACTAGCAACTAGACCTAAGCCTAGAGCAAGCGCATATGAGCATGGTCTAACCTACCTAAGCACTTCGCAAAGCACCTACGCTAATCACCAAGTGATCTTTAGGCCCTATGCATGTGGAGAGCACAAATATTGTGTAGCACACCCCTCTAACTTTACTTTGCTCCCTCTCTTCTCATTTGGCTGGTTGGGGTGGTATTTATAAGCCCCAACTCAAAACTAGCCGTTGGAGGCTGAAATCAGCAGTTCTGTAGAGCACTGGACTCGACTGTGCTAGCATTGGACGCGTCCGGTCGACTAGTCATTGAGAAACTAGCCGTTATACTTCTTTTCTGTGAGCACTAGACTCCACTATGAGCATGGATGCTCAGGACCGGACTCGACAGTGCCATTGTACACTTCGGGGCTGATTTTTGTGAGCACTAGATGCTCAGGACCAGACTCAACTG
The DNA here is from genome assembly GCA_904845875.1 of Miscanthus lutarioriparius. NCBI lineage: Eukaryota > Viridiplantae > Streptophyta > Magnoliopsida > Poales > Poaceae > Miscanthus > Miscanthus lutarioriparius. Next base: position 55,222,996 of record CAJGYO010000017.1, on the reverse strand, counting down.
TGGTCAGCATCGGATGCGTCCACTGCTGCTGCATTTTTAGCATGTCGGGCTTTCGTATTTTTGGTATAATGTTTAGTTTCGAACTCCAATTTTAAATATCTTGGACTTTTTGGAAAGCTAATGAAATGCTCTACAACTTTGAGCTGGTGACATGTCAATTTGAGCAGATCCAAGATCATGAGACAATTCCAATTCATCCACCTCTTTGTCTCGGCTTAAACGGCTTCAACTTTGTTTGTGCCTTCCCGTCCGGGCTTCTACTTCTTGTGTCTTGGACTTTGCTTGATCTTTGTAGGTCTTGAACACATCTTCTAAGGTCTTGCTTAAGGTGTTGATCATTCAGATCCTCACATCGCCTATGTTGAAGTCCATTTTGCATTCTTTGGACTATATCCACAAATACTAGCAAAAGTTAGTCCAACTTGGTTGTGTTGGTCATCAAACACCAAAATCTAAACTCAATGGGCCGAGGTCCATTTTCCTTACAATCTTTGCCTTTTTAGTGATTGATGACAACATGACCAAAGCAAGCAAATAATAATAAATGCAAAAATAAAAAACTATCTACTTGCTAGGATGCAATGCAAAGGCAAATTTATTTGATGCTAAACAATAACACTTGTACGAATCTTTGGAAATTTATCTTGCCCTTGCAAATGTCCCCAAGTGGCATTATGGACTTAAGCCTCCCCCTAACTCCATAACCCACTATCCACCCTTTCTCAGACCTTTACCAGTTGTATTTTGTTATGATTAAGCTTGCTTTTGGTCCTACAATTTCTCCCCTTTGGAATCAAACACCGAAAAGGAAGACATTAGTAGCACAAGGGAGGGTCAAATTTTGTGATCCTTTATGTTTGGAGTGGAATTGATCACAAAATTTGACTCTCACATTACATAGACTAAGCTCCCCCAAAATATATGCATACTTGATGGAGGGTGAGGAATATGCATAATTGTCAAATTAATGCACAAGGGAGTTTAATCTATATAATGCATGGAGAAAGTATATAAATACCAAAGTGAAATCAACATAATGATATCGGATTAGGAATACCACATGTAGAAACCACTTGGATTATCACCACTTGTAACAATCACTTATAAATGGTGGTGGATTCTAGAGCACGATGCTTATCTCCGGGGACTCCATTTTCCTTGCAATGAGACTACTACACACATGATAAGCTTAAAAGGGTCTTAGTCTCAAAGCATCCAACTTGTAGAGTAACCTCCCCCTAAATTTGTGCATACAAGCATAGGATACTTGTAGGAGACATGCACATTGTTTTTTAAAATAAAAAATGCCACTTGAAAGATGACATCCCTTGAATGTGAAGATCATTTTCAAAAATGATATTCGGGAAAATTATCTACAATTTAAACTTTGGCACATATTAGATACAAACTTGTGAGGGCAAATTAAACTACTTGTAAGATGAGCTATGTGCCATGCTCCTAACAATTTTAAACCATGTAGGTTTGCTCCAAGGGTAAGAGTGATACCGAGCAACCCTACCAAGCGATTTACCTAGTGTATGCATGACAAAAGATTAAACATGCAAATGCAAACCTAGGCATGAAAAGGAACTAGATTCTAATTGAAATTGCAAGAAATAAAATCTAGTTACCTAACATGGGAAGGGGAATTTGGGTCCAAAATTTTCACTAACCCACTTGGAAATACTCTTGTAATATGTGATGCACCCCATGAAATGCACCCGAACTTTGCTAAGTCTCCAAATTCCCCGAAGTCCATTGGACTTCTCACTTCCTCTTCGGGATCCAAACCTTCTTAGTGCTCTTCATGTTGGAAATAATCTCCTTTGGCACCCAAAAACGTTTGAACCCATTGTTGGCTTGCTTGTTCACCTTGATGGTCACCACCTTGTTATTTTTCTTCTTCTTCAAGAGATAAGGTGTGGAGGCCTTCTTGTCCACCTTGTTAGTGTAGGTGTTGGAGAGCTTGCTTGTTTACTTCTTCTCTTTCTTCTTAGATCCTCCCCCATTCTTCACCTTGCACTCATAGGACTTGTGGCCTTCCTTTTGGCACACGTAGCAAACCATGGTTTGTTATTCATCAAGATTCTTCACTCCCTTAGCTGTGTTATCTTGATGAAGTTGGGTTTGCTTTGTCTTGCATTGCACTTGAGTCAAGTCCTTGGTGAGTCGAGCCACTTCTTGCTTGAGTTGCTCATTCTCCATTGCAACATCTTGTGTCCATGTTTCTACAACAATTTTCTCAACATGAACTTTGTTGCACACGGGTGAGTCTAATTCAAATAAATCATTGCAAGAAGTAGAGGCATCCTTTTTAATTATTTCATTAGATTCATCAAATTTAGGATCCTTGGGGTTGCTTTTAGGTAGCTTCAAGTTTACTAGCTAGCTCATTATTTTGTTCTTCAAGAAATTTCATTTTAATGAGCAGATTTTCATCAATTATAATCAAAAGCTCTTTATCGGTACCATTGTCACAATTCTTTAATTTTGCTTTAGTGCACTTAATTTTAAATTCACTAAGTTGTTTTCTTTGTTTTATGCAAACTTCATTAAAGAATTGGACTTGTTTCATAAGCTCATCATAAGAAGGTGGTTCTTCGTCATTTTCATCACTATTATTCTCACTAGAGGATGAGCTTTTGTTACCTCGTGCCATAAGGCACACATGAGAAGAGCTTGATGATGAGTGCTTGTGGCGCACTTCTTATGTTGGGCTTCATCTTCACTTGATGAATCATCCCAAGTCTTGATTGATGTGAGGGCTTGGACTTTTCCTTTTCTTGCCTTCTTCTTTGTCTTGGGTGTGGGCATGTTTGGACAAACTTCAACAAAGTGCCCCATCTCTCCACATCCATAGCATCCTTTCTTTATTTGTTCTCTTTTTTGATTAGTGAAGATAAAATCTTGAATTTGGATGGGCACACCCTTGACATTGAGCTTTTGGATCATCTTCTCCACCTTGTTGATAATTTTGATTGATTCTTCATCAAGATCGGAGGTGGAGGAGGAAGATTGATCATCATTACTTGATTGATCATCATCACTTGATTCTTCATCATCATCCTCATCTTCTTCTTCATCTTCACTTGAGGAGCTTGAGCTTAAGCTTGTCTCAACTTGCTTGCCCTTTATCTTCTTTTTCTCACTACATGTGAGAGATGTCTTTGCTTGATGAAGAGGCTTCTTCTTGAGCCATCTTGCATGACATCTCAAATGCCACAAGCTTGCCAATCACAATGGATGGGGTCATGTTGCTTGAGTACTCCATGTTGTGGAGGATGGTGATGATGCATGTATATTTCTTTTGTGGTAGCATGGAGATGATCTTCCTCATAATGTTAGCATCACCTAGCTTTGTCAATCCTATAGAATTGAGCTCATTGATAATTAGATTCAAACGAGAATACATATCACGAACAAGCTCATTTTCTTTCATTTCAAAGGAATCATAGGTTTGTTTAGCTAGGCAATGTTTTTTGCTCACGGACATTACTTGTGCCATCAAGGAGCTCATGTAATTTTAACCAAATTTCATGTGCCATATTTAAGGTAAACACTTGGTTAAAAAATTCCATGCTAAAAGATTCAAACAAACAATTTTTAGCTCTTGCATTAAGGTGAATTTCTTCTTTATCACCCTTAGTTGGTTTCTCGGGATTTTTAGGGGTTCATCCCATCGCGGGTGACTCTCCAAACACCTAGATCAACCGCTTCTAGGTAGCAAGCCATTCTAGCACTATAGTAGGGGAAATTAGTGCTATCAAAGTGCATAGTCCTAGAGGTATTCATCCCAACCACTCTTAATAGCGTTGGCTCAACGGTGGTGAAGCCAAAGGTCCAAATTGAGCCAACTGGCTCTGATACCACTTGTAAGGACCATGACGCCTAAGAGGGAGGTGAATTGGGCAACTTAAAATTCTACTTCTAACTATGGCCTCTAATTTTACCTTAGCAAAACCGATGCAAGAAAGTAATCTATCTAAAAGTGCAACTAAGGTTTTGCTAGGTGTGTTGCTATCTCTACCACAAAGGAGTTATTCACCCTAGGTTCTAATCCTATGAACTAGCCTATCAAACTAAGCTAGGAAAGTAAGCACATAACCAAGGTACACAATATAAATGTGGAAGTTAAAGATGAGGTAGAGATGCAAACTCCCATTGACGACTCCGGTATTTTTTACCGAGGTATTGAGAAGCGCTCAAGCTTTCCCCCTAGTCCTCATTGGAGCCTCTCGCAAGGAATCCCTCGCAAGGGCCAAGCTCCCAGTTGGGTAACAACGTGGATAGCCCAGGTCTTCTCCACATTCAAGTGCGTCTCCGGTGTGCCTTTCAGCAAGCCTCTCCCGGACCGCTCCCCGCCGTCTTCACTATCAAGCTTCTGGATGAACCGCCGTAGGCCTTGTTCCCTTTGGTGCACGGTGGCGGCCACACTACAAGCACGGTTGGTATGGTCTCGCAAGACTACAAGCCCTGCCAAGTGCAAGCACGGTGGACGCAAGCACCTTTGATCAAGAGGTATGCAAACCTCACTAGCAACTAGACCTAAACCTAGAGCAAGCACATATGAGCATGGTCTAACTAACCTAAGCACTTCGCAAAAGCCCAATCACCAAGTGATCTTTAGGCCCTATACATGTGGAGAGCATAAATGTGGTGTAGCAACACCCCTCTACCTTTCCCTTGCTCCCTCTCTCCAAGTGATCTTTTTGGCCAATTGGGTGTGGTATTTATAAGCCCTAACTCGAAACTAGCCGTTGGAGGCTGAAATCAGCATTTCTATAGAGCACCAGACTTGACTATGCTAGCATTGGACGCGTCCGGTCGACTAGCCATTGAGAAACTAGCCGTTATACTTCTTTTCTATGAGTCGACTATGGGCACCGAACGCTCAGGATCGGACTCGATGGTGCCACTTACACTTCGGGGCTGATTTTTGTGAGCACCGGACGCTCAGGACCAGACTCGACTATGGTCAGCAACGGATGCGTCCGCTGCTGCATTTTCAGCACGTCGGGCTTTCTTTCGTATTTTGGGCATAACTTTTAGCTCCGAACTCCAATTTTAATGATCTTGGACTTTTTAGAAAGCTAATGAAAAACTCTACAGTTTTGAGCTGGTGTCATGTAAATTTGAGAAGATCCAAGATCATGACACAATTCCAATTCATCCACCTCTTTGTCTCGTCTTGAACAGCTTCAACTTTATTTGTGCCTTCGCGTCCGGGCTTCTACTTCTTGTGTCTTGGACTTTGCTTGATCTTTGTAGGTCTTGAACACATCTTTTAAGGTCTTGATTGAGGTGTTGATCATTCAGATCATCACATCGCCTACATCCAAGTCCACTTTGCATCCTTTGGACTATATCCACAAATACTAGCAAAAGTTGTTAGTCCAACTTTTGTGTTGGTCATCAAACACCAAAATCTAAATTCAATGGGCTGAGGTCCATTTTCCTTACACTCCTGGCACTTGACCATTAGAGGCTGTTAGCTACGGTTCAGCCTCGACCAGGTGAACCTTCTCGAGGTCTCCTTGGCGGTGAAGTAGCCCCGGCCTGGGGGCTGACGAGTGGGCCATGGAGCCCCTCGTGCCCCTAGAGTCGGTGAAGTCACTTGTCTCGTTGTGTCATCCGAACTGCGTGACCATTTCAATGGAGTGGCGGACAATGCCTCCTACCCATTGAATGGGCAGGTGTTGTGGGATGTTTGTACCTGTCGGGGCATCAGATGCCTAGTGGGTCTGGCCGACACTCGGGATGTTAGTTCCCTGCCCGAGCGTTGGCTCAGGCTGGTGTTGGGCTGAAGTCGGGCTCGAGCTACTGTCGCTCGAGAGCCTGGGCCCTAGCGAGCCCCCGAGCCCTGAGTAGTGGTCATATGCATGCTTGGGTTCTACCCAACTCTGACTAGAGGGTGTGTCGGCATGAAAAATGTTGACACACAGCTAGCCGAAAGGATCTGTCTAGGATGAGCTCAGAGATCCACTTGGCTTCAACGCAGGGTTAACCAATCCTGTGAATTCCTCCCGAGGCGTGCCAGTCAATTTGACCTGCAATTGACAAGGAGAGAAAGTTTATCAGTAATTTAAGATGGAACATGCCGGTCTTTGCCCAAGTAGTTCCAAGTGTGCCACTTCAGGAGCAACCAGACGAGAAAATCGACTAAATAGTCGATACGCACAGAAATCAACTGTTACGGACAGTAGAGCATATGGATCGCGATTGATTTTATGTTGATAAGTACAATGCCTGTAGACATAAGTGAAATCATCAGCTAGGTGGATATTACCAGTGTGAGTCATTGAGCCGATCAATCTAATCAAGAAAGGATATAACATGCAAACGAATCGACTGTCTAGTACAAATGGATCTACAAACGCTCTGAATCTAATCTATTACCATCAACAGTGAGGTTCGACCGGATCGATGGTAGCTATGATGATAATAATAAACTAAAACCTTAGAATCTATAATACCATCTACACATCGATAGGCTTTCCAAAAGACATGCTATATATGTGAAAGCTCAAAGTGGATCGACTGAAATAGCCAATTCGGGTGAAAAGGGACTACGGCGTGTGAACAATCGACTATTTCATGTGGACAAACTTATGAACTCATCAGACCTAACCTGCTATCTCTAATAGTGGGGTTCAACCAGATTGATGCACCAATGATAAAGACAACAAATCAAACATTTAAAGTAAACAGATCTATTCACGTTTAACAGAATCATGGAGACATATCGTAGGCATTAAAGCGTAGGTGATCGGCTATTTAGCGGATGTAGGCATAGCAAACAGTTAAGGTCACACCTAATCGAGAACAAATCTACTAACTAGCATCCTCTAATCTATAGTGCCATCAGTGGGGATCGACCAGATCGTTACAGCCATAATAGCGAACTATAGACCAGATTTAACTAACCAGCAAACCTCTTCAAGATCATACATGCCTTAACCACGTACTATGCACGATCAAGATCGAAATAGAACGGCCGATGAAACATAACCCGTCGCTTAGAGTAAGAAACATCATGTTGTGACAAAGCAAACGATGAACTAAAAGGATATGAGGCCGATCTAGATCAATCTCAACCGGGCAGATTGATGTTGCTGCAAACAAATAATAATAAGAACATCAGCAAGATCGGTAACTTAATGAATCTACCCGAAGGGACGCCACCCTTAGGTAGAGCCGATAACTTGACCTTAATCTAATTCGAGCAGTGGAGGTCAACCAAATAGATGGAGCCATACTTAAACTAGACAAGAGTCGATAACTAGCTTATACTAGATTTCATAGTGGAGGTCGAACTTAGCCGATGCAGCCATACAAATAGAAGAATAAGCCTTGACAGTACTTACAGATAAGCCAAAGGTCGGCCGAACCGATGTAGCCCTGCTTGTTGAAGAACTCGCCGGGATCTACTCTACTCCTACTCTTAAGGGTTGGCACAGAGCCAAAAAAGTAAATTGTATTTGATTGATTGGATGTTCTATTACAATAGCCGGGGTCCAATATTTATACCTAGAATCTAAGAATGAATGGCATAAGAGAAAACATTCCTATTTTAAGATAACTTGGACCCTAATCTTTCCCTTTTTGTAGAGTCCGACATGTTTCTGCCGACGCCAACCATAGCTTTTTGTCGTTATCTGCTGGCGTCATGTGAGGAGAGCCGATTCCAGTGTTGCATTTGAATCAGCTGATATCGACCTTTATGCAATCAATTCCACAATCTTTGGGAGCTTCGAGTTCCCGCATTCTTCTTCCCAAATTTTGGTGTAAACACATGCCCCCCAATTTTGGGATAAAAATAATTTTATTCCAAAATTATCATGCCTGTACCTCCGATAGGTCCATAGTCACGGGTAGAGAATCTTGATCTAGGGTCTACTATCTGTCACCATCTTTGCCTCCTTATGAGCCCATGCTTCAAAGCTTTATGAGAGTATCATTGCTTCACGGGTGCTTGGATCCATCTTCTCAGGCCGACTATAAATGTCTATCCGACTCTGGCGAGAGCAACTCAACAACTTCAGTTATGTTTCTCTTCTGTTTGCTTCTTCGAGTGCTCCTGGCTCTGCTAGACCCTCCATGGTCTAATTCCATGCTATGAGGATCTTGAGTGGTTAGAAGAATTCTTGTGCATAGGGTGACCTTGTCGAGCAAGAGGATCAGCTACTACGGTTAGAAGAATTATTGTGACATCACCTGAGTTTTCTCACCATGATCGCAGAGCTGTTCTAGTATTTGCAAGGGCTAAAATGTGTGGACACCTTCCCCTTGTTCGCTTCATCAAATGCCCATTGGGGAAACCAAGACTTCTTTCCCACGGTTTCCTAGCCACCGATAAATGGACATCTCTTAATAGGCGGCTTTCTTTCCCATTGTTTCCCAGTTACCGAGAAATCGGTTGGGTATACGGGCATCTTTTAAGCAGGCAGCCTTTCCTCTTCCCCTAATGCAATTTTATCAACGAGCCGATATGACTTGGTCCATGATGACCTTTGGCCTTGTGGGGATCTAGACTCCCTTCAATCCAAAGAAGTCTTGGTGGGTTGATCGCTAGTTAATGTAAACCCTTTGTATCAATCCCATAATATTTTATAATTATGGGAAGCAATAAGTCCAAATCTGTTGTCTCTTCGTGATCCATCCCCTTAATTTCTAGAGTGTCAATCCATTTCCATATCTGACTTTAATTCCATAACCTCGGCGAAGCCTATCTTCTCATCTCCTGGGCTATATATACGAACCATGGCTGTGGATCGAAAAACAACCTGCTTCATCCCAAACCTTCCGTATCTTTGGTGTGATTCTGCTTTCTCATAGTTTTGAAGGCATGGAGAACGGCAAGAGGTCTGCTGAGGAGACCTTCAACGGGTCTGTGTCACCACGCTGGTGTCTTCATCATCCGAAAGGTGCAACCCGGGATGCTCCCATCGTCCTAGAGCATGGGGCTGACTCCGCTCAACTTTCAGGGTCGTCCTCATCGACAATTCACCACTAGCTCCCCTGCTACCCATGGAGGTGGATCGACAACAATGATTTGATTGCTTCCATCGATCGGGCTAGCCAGAAGCTCGCTAACTGCCTCTCCATCGTAGAATTGGCTCTGGCCATGGTTCAGCGCCGATCACCGTTCGAGGCTGACCAGGCAGAAGAGAGGTTGGCCAAGGCCAAGGCCAGAATCATGGGTGAGATGCTTACCACAATTTTTTGTATCTCCTTAGTTTTTGTCTTCAAGATCTTGATCATCCCTTCCTCAAATCTTTTTAGATCTATGGGCCCAGCTAGATAGCCTCCGATTAGCTGTGGAGCACGCAGCGGGATTCATTAATGCAAGAGGTGCCGTGCCGATGGTTCGCTTGTACGATATCCCGAACTGTGTCAGAGAGGTCGCTCTTCATGGCGTTTACCATGGTGCTGCCATTGCACTGGTTGTTGCACAAGCTCGCTCTGGCCACGAGCTTTGACTTCTTCCCCATGGTTTCCTAGCCACCGAACACCCTGGGGATCATGAGAGCCAAGTCGAGGATTTCTTCGACACCGCCAACTCCATAGCCCTTGCTACCCAAGCCGAGGACATAGTGAATAAAGTGTTCCCCGGCCTTTAGCTTGTAAAAGGAGAAGCTGGCAAACAATTTCTTTGTTTTAATTGGTTTCTTATGCTCATATTCCATGTACCAATTTATCCGTGTTCATTTTGCTCTTATAGGCAATACATATCGTACCGGCTTTTACCCCTTCGGGTTTATTTTTGAACTAGAGGTGACACCCTTCTGGTATCGGCTATTAGAGCCGATGATCGAACAAATCAGCTGTTAAGTATTAATCAAAATGCTAGGATAATATTTCTTCAGATATTTTCCATTGATTGCTCTGTCAAACTCTTCTCCTCCTCCTAGTGTTTCCAAAATATAAGCATTGCCAGGTGCACAATGTTTAATCCGATATGGTCCTTCCCAATTAGGTGACCATTTGCCGAACTTGCTGTCCTTTGACCCGATCGGCAATTTTACTTTCGAGACTAAGTCCCCTTCAGAAAATTGTTTGCCCTTGACCTTTTTATTGTAATACCTTGCAATCCTCAGTTTATTAGCTTCGATATTCTCAAGAGCATACAGCCAATGGCAACTCAAGTCCTCTAAGTCATCTATCATAAGATTCTTGTAGACTTCGGCTGACAAATCATTTTGCAATGTGACACGCCTCGATCCAGTTTGAATTTCCCAAGGAAGGACTACATTATGACCATACAAAAGTTCATAAGGTGACATTTTAATCGATCCATGATAGGCCATCCTATATGCCCATAGTGCCTCATTAAGCATTGAATGCCACTTTCTTGGCTGCTCCTCAATATTTTTCTTGATCAGCTTAATCATAATCTGATTGGATGCCTCTGCCTAGCCATTAGCCTGAGCATGGTAAGGAGAAGAATTTAGCAACTTTATTCTCATATAGGAAGCAAAATCTCCAAACTCTTATGATGTGAACATTGTCCCTTGATCGGTAGTTATAGTTTGAGGAATCCCAAAATGATTCACAATATGCTCCTTGTTCTTTGAGGTTACCGTCTTCAAAGGAATTGCCTCTACCCACTTAGTGAAGTAATCTGTAGCTACCAATATGAACTTATGTCCTTTACTTGAAGGCGGGAAAATCTGGCCAATTAGATCAATTCCCCAACCTCGAAACGGCCATGGTTTCATTATTAGATTCATAGACGATGCGGGTGATTTCTGAATATTACCAAAACATTGACAGTTCCGGCACCCCTTATAATATTCAAAACAATCTTTCAATATTGTTGGCCAGAAATATCCAGTCCTACGAATAATCCATTTAATCGTATAAGCCGATTGATGAGCTCCACATATCCCTTCATGTACTTCACCCATCAACACCTTAGCTTCTTCTTGATTTAAGCATTTAAGCAACACCCCATCGACTGTTTTGTAATATAGCTGATCATCTAGTAAATCATACTTTGTCGATTTATATCTTAGCTTCCTGGTAACCTTCTGTGATGGATTCCTAAGGTAATTGGCTATTTCAACTCTCCAATCATTATTCGAGGTTTCACTACTTAAGACCTCTTGAAACACTCGATAACCTGACGCACTTTGAGCTAAACAATTAGCCTCTTGATTCTATGCTCTTGGAATATGTTGAAGAGAGACATGAGGAAATTCCTTGAGTAACCCTTGGCACTCATCATAATATCCCCTTAGTGTATCTTATTTACACTCATATAGGCTGATCAACTGATTAATAATTAACTGTGAATCTCCAAATACTTCAATTGCCTCGACTTTTACTTCATGAAGAAGTTGAAGCCCCTTAAGAATAGCTTCATATTCTGCTTGGTTGTTGGTAATCATTGGCTCAGTTGGAAAAGCAAACTCGAAACTTGCCCCCCGGGGCAAAATAATAACAATACCAACGCCACCACCTTGCTTGCATGATGACCTATCGAAGAACAACGCCCAAGGTACTGGCTCTATGTAGCCAATACTTGGCTTGTGGTGCTAGGTGACAAAATTGGCTATTACCTGTCCTTTGACTGCTTTAGCCGATTCGTATCTCAAGTCAAATTCCGACAACGCAAGAATCCACTTCCCCATTCTTCCATTTAATATTGGCATCGATATCATGTGCTTGATCACATCAGCCTTGGAAACAACTATACACTCAGCCGATAACAAGTAATGTCGCAACTTAGTACAAGAGAAATATAAGCACAAACATAACTTTTCGATGGGAGAATATCTTGTTTCTGGATCCAAAAGTCTTCTACTTAGATAGAAAACAACTCGTTCTTTTCGTTCAAACTCTTGCATCAAGGCTGATCCAATTGTTTGGTCATCGGCCGATATGTACAACTTAAAAGGCTTACCTTGCTGAGAAGGGACCAGCACAGGTGGACATTTCATATATTCTTTTATTTCCTCAAACGTCTTTTGTCGTATGTCACCCCACTTAAATTCTTGATCATTTTTTAATTTTAACAAGGGAGAAAATGGCAGAACTCTTTCTGACAAATTTAAAATAAACCTCCTGATAAAATTAATCTTACCAAGCAAAGATTGTAACTCTATTTTAGTAGTCGGGGGCTCTGCTTCATCAATTGCTTTCATACTTTTTTTGACCAATTTCGATTCCTCTCTCATGGACCATGAAACCCAAAAATTGTCCAACTAATACCCCAAAGGCACATTTATTAGGATTCATCTTTAGACCATGTTTTCTTATGCACTCCAAAGTCTCCCGCAAATCAGCTAGATGTTCCTTGTACCCCTTGGATTTTATCATCACATTGTCGATGTAGATTTCAACAATCCTACCAATCAACTTATGAAAAATATAATTCATTGCCCTCTGATAAGTTGTACCGGCATTCTTCAAACCAAAGGTCATCACAACCCATTCAAATAAACCGATTGCGCCAGGGCATCTAAAAGCTGTTTTTGCTATGTCTTCCTCAGCCATAAAAATTTGATTATATCTTGCATTGCCGTCTATAAAACTAATAACCTTGTGCCTGGCTACTGCATCTACCAACATATTAGCTATCGGCATCGGGTAACAATCCATGGGTGTAGCCTTGTTCAGATCTCTATAATCAATGCAAACTCTTAACTTCCAATTTTTCTTATACATGGGAACAACATTCGATATCCATTCTGCATATCAGCACGATCAGATAAATTTCGCTTCTAGCAACCTTTCAATCTCTTTTTTGATATCGTCAATAATGTTTGGGTTGAATCTCCTTAGAGCTTGTTTAAATGGCCGATATCTAGGTTTGATTGGCAATCGATGTTCAACAATTGATCGGTCCAGACCAGGCATCCCATAGTACTCCCAAGCAAAACAATCTTTAAACTCCTTTAATAGATCTACTAACTCTTGCTTATACTTAGGATCTAACTTAGCACTTATATACATCGGCCTAGGACTATCTCCAGAACCAATATCTATCTCTTCTAATTCATCAGCCGACATAAAGCCATGTCCTAGTTTACCATCTGTACCATCTATTGGATTATCCATTAAAACAAACTCTCAGAGCCGATTGCTTGGATCGGCTGTTGGCTTTCATTACTGATCTTGATGAAGCCTCCTTCCCATAGCTTGCTAGAAAAACACTCGAAGTCTTGTAGCTCCCAATATACTGGATCGGTTGTTGCGATACTCATAGATTCATCAGCGCGAACTAGGTCGACATCATCTCCATACCACTGAATCAAACACTGATGCATGGTTGATGGCACACAATAGTTTGCATGAATCCAATTGTGAGCAAGGAGTAAACTATATGACCCTTTTCCATCAATGACGAAGAATGTAGTGAGCAAAGTTTTACTTCCGATTGTCAATTCAATGTTCATTGCCCCCTGGTCTTAGATGCATTACCTCCAAAATCCTTAAGCATCATGTTAGTCTCAATCAAATCTCCTAGTCCCTTGCCAAGTTTATGAAAAGTAGTATAAGGCATAAGATTGACAGAAGCACCTCCGTCCACCAGCATCTTGTTCATCGGCTTCCCATCAATAAAACCCTTTACATATAAAGCCTTTAAGTACCGATGCTTGACTTGTTTATTGAATATAGCCTACTGTATAACTGTCAACTTGGCAACTATCTCCTCATACTCTGATTCATTGATATCTGAGTAAACTTCTTGATCTGTTGGAGCTCTGAATTCTGATGGCAACAGAAAAACCATTTGAATATTAGCCGATGGTTGCCCTCTATCGGCTGTTTGTTTAGCACGCCACACTTGAGGTCTACCAGATGCCTGAGCTTGTTCTAGCTCTCTATTCCTTAGGCATTGCTCTCTTCTTTTCTAGCTTCTTGTCAGACCTCCTGGACACCATTGACCTTCCTACCAAACATATTCTTCCTTATTACTTTCTTCTTTATAATCAGCCAAGTTTTGATCAACAATTCGCTTCCCAAGCCGATCATGAACACTTTTATTTTTTAAGCGTCAATCCATGTTATTATGATGATACTCGTCGTGAGCATGGATAGACCGACGGTTGGCTTGAGATTGCCTAAACTCCCAATATTGCTCGCTGCACTCCGGACAGTTATTTCTGGTAGGCAATTTCAAACCTTTGTTCTAGCAATGTCTGAAGAAAGGACAATTCCAATGTGATTCAGCTTGCTTTCTTTCATACCTCTCTTTTTCCTATTGACGTTGGTATTTTTGTTCTTCTAACCAACATTGATAATCCTTTTCCTTCTACTGCTACCATTTATTCAACAAAATTCGAGATGTAGCATGCGGCCTTGTTGCCCCATCCCTTGATGTCTCTCCCTGTTCGTATTGGCTCTTTTGTTGGTTATGATGCCTTCTGATCTCTCTATATTCATCAGCCAATATTTGCATCTCAGGATCGACTATTCTAGTTTCTTTTGATCTAACTGATATTAGGACTTTAGTCTTCCTTTTGAGCAGCCTAGCATCAACCATGTTCTGATCTCTTGGGAAAGGATTATCATCAACTTTCATCTTTCGAGGCGTATCGAATTTGAGCCTTCCTTGATGAATAGCCCCCTGTATATGTTGCCGGAAAACTTTGCACTCATTAGTAGAATGAGAAGTGGCATTATGAAATTTGCAAAACTTCTTGTTCTTCAACTTATCAGAGGGCAACATAACATGATTATCAGGTAACTTGATCTATCCCTTCTCGAGCAAGAAATTGAAGAGCTTGTCTGATTTTGTGACATCGAAATCGTAGCTCTCTTTGACTCCTCTTCCCCAAGAATTTGGTACCATTACTGTCTCCTTACCCCAACTCCATTCGGCCGTAGCAACCTCTTCTTCTTCATCGTCTTCATAACCGTCATCAACCGAATATGGATTATAGGTTTCGGCAATTGCAGCATTCTTCTATAAATCAGGTATCTCAGCGCATGTTCTGAAATTGGCTATTGAGCACTGCCACTCATTGAGCCAACTGACCTAAATTGTCAAACTCTTGTCAGAGCAGCTTCTCTCTCCATGTTGGTAACATTCCTTGAACAGCCAAAGCAGCCAGCTGATCATCAGTTAAGTTCAGTGAGAAGCACAAATTTTTGGTCTCTCGGAATCTCTGAAGAAACTCGGTGCCTGATTCATTAGTTCTCTACCTTATGGTTGTCAGATCGGTAATCTTCTTTTCTCCTGTCATAGTATAAAAATATGTATGAAACTTCTTCTCTAGGTCAGCCCAATTGGCAATGGAGTTAACTGACAGTGATGAAAACCAAGTGAAGGCTGGTCCTGACAGAGACAAGAAGAAGAAACAAACTCGATGGGCCTCTTCAATGGATGCTTCGCCCAACTGTGTAAGATACCGGCTGACATGTTCTATTGTGCGTGTGCTATCTTGGCCAGTGAATTTAGCAAACTCCGGGAGCTTGTAATTTGCAGGAAGAGCGACCAAATCATACCACTCTAGATATGAGCGTTTGTACGAGAAGATCTACCCTTTTGGCTTCAAACCAAACTGATTCTTCATCATCTCGGTCACTCTAAGCAACAACTCATCAGCATTTGAATTTGAATTTCTCTGTAATTGCTGACCCATGTGTGGATTAAAATATCAGGTACCTTGATACCTCGGATTTAGAATCATGTGAAGGGTGTTGTAATCTGTGCCATAATGATACCCTTGTGGAATCTCTATCTGCTAGGTCCTTTGCTGGTTTGCTGCTTGAAGTCTCTGGTTGTAGATGTTAGGATCTATATCTCTACAAATCCTTTGAACTAATAGCGCTATTTTTTGAGCCGACGATGGTATCTGGCCTGATATGCCAAAATTGACTATTTGATTCTGAATTCGCCCCTTCGGCTATTGCACATGTTGTTCTGACAATCTAGGATTATACTATATCTGATTAGTAATGGCACCCTGAACTTGCTCCGATGAGCTCTGAACTGCCTAGACATCATCATTGCCAGCTGGTGCTGCTTCTTGATGGCTAGTACCGGCTTGATTAGTCTCCTGAGTCGACAGATGTGGAATGTTGTAATAAGCTGGCCCAACCTGATCAATTGGAAACCCATGAAACACCTCTTTCATGGTGTTGTGGAATGTGTTCAAGAAAACTTTATTATGATTCGACATGGCATCATGAACAGACTTGTTTACAACCTCTATGAAGAAATGCCTGTCTTCAGCTTCATCTGCATCTATCTGCCCATGCAAAAGAACTCGCAGTAGTGGATATTTCTGAATAATTTTATTGTCACATGTCTTGGTGTAGGACAATAAACACTTGTTCTAAAATTCTTCTATAACTTTGCTGATGACATCTTTATCTTCATTAGGTAGGTCTTTATAAGGCACCATAAGGATGTCATTGTTGTTGTAAGTCGTCATGACAATTGTGGTGTCCCACTGGGCGTGCCACAACGTGTGTCAGCACGAAAAATGTCGACACACAGCAAGCCGGAAGAATCTGTCTAGGATGAGCTCGGAGATCCGCTTGGCTTCAACGCAGGGTTAACCGATCCTACAAATCCCTCCCGAGGCGTGCTAGTCAATTTGACCTGCAATTGACAAGGAGAGAAAGTTTATCAGTAATTTAAGGTGGAACATGCCAGTCTTTGCCCACACAGTTCCAAGTGTGCCACTTCGGGAGCAGACAGACGAGAAAATCGACTAAATATCCGATACGCATAGAAATCGGCTATTACGGACAGTAGAGCATATAGATCGCAATTGATTTTATGTTGATAAGTACAATGCCCGCAGATATAAGTGAAATCATCAGCTAGGTGGATATTACCAGTGTGAGTCATTGAGCCGATCAATCTAATCGAGAAAGGATATAACATGCAAACGAATCGACTATCTAGTACAAATGGATCTACAAACGCTCTAAATCTAATTTGTTACCATCAATAGTGAGGTTGGACCAGATCGATGGTAGCTATGATGATAATAACAAACTAAAACCTTAGAATCCGTAAAACCATCTACACATCGACAAGCTTTCCAAAAGACATGCTATATTTGTGAAAGCTCAAAGCAGATCGGTTGAAATAGCCGATTTGAGTGAAAAGGGACTACGGCGTGTGAACAATCGACTATTTCACGTGGACAAACTTATGAACTCATCAGACCTAACCTGCTATCTCTAACAGTGGGCTTCAACCGGATCGATGCAGCCATGATAAAGACAACAAATCAAACATTTAAAGTAAACAGATCTATTCACGTTTAACAGAATGATGGAGACACACCGTAGGCATTAAAGCGCAGGCGGTCGGTTATTTAGCCGATGTAGGCAGAGCAAAACAGTTAAGGTCATGCCTAATCGAGAACAAATCTACTAACTAGCATCCTCCACTCTACAGTGCCATCAGTGGGGATCGATCGGATCGTTATATCCATAATAGGGAACTATAGACCAGATTTAACTAACCAGCAAGCCTCTTCAAGATCATACATGCCTTAACCACGTACTATGCATGATCAAGATCAAAATAGAATAGCCGATGAAACATAACCCATCGCTTAGAGTAAGAAACATCATGTTGTGACAAAGCAAACGACGGACTAAAAGGATATGAGGCTGATCTAGATCGATCTCGATCAGGCAGATTGATGTTGCTGCAAACTAATATCAATAAGAACATCAGCAAGATCGGTAACTTAATGAATCTACCCGAAGTACGAGAAGATCTACCCTTTTGGCTTCAAACCAAACTGATTCTTCATCATCTCGGTCACTCTAAGCAGCAACTCATCAGCATTTGAATTTGAATTTCTCTATAATTGCTGACCCATGCGTGGATTAAAATATCAGGTACCTTGATACCTCGGATTTAGAATCATGTGAAGGGTGTTTTAATCTGTGCCATAATGATACCCTTGTGGAATCTCTATCTGCTAGGTCCTTTGCTGGTTTGCTGCTTGAAGTCTCTGGTTGTAGATGTTAGGATCTATATCTCTACAAATCCTTTGAACTGATAGCGCTATTTTTTGAGCCGACGATGGTATCTGGCCTGATATGCCAAAATTGACTATTTGATTCTGAATTCGCCCCTTCGGCTATTGCACATGTTGTTCTGACAATCTAGGATTATACTATATCTGATTAGTAATGGCACCCTGAACTTGCTCCGATGAGCTCTGAACTGCCTAGACATCATCATTGCCAGCTGGTGCTGCTTCTTGATGGCTAGTACCGGCTTGATTAGTCTCCTGAGTCGACAGATGTGGAATGTTGTAATAAGCTGGCCCAACCTGATCAATTGGAAACCCATGAAACACCTCTTTTATGGTGTTGTGGAATGTGTTCAAGAAAACTTTATTATGATTCGACATGGCATCATGAACAGACTTGTTTACAGCCTCTATGAAGAAATGCCTGTCTTCAGCTTCATCTGCATCTATCTGCCCATGCAAAAGAACTCGCAGTAGTGGATATTTCTGAATAATTTTATTGTCACATGTCTTGGTGTAGGACAATAAACACTTGTTCTAAAATTCTTCTATAACTTTGCTGATGACATCTTTATCTTCATTAGGTAGGTCTTTATAAGGCACCATAAGGATGTCATTGTTGTTGTAAGTCGTCATGACAATTGTGGTGTCCCACTGGGCGTGCCACAACGTGTGTCAGCACGAAAAATGCCGACACACAGCAAGCCGGAAGAATCTGTCTAGGATGAGCTCGGAGATCCGCTTGGCTTCAACGCAGGGTTAACCGATCCTACAAATCCCTCCCGAGGCGTGCTAGTCAATTTGACCTGCAATTGACAAGGAGAGAAAGTTTATCAGTAATTTAAGGTGGAACATGCCAGTCTTTGCCCAGACAGTTCCAAGTGTGCCACTTCGGGAGCAGACAGACGAGAAAATCGACTAAATATCCGATACGCATAGAAATCGGCTATTACGGATAGTAGAGCATATAGATCGCAATTGATTTTATGTTGATAAGTACAATGCCCGCAGATATAAGTGAAATCATCAGCTAGGTGGATATTACCAGTGTGAGTCATTGAGCCGATCAATCTAATCGAGAAAGGATATAACATGCAAACGAATCGACTATCTAGTACAAATGGATCTACAAACGCTCTAAATCTAATTTGTTACCATCAATAGTGAGGTTGGACCAGATCGATGGTAGCTATGATGATAATAACAAACTAAAACCTTAGAATCCGTAAAACCATCTACACATCGACAAGCTTTCCAAAAGACATGCTATATATGTGAAAGCTCAAAGCAGATCGGTTGAAATAGC
This sequence comes from Miscanthus lutarioriparius, assembly GCA_904845875.1. Lineage (NCBI taxonomy): Eukaryota > Viridiplantae > Streptophyta > Magnoliopsida > Poales > Poaceae > Miscanthus > Miscanthus lutarioriparius. Next base: position 55,203,730 of record CAJGYO010000017.1, on the reverse strand, counting down.
CGATTTGAGTGAAAAGGGACTACGGCGTGTGAACAATCGACTATTTCACGTGGACAAACTTATGAACTCATCAGACCTAACCTGCTATCTCTAACAGTGGGCTTCATCCGGATCGATGCAGCCATGATAAAGACAATAAATCAAACATTTAAAGTAAACAGATCTATTCACGTTTAACAAAATGATGGAGACACACCGTAGGCATTAAAGCGCATGCGGTCGGTTATTTAGCCGATGTAGGCAGAGCAAAACAGTTAAGGTCATGCCTAATCGAGAACAAATCTACTAACTAGCATCCTCCACTCTACAGTGCCATCAGTGGGGATCGATCGGATCGTTATATCCATAATAGGGAACTATAGACCAGATTTAACTAACCAGCAAGCCTCTTCAAGATCATACATGCCTTAACCACGTACTATGCATGATCAAGATCAAAATAGAATAGCCGATGAAACATAACCCATCGCTTAGAGTAAGAAACATCATGTTGTGACAAAGCAAACGACGGACTAAAAGGATATGAGGCTAATCTAGATCGATCTCGATCAGGCAGATTGATGTTGCTGCAAACTAATATCAATAAGAACATCAGCAAGATCGGTAACTTAATGAATCTACCCGAAGTACGCCACCCTTAGGTAGAGCCGATAACTTGACCTTAATCTAATTTGAGCAGTGGAGGTCAACCTGATTGATGCAGCCGTACTTGAACTAGACAAGAGTCGATAACTAGCTTATACTAGAGTTCGCAGTGGAGGTCGAACTTAACTGATGCAGCCGTACAAACAGAAGTATAAGCCATGACGGTACTTACAGACAAGCCAGAGGTCAACCGGACCGATGTAGCCCTGCTTGTTGAAGAACTCGCTAGGATTTACTCTACTCCTACTCCTAAGGGTTGGCACGGAGCTGAAAAAGTAAATTGTATTTGATTGATTGGATGTTCTTTTACAATAGCCAGGGTCCAATATTTATACCCAGAATCTAAGCATGAATCCTACTTACGCATGACTCATTACAATCTTTGGCATAAGAGAAAACATTCCTATTTTAAGATAACTTGGACCCTAACCTTTCCCTTTTTGTAGAGTCCGACATGTTTCTCCCGACGCCAACCATAGCTTTTTGTCGTTATCTGCTAGCGTCATCTGAAGAGAGCCGATTCCAATGCTACATTTGAATCAGCTGATATCGACCTTTATGCAATCGATTCCACGATCTTTGGGATATTTGAGTTCCCGCATTCTTCTTCCCAAATTTTGGTGTAAACAGGGTGCGCGTGAGCGTACCTGATGGGTATTGCCCCTAAGCCCTAAAGCGTTCTTTGATAGATCGATCGCGAGCTTCTCTCTCGGGGACTTAACATACCCCTTTTTTTGACTCTCGTCAGGAGCCCCTGAGCCCTTCGTGGCCTTTTGGGTCAAGCCTGTGATGGTGATGAGGGGCTGAGTCTGATCTTTAGTGACTGGGTCGATTGCCATGGTTGTGGCCTTGGTTGACGTGGGTTAGATGCCCTCTTGGGAGCAACCGAGCTCTTGGTCAGGGTGCTGGGCTTCTGGGCCAAGCGATACTTGGTTGGAGTGTTCCATGAGGTAACCCCAAGCGAGGGCCCAGCCCACTCATCGAGGAGTCGCTAGCTCTTAGGGCTTCGGCTCTGTGTCGATCCATCGCTCGGCATCCCACACCCTTCTAGGGTCTTAGTAGTACGCCTTCTAGGATCTAGCTACACTTTGTGGTGACTGGGTGTGATATGCACATCATGTTTAGGAGGCCCTTGTTGGGCCCACCGCTTAGTGCCCTTCGCCCTGATACTTGGAAGTGCATGGGGAGCATTCACAGGGCACCCATCGGTCTGGTCCTGACATCCTCGGTGATCAGATGGCGTAGCCCCTAAGGCCATCGTGGGGGCCTCCTTATCGGTGGGTGGGGCAGTTTCTCCATGCACCGCTCCCTCTAACGCCTGGTGCAGGCACTTGATGGAGTTTGAGTGATGTGTCGGTTGGTGGAGTTAACGCACACTGCATCCACACCGCTCTGTGCCCCGTGTGGGGTGAACCACCATGCCATGGGGGATCGATCCATCGATGGAGAGACTGTGGTGCTCCGGGCATGCGGATCTAGGTCATTAGCAAAGGCAGGCAGACTCGAGGGGAAGCACGTCCCCTCAGATCTTGTGCCAGGGCAAGAGCGGTATCGGTGCTCGAACCATCATATCATGGGGCCAAGAGTTCCTTAACTTAGCTTCTATAGCAGCTAGCTCAGGGTTTGAAGATACCATCTTTGGGGAGAGAGGGGATGCTTCTCCCTTCAAACCGTTTGAGTCGCTGTCGCCCCCCTCATGTCATCTTCCTCGTGCATCAGTACTTTCTGCCTTCCTTTCATCACTTGGATGAGATGGCAGAGTAGGACTCGTCGAAGGTGAAAGGTGAGATGCTTGAAGCGGCTCGGGCATGGCGCATCCTCCCTCCTACTAAGGGAGTAGGGCAGGGCTTGCTAGATTCGAAGGCAATGGAGCGGGTGCCAGTCGTGTCACAGGTTGTCTCCTTCATCCCCTTCTACCTGGTGGGGTTCATTGTCCTAGAGCACCCTTTTTCTATAGGTTTCTTCATTTCTTTGGCATGTGACTGCACGATCTAATGCCACATGGGGTTGCACACCTTGCGGTGTTCGTGACCCTATGTGAGTATTACCTAGGAATCGACTCCCACTTAACCCAGTGGCAGCGGATCTTCTGCCTGTCCTTAAAAAAGGACAGTGGTGGGTCTATGCAGTGGATTGGCACCGATGCCATCCAGCTTTGTGACAACATGAAGTCGTGGTACCTAGAGCCCTCGTTCCCCTCCTCAAAGAAGGGGTGGCATAAAAAATTGTTCTACCTATATGATCCCATTGGGTCGCTCCCCACCTACTCAGCCGACCGCCATGGGGTGGTAGCATTGCCGTCATGGAAGGGCGACCTGATGAATGAGCGCCTCAAGCTTGCCGAGAGGCTATTGAAGCGGATCACCTCCTTCAAGAATGCCGGTCTGATCGGTTTGGCGTGTGGTCCGCACATCCCTACTGCACCGCGTGCTTCCCCTGAAGGTGCAAGCCATCCCAATGTTGCACTACATCAGAGCGAGGGATTCATCGATGGAGGAGGACGAATCCCTTCCCACTGAGGCATTGGATTAGTTGACGTGGATGCTGCTTGGGTCCGTGCCATCTGGAGCCAGGAGGAGACAGTGGCCCTGTGCCTTTCTTAGTGTTCGATCCGTGCCCAAAGGATCTCCCATTCAAGGGGTCATCTCTGTCCCCCCAAGCTCCGAAGGGGTTTGAATACACTCGTAGTAGAATTATTTAGGAGGCTTGCATTGCTATGAATTAGGCTATGCAATGTAGTGGTTATTAGGTTCACCATGTGTTCTAATCACCTTGCCTAAGTGTTGTATTTTTTAGTGGACTTTTTATAGGCTATTAAGCCCTTGCCTCTCTAGCCATCTAGATCCTTTCGGTGATGAAGACGGCGTCAACTAAGTCAAGGAGGATGGCGATGGAATTGTGCACTTGGTGGAGGTTAGACACACATCTAGATTGGGAATGATGAAGATGGCATCAATCAAGTCAAGAAGGAAGGCAAAGGCATGTGGTGGAGGTCAGACATGCGTCAACATTGGTTAGTCACGCTTGGCGAGGCATGCATGAGGGCTAGCCAATTTTATCCTTAAACCAGGGATGGATGATTTGGTGGTTTAGGCCTCAAAACCATCAAAGGAGGGTTTAATCGTTTGTGACTCAAAACCAGGGTGGAAAACCATCAGAGGAGCACTATAGCTTATAAACCGTCTCTGAAAATAGATTTCAGGGGAGGTTCTGTTAAGTAAACCATCAATGAAAATATACCTATTTTTAGAGATGGCCGACTTAAAATAACCGCTCTTGAAAATAAGATTTTGAAGGATGGTTGCTTATGTCAACCGTCTCTGAAAATTGGTGATTTCTAGGGGTGGTTTGTTAAGTCCACGTTCTTAGAAATCGATTTTCAAGAGCGGTTGACTAAGTCATCCATCCTTAAAACGAGTTGTGGTACAAATAAATTCATATCTTTTTTGAATAAAGTGGATGAAGATAAAATTTATATCAAAATTGTAGAGATCAATAAGATCTAAAATTTTGTAGTTGATAAAATTTTTGTTTGAGATCGTTTAGGGTTCCAGATACGTGAATTAAGTTTTTAGATTTTGAATTTCAAATTCTTGAATTTTTTAAATGACCTTGGATAGAGACATGCTCTATACCAAAGTTGTAATTGTCGACGAGATCTAAAACTTTGTACTTGGAAATTTTCTCATTTAAAACTATTTATTACAAGTTAAAATATTGATAACAAGATTTGTACATGTTAATACAAAAGGACTGGATCATATGTATAGCCACAAGTGACCGTGCAATTTGGTGGTAGTAGGTGGTACACGCCACTTTTTTTACGATCATCAATGGAATGGTTGCTGTTTTTTAAACCTGCCCTGAAGATCGTTTTTTATCATCAGCAAAAAATTAATTGTGTACTAATAAGAATGACAGACAATGTCATACCTCTAATGATAGGCCCAAGGATAGGCCTAAGGTACCCCGTTGGGCCCAAAGCGGACCCCACATGAACAGTACCAGCTCGGACGCTGTTCTCACTGCTCGGACAACAACACAAATGACAGTTCAACTGCTTGGGCGCCTGTTCAACTACTCGATACTCGCTTCAACAGCTCGGCTCCTAGTTAAACTGGTCGGACACCTGTTTCTGATGATCAGCAGCAAGTAGGATAGCTCGGACAAGCTCAAGACGATGTTGCTGAACGGATATAAGGTGCTCGTGGACTAGCTATGAGGGTATGACCCCTGGTATCCACAAGACAAGACATGGGCCACACCATCAGAGGTGGCCCAGCCCACAAGATCAAGACGTGCGGCGCACGGCACTAGTGGGCGTGCACCGCATGACTACAAGAAGATGAGATTTATTAGGTATTGTATAATACCAAATAGGATACTTTCCTTTTAACTCTACCCCTCCAGAGTATATAAGGAGGGGCAGGGGTCCCCTAGTCAACATCCCCATACGGATTCTAGGCTTAGCCTAACCCATCGATCATACGCAATACAACCCACCGAAAGACACATGACATAGGGTATTATGCCAAGACGACGGCCTGAGCCTGTCTAATCACTGTCTCTTGCGTTATGTGTCACCATCCGGTTCCCTCACACGCGCGTCTACCGATTGATCTACTACTGTGCACATACCCCTCGATAGATTGCCGAACGTATCTTGTCGACAGTGGTGCGCCAGGTAAAGGATGTGCGTGCTGATCTCATGACGAAGGGAATTTTCTTCATCAACGTCATCCGCCGCGACTCGGCCTCCTGCGGCGGGCATCCTTCAGCAACGTGTTACAGCGTGAGAATTTTTGATGGACATGTCGATGGGCCTTGGCGGTAGCATCACTCGTTGCTTGCTGGATCGTCGTGACCACACATCGAGACTCATGATGCCCTGAAGCCCCGATCAGACGAGACTTCCTGGTCAGCACACCATGCAGCAAGGTAATCAAACAAGGAGCAAACACGCACACACTTGCGTGTATCTCCATCTCTGACGACAAGCAAATAAGAGGGATTTACGGTCTGCAATATATATGCAACACACGCAACCGAAGAAAGCTAAGTCAATCTTTGATCTTCAATCTAATATCCTATGATATAATAAATATATGGATATCTACATATACGCATGATTATTCAGGAATCTAACTGCGTTCATCATTGTTCCATGTTGTCCCACATCGGCAGCACGGATCTAATCGGAGATCAGCCAGATCGGCGGGACCAAGCTCGGAGGAATAAGCGAGAAAGAAGAAGAGATCAACATGCATGAACATGCATCACAACGCACGGCTGCATGCACAAGCGGCTAGCAAGCCAGGCACGACCGTGCTCATCTACACTGCCATACAAGCTAATTATGGCTTTCGCACATGTCAGACAAGCAGAAGATCTTGGGCTGCACCTCGCCCCGGTCGGACACCCCCAAGGGTTTTGTCTCACCATGCGGATTGACTCCGTCACGCCGTGAGTACACCTATTCGTCTATGTCTCCTCGTACTCGTCCGACTGCATCGAGCCGCTAAGCGAGACGCCAAAGCAACCAAGAGAGCCACTAAACGAGCCGCCTGAGCCCGAGCCGCTAAGCGAGCCGCTAAGCGAGCCGACCGGACTACTCATTCCGATCACCTGCCGCATCGCAATGATCGCCACGAAAAACGGCGTTATAACGACCACGACCGCCGCCATGACGACAGGCAAGAAAGCTTGAGGGCCGGGCAATTTCAACGTCACCGACCAGACGTTATGTCTAAAGATAAGTACCTTTTCATATATGAATATTTAATAAAGTTTTTGCCATGATGTTTCTTTATACTATTCTCTACATGATAATTCTCTAAATGACTTTTCTCCATGTATACCATCTTAAAGATGACATATGCTTTCGCCTCAACGGCTCCCCGAACAACCACATTTATGCTTCTGCTCTCCAGAGACGGCTCTGTCTCCGGCTTCTCCCTACACGTGCACGAGCACCTGCCCTCTACGTTATGGATGGTCGGCAGCGGCTCCTCGGTGACGCTTGTCTTTCTACACATATACGAGCTCCAGTGCTCCGCGTTACGGTTTACGGGCTTGCCGGGGCTAGGGGCTCAACTAACAAACTAACGGCTCGGGGTAGTTTATATTAAATATAAACACATCTCAAAAAGAAAACTTAGTATTTATAATATATTTAACATATTCTTCATCAACTCGTCGACCAACCACGTTCTCACTTGCATTACCAGAAACGGCCCTGTTCTCGATCTCACTCCTACACGTGCACGAGCGCCAGCCCTCTGCATTATGGGTGGTCGGCAGCGGCTCCTCAGCGACGTCGGGGCTAGTGATACGATACAGAACCAACTGGCAGGAAGTTACTCATATTTAAAATATGAACACTTCAAACAAACATAATGTTTATCTACAACTACTCGACAAGATACATCATGTACTACCTGTTCTATATATTTGTTTTGCAGGGGTCCTGGTTCTATCAACGAGCTATTTTTCATGCTCGAACCTGGATCACCCAAGAAGGACAATAGGATCATCGTCCGGGTGGTAGGACCACCTATTGGACGGACTTCACCGCCAACCAACTAGTTGGACTACTCGACACTCACTCCTGCTCGCCGTTCAATTCACCATGACCAGTTGGTTGGACTGCTCATGCCATGGGTTTCACCGTCAGCTATGCTGGGGGCTCGCCAGCTACGCTGGGGACTCCTTAGTGTTTGTATTCTTCGTGTAAGAGTCGCCAGCTAAGCTGGGGACTCCATTGGTGGTCGGATCTTACTACGTCTCATCGATGTGCTATCAAGTTGCTCCATGTTGTTCAGATCTGTAACACCCCGGGTGTTAGTCACAAGTTAAATAGTGGATTTGGACTTAAGTAAACTATGTCAAGCAATGATCATGATCTTTAGTTCATAATTTTGAAGTGATGATGAAGGTATTGAGGTCAAACCTATGAAAATGAGCCCCAACTTGGACTCCGGACAATACACTTTGCTTACATGTGGACCCTAGGTGAGATTAGGCATGAGTAATGTTTAACATGCTTGTTTCATGTACATTACATCAACATGCATCCATTTTGACCAGTGGAAAAGTTTCACGAAGTTTGGAATCAAGAAGTCACATGAAATGACGAGTTAAATTCTCGCTTGGAATGCTTTGCTAAGGGAATGGAAACTTGTGGTGTCAACCAAACCTTGTAACCTTGCCCGCATAACTCTAATTGGACTCTACAACAAAAGTCATGAAGGGTTCATGATGAGCAAATGTCAAGAAAATGCCTCAATTGGCCCAAAACCCTAGTTTAAAGCTTATTCATGTTGCTGTCTTGACCTGGGTGAAAGGACAGCTTCTGTATTAGTTCAGAGGTGTGACCTTAAATAAAAGTTGTAGTCCGTGTTATGTAGAACAAACATTGTTTTTGGACCAAGAGCTAGATTAGCTTGTAAGCAAGTCAAACCGAGGCTCAAACTTTGAATTTGCTGCTGTTTTCAGAGTCCAAAAATATTCTAAGTCTGGGAATTTCACTAAGCAATGACTTTGGCATCTCGCGTTCTCGTGATTTTGTTAGGCAACATGATCTGGTACCAAAATAAAAGTTGGAGTATACATTGTGGAGAAGCGCGTGCAAAAAGATTTTGGAGTTTGTTAATCGTTGTCAATGCATTGACAATGCCGTCTTGGAGTGTAATTAACCGCTAATCTACTACCTAATGACCATGGTCCCTAAATAAAAAATTAATAGCAGTTCGCGGGCTTCAAACTTTGTTTTGGGCCCTAGGTCAAAATCAGCCCGTAGCTAGCCCAAATCAGCTCCCCACCTTGCCCACACCGACGTGCGCCAGGTGTTCGATAGCAGGCCCCAAAGGGGACACGCGGCCGCCATGCTCGCCGCCCCTGCTCCATGTGTTGAGGATGCCCTGCCTAAGCCGCGCCACTACCAGACGCTGCCCCGCACCGAGCTCCACTACGCACTCGCCTTCTCTTCCCTTTCTTTCGCTCTCGTTGTCGCTCCTCCATGGCCGCTGCGGCCATGGCGAGCCATCCGGTAGAGCCCGAGCTGTTGCCATGGGCACTGCTCCCTCTCCTCCTCCTCTACGTAGCTCTGCGGCTGCCTGCTCCACCACCGCACGCCGCTCTCTCCCTAGCGCTGCTGCTGCTGTCGCTCGCGGCCACGCCTGCCATGGACACTGGAGCAGAGCTCGACGCCGCTCGCGCCTCCCGTCCCCTCTATGCCTCCTACACTCTCGCGACCACCGCCACCGCCTTCGCGATAGTTTGTTCCACCTCACGCTCGCGCTCACCCTAGCTGGCGCCGCTGGAGCCTACCGCCGCCACCATGGCTGGCTCTCGAGCCGAGCTCGCCGCCACTGCTACGAGCCTCCTCCATCCCAACTAGCCACGCCTTCATGTTCCTCGAGCCACCCCGTGCACGCCGTGCCTCTCCTCCAAATGCCTCCACCACCGTGCGGGGCTGCCGCCGGCGAGGCTACCTCGACCATTGCTGGCTCGCATGGCCGGCCCTCCACCAGCCATCTCCGTCCATGATTGGACCTCCTATGGGTGCGACTGGGCACATTGATGCTCTGGGACCCCTCCTTCACCGCCGATGAGCACCACGGCGGCCGGAATCGCGAGCTCCGGCGAGTTGCCCTGCTTCCGGCCGGATGAAGAAGAGGAGGGAGCTTCTCATGCAAATAGGAAGTCTTCTAGGAGGTTAAGTGCAGAATCCAAGACTCATACAAATAGTGTTATTAGGACTTGTTTTCTTGGTTTAATTAAAGTTTCTTGCAGGGTGCTCTGTGCAAATGTGTTTTTCCTTTATTCCTTTTAATTGGCTGAAGATTTGAAAAATCCTAATAAATTGTATAAAAATCCAAAAATAGCAAATGAGGACTTTTTGGAATACTTGTAAATATATCTACACAGTAGAGTCATAATATGATATGTTTTAGTAGAAAGATTTCACTGTTTTTATTTATCTATGATAATTATGGTTTTCTAGGAAGAAATTCATATCTAAAGTTGTGGTGCTATAATTGATGTGAAATGTTTATGGTAGTATGCTGATGCTATGTGTGTTGTGTGGTAAAAATTTCATTCTCATTGGATGCAAAATGAAGGAGTTATTGATTTATCTCCTTTAGGGTTTGATAAATAGCTTTAAAAGATTTTAAATAAGTTATAATTTTTATGAAGAGGTAAAAATGGAAAATATTGTTCCATTACCTTGGTATGAGGTTTTTATGTCATGTTGATGCATAATATGGCCATGAATTTGCAGAAAATATTGAATTTTATATTTATCTTGCTCTCACATGATTTTCTTGCAATAGCAATTTGTCCTTTTTGTATTAATTAAATTATAAAACCTGAGCATATAAAATTTGTACAGTGGCTATGTTTTGATAACATCTACCACTCATAAAAATCCCAGCCCCAAACTAGTTTTCCTCATATATCACTAAAATAATATATATATATATAATATATATATATATATGTTTATTAGGAGAGGATTAATAGAAGCATATTTGTAGATAAAGCTTGTAAAGGTATTTGGTGATGCTTTGAGTGCTTGGTGTTTAATAAAATGTTGCTAAGTATTTTAGTGGTGGTTGAAGTTCTTTGAATGGCTCATGAGTGTATGCTCCTTGTTAGCAAAATAAGTGAAACATCAAATTGTTATACTCTGAAATGGCTGCATGTGCAGTTTCTGTTGTGGTGAGAATTTTGTGGTGATAATGATGTTTTTTGTGGATTTGGTGAATACAAAAGTTGTAGGTAACCTCCTTATCTTGCTTGTGTTAAAATTTCATGACCATAGGCCTGATGGTTTAGGAGTTATAGATTTAGAAGTTTGTTGTCAGGCTTTGCTTATGCTCTATGCAGGTTTGAAAGATTCATGTGTTTGACCTGTGTACATGTGGAATCACATCTTGGTGATAATATAAGAATTGTAGCGCTTTTTATAAGATTTCTAAATTGTTAAGGATCACACCTTTCGGTGGTCTAAATCACCAGTTATAAGCTTGTGAAGTGGAACAACAGATTCTGTTACATTCTAGACAGAGATGTCTTCTTTGTGTTGATTGACCTTGTTAGCTATAGAATCATCTTAAGATGATAATAATAAAGTTATAGATAACTTAATAATATTTCCATAACGTTAAGAATCATATTTGTTGGATGGATAAAACTCTAGATATGCATCTCTAACGTTCATATCAGTTTTATGTCCATTGTTTGTTCAAACCTTCTTTTTGGTGTGTTTTGACTTTGTTAGCTTTAGAATCAGCTCTGAGTGTAAACAAAATAGTTGTAGTTAATTTGGTTACCTTTCTAGAATGTCTAGAATCACTTTTATTGAATGTTAGGATCTCTACTTATGACTGAAACAAGTGACTACTGTGCTGCTGTCCGGAAACTGCATGTGTAGGTTAATTGCTTTAGTTTGCTCTTGTTGGTTAAACATGTTAAGTTGACATTGATTGATGAATACATGCCATGGCTGCACTCAAGTAATTTGGGTGCCATGCTTGAGGTGCTTGCCATCTCCTATGTTATGCTTGAGTGATGTTTAGTTAAATGACTATAGGTGCCTATGTCTTGCATAATCTTGTGCTTGTCTTGAATGCTCTTATGTGATGTATCTCGCATTACCATTCTTCGCATTCATGCACTTGCACTTTGCATCTCATCTAGGTACACTAGACGAACCATGTGAAGGACGTGATGTTGGAGCCCCGAAGACGATGTATGGTGGACCTATCCCAAAGATGGAAGGACTAAGCAAGTGCCGAGATTGGAGATGCTCGCCAAGCGAGTATCATCTAACAAACACTGACCTAGTGTTGGATCATAGGCAAGCGCCGGAGTATTCTAAGCCTCCTATGTTTTTACAAATATCATTGGAGTCCTTTATGTTTGATGCATTAGGTTATAAGAGTTGATTAGAACCACTTGATGCATAAAACTGCCTTGTCCAGAAATATACCTTGAACCCTATGTAGGTCTAGGATCGAATGTATGCTTAGCAGTGCTTAGATCGGTAGAAGTCAGGTGATTTCCTATCACCTACGAGATATAGGTGGATACCAAAGCACGGTTGGCTATATTTGCTATCGTGAAAATAACCATGTATTGATAAATAAAAGCAGACCGAGCGAGATCGTGATAGAGAAGCAACAAGGCATGGAGATCTTGGGTGCCTATCTATCCCCGTCTGTGTCGATTAAGGACCAATTCGCTGTACGTCCTCATGTCATGTTGAACGCATGCCTAGCACTTAGCTGGCCAGATCCGATGGTACAACAATGAAGCCGAGTAGCTCAATTCAGGCCGGGCCCCGATAAGTGAAAGTGCGCACACTAGAGGTAGTAAGGATGTGCGGAGAGCCAATGGTCTGAGTCTAAGGGTGGGACCAGGCCCCGATCTTCCTGGCAGATTGGTAGAATCTCTGAGGGTGCGGCGCTGATTGGACCCGCGAGTTAGTCCTGAATTGTACCAAAGGTGACCTGAGGCTACCTTCGTGGGGTGTGCCTCGGTTTGTGTTAGGAATAAATTCTCCAGCTGGATAGGAATCGATTTGAATCGCCGTCTCTCCCGGATAGTGAGAACTTGACTGAGCAGCGGCAACGTAGAGTAACTTAATGGAAACTTGATGGTTATGATGATGATACTCACATTACTACATCGGCTATAGTTACTATTGCCTGTTACTAATTAATATTCCACATGTTTGGCAGAGGTTAGTTGCTAATCTAGAGATAAATAGCTATAATTAACGTGGTTACCGAATTGTAAAATGTATAGCTCAACTAGTGGCTTTTATACAAAATTTTGTCAAGCTAGCTCCACGTATAAAGCCTTGCATACTCTTTGGTGTCACTTTATTTCTGGTTTATGATGGGTAAGTCTAGTTGAGTACATTTGAGTACTCAGGGTTTATCCCACCATGTTGCAGGTGAAGTCCTCGGCCTGCTGAAGATGGTGGTGAACCGTCGGTGGGCTCGGTGACTCTATATTTATTTCTCATCTATATGCTTTTATCAGAGGATGTCACTTATACTAGCAGTGTATTTGAAACTTATATTAATGTAATCACGAAAAGCTATGTTGTTTTCCCTTAATCGGTTTTAAAACCCAAACTTGTACTATTATTTGTGAACCCATTTGTAATAATATTTCCGCTGTAAGTCTATGTATTTGATGTGTATTTGCTTAATCACGCGATATTGGTTGTGATGTTGATTTACCGAGCTCCTTCATGACACTCGGCGGACTACCGGGTTTCTATAAGTGAAAGTATGCGCGTGTCAACGTGTTAGCGGGGGTAGCCGTACTTGATCTTGTATAAATTGGGCGGTTCTGTCACAGGATCAGGGTGCTGATCTTGGGCAGCACGGTCGGGGTCTTGTGAAGTACATGGCAGATGACATTGGCAAGCTTTTATTAAAAATTCTTTGACCCGGCTACAAGATATCTTCAAAATCTTCCAGCAGGCTCGGGGACTATGTGTGTACACGTCATCTCGCGATGACTGTATTTATTTCTACATTGGTTTCCAGCGACAATGGGGACTGGGCCAGCACCTAAAGACAACTACTTTGTACCCTAGCACCACGTGACTACTTCACCTACTACCAGGCTCGGGGACTAAGTGGGCACACTTTACCTCGCAGTGAATGTGCTTATTTTTTGACTTAATCTTCTACAAAGTGACTAAGCTCCTCCACGCTAACTAAGTCAAGGATGCTAAGTGTCTAACTTCGACGCCCGGAACCTAAGTAGGCACACTTCATCCAAGATGGAGACTTCAAATTTTTTTATCATGAGCCCCTTACATCCTTCTGGCAAACCTCAGCTTCGAGTAAGTCTGGGCTTGCTCACAGTTGAACTGTTCGGACGCTTATTTAACTGCTCGGATACTTGCTTCAACAGCTCGGCTCCCAGTTAAACTGGTCGAACACCTGTTCCTGATAATCATCAGCAAGTTGAACAGTTCGGACAAGCTGAAGACGGTGTTGCTTAGCGGATACAAGGTGCACGGGGACTAGCTGTGGAGGTCTGACCCCCGGTATCCACAGGACAAGACATGGACCGCACCATCAGAGGTGGCCCAGCCCACAAGATCAAGACGTGCGACGCACGACACTGGTCGACGTGCACTGCAAGGTTACAAAAAGATATGATTCATTAGATATTATATAATACCAAATAGGATACATTCCTTGTAACCCTATCCCTCTAGAGTATATAAGGAGGGGTAGGGGTCCCCTAGTCGACATCCCCATACGGATCCTAGGCTTAGCCTAAGGTATCTGATCATACGCAATACAACCCACCGAAAGACACAGGACGTAGGGTATTACGCCTAGTCGGCGGCCTGAACCTGTATAATCATAGTCTCTTACGTTTTGTGTCACCATCCAGTTTCCTCACACACGCCTCCACCGATTCATCTACTACCGTGGGCATACCCCTCGGTAGACTGCCGGACGTATCTCGTCGATAGTCTCCCTCCCCTCTCTCCCTGCGCCATCTCCTTCTCCTCTCTCCCCAAACCCAAGCCGCCACCTCTCTTCCACCATAGCCGCCTCCCTTAACCCTAACCGCCGCTCCCCTAGGGCCCCCTCCCAAGTGCGCTCTTACACCTAGTATCTAGAAACCAGATCGATCTGATGGCCACCACCACCATGATCGCGACCTTCTCCACATTCATGAACAACCACTTCGTCGAGATCAACGCGAACTTCGACAATCTGAATGCCCGCCTAGACAACATCGAGCGTGCATGGCCTAAAATGGACGCCGAATATGACGTCCACAAGGTCATCGATAATTGGCAGAAGAAGTTTGATGACGAGTTCTTCAACAACGGGTATGCTCCGATCACCAACATCGGGACTCCCACCGCCAACAGCAGCAGCAGCCCCCTGCTACCTTGCGCCACCGCGCCCTCGCTGCCTGCTGCACCACGCAGCGAACATGCAACGAGCAGCGCCGCCATGAAGGACCGAAAACGGTGACGAGAGGGGGTGAATGGGAGCCTCAAATTTCATTCGAAATATTCAGCCGCTGTCCCAAATTCACCACCAAGAGCAAGCCATGACAAACATTCCCGAATCTAAAATACCCAAGCCAACCGGTGATGAGAGTACATTTCTTGGAACGATAGAAAGCCAACGCAAAAGACGGAACGTGAATCGGAGCTCAAACGTGCAAACCGCAGGCGAAATAGCGAGCTGGAAATTCGAGTCGGAAATTCCCAAGCCTGCAACCGGAAATTCCCAAGCCTGCAAGGAAAGCACACGCACAGCAATGGAGGGGCTGCTCTCCAACTTGCTGCAGAACGAATGCACGCACAGGGACTAAGAAGGCCACGCACGGCCAGAAGTGAGCACAGCTCGGTGCAAGCACGTTCAGTGCTGATGTGCTTGGTGCTGAGAGTGCTTCTGCTCTGCCTTCGAATGAACAACGAACAGAGATCGGCCAAGGGCGAGCGCTAGCTCCTGGAGCGCTCGGTGCTGGACCGCAGCTCGCCCACCCCACGTGCAGGCATGGACGAACAGGAGACCAGCGCTTCAGCAACGAACGAACAGCAGAACAGGGCAGCCAAAAATTCGACTAAAACGAACTAAATCAAAACGAAACGCAACCAAACTTGGCACAGGAAATCACCATGGGGTAGGTAAGCTAATCTCTAGAAATCATTGCCCAATTTAAACTCTACCTCTGGGAAATTCAGATCGTGTGCCAGAGCGAGAAAAACTCCCCAAAAACAAAAATAGCCCGATTAATCGTGCTCGTGTTGAAATGATTCAATTCACTTGGTAGATAACCTCAACACATGTCCTAGCATGAATCTAGATATTTTGAGCGAACCACTTTGCCGGCAGGGCATTATGGTTCAACTCGAGATAAAAGCATCCGACGGTCACACGTGCTTCATGAGATAGCTTTGCCTCGACACGAACTTCTCGATGACACCACGTGCCGCCTCCAATTCCGCCGGAACCGCACCCGGATTTTGAGGCCCAAATCCGAAAACCGTCCACCCGGTGGTTTTGAGGCTCAACCCACCAAACCGCTCGCATGAGTAGCGTACTCCATATGCGTCCCCCACCACTCGACGTGTGCCACCGCCGTCCACGACCGCCCGGCCGCCAAGTCTTCCAGAGCCTCCGCTCGACCGCCGTCTTGATTCGGTCAACACGGTCACTCCCATGTACACTTGCACTTGTCGGTGTCCCCAAGTATCAACCAACGTGGCTGGTCACCCGGCCTCCTGGTCCCTCGGTCCAAGCCTCACGTCCGTCCTTCACCACTCCCAGTCCATCGGAACCGCACGTCCCTACTTGACCTTCACCTCGCCATCAACCACCGCCTTCGAGCTCCACACCTATGCACCGCAAGCCAAGAGACATGTCGCACAACCCAACTCTCGCAATGATTAGTTCACAAACTCAACCCAAGACGTGAATCACGTTGACAATCACTCATGACAAAATGAACCACAAGGGCACATATCAAACTTGTGTTTGCAATCTCCCCCTTGATGAGTGCATTGTCAACACCAACACACAAACAGTTGAGGAAAAGAAATAGAAGAATAAGAGAAAACAAGGAACCCATCCAAATGAACAAAAGTTAAAGAAAAGCAAAAAACAGGGTCATTTGAAATGAGCAAAACTAGGTCCCCAAAGACATGGACAATGGCTCGACACAACCAAGTAAATCAAAGCTAGCCCTCAAGAAGAGGCAACGGGCTCAACACCACTAGCAAAGCTCAAAAGCAACTCAAAGTGCAACTCCCCCTGAACAGATGCAATCTCACAAATGAATGCATGCACTCAACACTAGGTAGATTTGGAGTGAAAAACACATTCTCCCCCTTTGTGTGTGGATCATTCTCCCCCTTGTTGACATATGCACACATCAAGCTAAAACAAGCGCACAATAGGCACTGAAAACTGCAACTCCCCTTAAAAGATGCCATGAATGCAAAGGGATGCAGAAGTGCAGAAGCTTCAGGAGTACAACAATCAAATTGAAAAGATGCTCAACCTGGTGTTATTATGTGTGTATCAACAAATACAAGTGCTAGCAAATGCTCAAACTGATCAAGTGAAACGAAATATGATAGTTAAGCAATTTTGAGAAGTTTTAAGTAATTCAAAAAGGGTTCACCACTGAAAGTAGCACATCGCATATATAAGCAGAAAATCAACCTAGTGCTAACAAATGTATACAAGGTGAACTACCCCAAGCAGCGGTCACACACCATGTCTAAGATGAACCTAAGACTTGTGTTTTCATCAAATTTTACTTTTATCGGAGTTTGCAGCTTAACACAAGAATTAGTCAAAACATGTGTGTGTGAGAGGTTATCGGTAGTGTCTGACCTAACTTAGCAACCATGCCAAGCCTATGTGATAGACAATCAGAAGCTTAAGACAATGGTTTCGGCATCCACTACAAGCCTCAAGTTCATCCAAATGTGCAAATGAAGTCATCTCGATACCTTGACGTAGGATAGTACAGACCCATCTTGATCTTTTCTCATCACTTAACTTGGATTTCAAATTTTAGCACAAGATTATTAGAGTTTGTCTAAGCAAGTGAATGACTCAAAACATGAGACATAGCAACCTAGCATATAAATGATAGCAACAGGGATCTCAACATATCCTACACATGCTAGTTGCCAATCTCAGCGGTGAACAAATTTTCATGTTTCAACAGACATTAATCATTGTCACTAGTTATAAGACAAGCTTAGCTCATAACATGTATCAAATGATCAAAGAGATCCTAAGCCATATGCACCATCATGTACATACAGAACATACCAAGGAGAGCATAATTTCATTCTAACAGCTATATTCATGAAGCTCAAAGATGCTCTATCATACATGGTGCTATGCAATGCAAAGATGATACAAAAGGCTAAGCTACAAAGAAAAACCAAAAACTACTATCCAACATCTAAAAATTTCCCTCCTCTAAAAAGGAAAATAGACACCCAGCTCCCCTCGCAAGTGTGCAAACTGAGCTTGGTCAAGGG
The DNA here is from genome assembly GCA_904845875.1 of Miscanthus lutarioriparius. Classification (NCBI taxonomy): domain Eukaryota; kingdom Viridiplantae; phylum Streptophyta; class Magnoliopsida; order Poales; family Poaceae; genus Miscanthus; species Miscanthus lutarioriparius. Next base: position 55,186,017 of record CAJGYO010000017.1, on the reverse strand, counting down.
GTTTGGTTAGGATATCGGCAAGCTGATTTTGGGTGTCAATATGGCGCAGGTCTATGTCTCATTTCTCATAATGATAGCGCAGAAAGTGAAAGCGCACATCAATGTGTTTGGTTTTGGAGTGGAGAACTAGATTTTTGGCTACACTTATGGCACTGGAGCTGTCACAAAGCAAAGGCACTCACCTGAATTATAAGCCATAATCTCTCAATGTAGCAATCATCCAAAGCAGTTGGGAGCAGCAAGCAACAACAGCAACATATTTGGCTTCTGTGGTGGATTGGGCAACACTGGATTGCTTGCGAGAGGACCAAGAAACAAAGGAAGATCCAAGAAATTGACAAGTCCCTGATGTGGACTTTCTTTTCAAATGGCTGCCAGTGAAATCCGCATCAGAATAACCACAAAGAGAAAGCAAAGCAGAAGCGGAATACCAAAGCCCAAACTCAGGAGTGAATCAGAGGTACCTCATGATCCGCTTGACAGCTTGACGATGAGACATGCGTGGCGAAGACTAAAAGCGTGCACATCGACACACCACAAACTAGATGTCTGGTCTTGTCACCGTTAGATACAACAAAGACCCGATCATGCTACGGTACTCCTTCTGGTCCACGACTTCTCCTTCCACATCAGTGATCCAGGGCCATCGTGGTCGACATGGGCATTGCAAGAGGCTTGGCCTCACCCATATTGAACTTCTTCAACATGTCCTTGGTGTACTTGCCTTGGTGCACGAATATCCCTTCTCGGGTTTGATTGATTTACAACCCGAGGAAGAAGGTCAACTCTCCCATCATGCTCATCTCAAACTCCCTGCCCATAATTTCTGCAAACTTGGCAACAAGTGCATGAGAAGAGCCACCAAAAATGATATCATCCATGTATATCTGAACCAAAAGAGTGTCAGTGCCTTGCATGAGGAGAAACAAAGTTTTATCAACCGAATTCATTTTAAAACCCTTTTCAAGCAAGAAGGTTTTCAAATGTTCATACCATGCTCTAGGGGCTTGTTTCAAACCATACAAGGCTTTGTGGAGTTTAAAAACATGGTTAGGAAACTTTGGGTTCTCGAAGCCATGGGGTTGCCTCACATAGACCTCTTCCTCTATATTCCCGTTCAAGAATGCACTTTTGACATCCATCTGATAAAGCTTAAAACCCTTTTATGCAGCAAAAGCTAAAAGGATTCTAATTGCTTCTAAATGAGCTATAGGGGCAAAGGTCTCCTCATAATCTATACCCTCCTTCTGGCAAAACCCTTGGGCTACCAACCTAGCTTTGTTGCGAACTACTAACCCATCCTCACCTTGTTTGTTATTAAAGACCCACTTGGTTCCTATGGGATGGCAATCTGGTGGAGGTGGTACCAAAACCCAAACTTGGTTTCTCTTAAAGTTTTCTAACTCCTCATGCATGGCATTAACGCAATCGGGATTAGATAAAGCATGTCCAACATCCCGAGGCTCAAAAGAAGCAACAAATGCAGAATGAGCAAAGTGAGAGATGCGATAAGACCTGGACCGCATGACTCACTGATCAATGTCACCAATCATTGTTTGAGGAGGATGGCAACGCTGAATGTGCCATGGTGCCTCCCTTGCTGAGGTCACCTCCCCTTCAACAGCAGCTGGTGCTTCCTCAGGTGCAGTTGGCATAGGCTGAGGAAGCTGCTCGAACGTCCCCGAAGTAGTAGAAGTAGAAGGATCAGGGCCGTGAGCCAAACTGGTCAAAGTAGGCTAAACTGGGGCAGCCGGTGGAAATGGCTCGGGATCATCCCAGTCGGCATCTTCCTGCTCCTCCTCCATAAAGATGCTTTCACCAAGCTCCTGCTCACCTACACACTCAAAGACAAGGGTTATACAAGGCATTGTTTGATAGAATGTGACCTCGCATGTCTCCATGATGCGGTTAGTTTCCAAGTTAAGAACACGATAAGCTCTAGAATGAGAAGCATAACCCAGAAAAATACCGTCAGAAGACCTGGACTCAAACTTGTCCAAATTACCTTGTTTCAGGATGAAGCACTTGCATCCAAACACCCTGAAGTGGCTGACCTTGGGTGTTCGTCCAAATCACAGCTCGTAACATGTCTTCTTCATGAAAGCTCGAAGAAAAATGCGATTGGAAACATAGCACGTGGTGTTGATCACTTCGGCCCAAAATCTCCTAGGAGTCATGTGCTCATCGAGCATCATCCTAGCCATTTCAACCAAAGTCCAATTTTTGCGCTCAACAACACCATTTTGCTGAGGAACATAAGCAGAGGAAAACGGTGTTCGAGAACCAAAGAAGCACAGAAGGTTTCAAACTGAGAGTTTTTGAATTTAGTGCCATTGTCAATGCGTGTAGCTCTTATGGCATTCTTAGGCAACTCAGTTTGCAACTGAACAATCAAGTCTTGAACCAAAGAAAATGCCTCATCCTTAGTCTCCATGAAAAATACCCAAGAATATCTCAAAAATCATCCACGATCACTAGAACGTACCAATTCCCACCCTCTGACCAGGCCCGAGCTGGACTAACTGTGTCCATATGAAGAAGCTCGCATGGTCCCTTGATCATGACTTGATTCATAGGAGGGTGAGAAGCGGCAACCATCTTCCCATGACGATAAGGGTAGCAAACCAAATCTTTCTCAAATTTCAACTTGGACAATCCTTAGATTAAGCCAAGTGAACTTAACCAAACAAGTAGATCAAAGCTCAAATGACCTAGTCTCCTATGCCACTTCCAAAGCTCAGAGGAAGATCCAGCCACAAGACAGTGAGAAGAGCCAAAGGAGTGAGAAAAATCAGCTCGAAAGTCTCGGCCAAATGGAGAAATTCGACAAACAAGATTCCCCTGAGAATCAAGAACTTGAGACAAGTCGATCTTAAAGCGCACTTCAAATCCATCCCCAAGGAGTTGGGAAACAAAAAGCAAATTAAAATGCAAATTCAAAACCAGCGCGACATCCTTGAGAACAAAACTCTCGTTGACCCGAATGGCCCGACGAGAAAGCACCTTACCTTTGCTATTGTCCCCGAATATGATGTACTCACTACTAGGAATATCCACTTTTAGGATGAAAATTTTAATGATGAATCTGAAACCATCATAAAAAATTGCTTTTTATGACAAAATTTTTTGTTTTGTCATAGATCACCATGACAAACCTCGAAACCCCCCTTATCTATGATGAAATCGGGTATCATCACAAAAAACGTCGCAGAACAGCACAACAATTCATCATAGATCACTCACGCGACTATTCTTCAAGTTTCTAGTATAGATTAGCTAGCAAGTTTCAAGAAGAGTGTGGGCTATTGCTCAGGATTCCAGATCTACCGTCTAGACACTGGTATAGCCATTGTATCTATGCGCGTGAGTTAAGTGGACGACACTATATAAGCATGGTGCTTAGATATTGTTTGCTTGCGGATGCCCTCTGCACTCTGTGTCATGTGGTAGATCACGGATGTAACACTCCAGTTGAGTCCTTTGTAGTCCACTCCCAGTTTGTAGAGCACATAGAACGTGATTGCAAAGGTAGACAAGCTCTGTTCTTGATCTTCCTTAGTAATGTTTCTTATGCATAGATCTAGAGTTAGTTATACTATATATGAGAGTGTATATATTAGGGTGTACAAAAGACTTAGTAGATAAGTAATGACTTAGAAATCTTTTGCTCTTAACGAATCTCCAGCTTAGTTGTACTACATTTTATGAGTCTCTAATTCTATCTCTGGAATACCACTATTACCTTACACTTATTATTTATTTACCCTTTGACTTACCCCTGCCATAGCATGAGAGTGATTATTATCATAAGTATACACATTTGCCAATATCTCTATGCCAACACCACTCCATAAGCTCCTCCCTGTGGTAAAAATATAAATAACCATACCTAGTATACTCCCGGGTGAAATGCTACAATGGTATATTATCTGTGCGCTTGCGGATACTTTAATATATATATTTTTCTCTGAAGTTTACAAGTGTCATTAATAATTACCAATCACGCATTTCTGGCATTATGCTAGGGATGACAACCTATTAACAAGTGATGCTAAGAAATGCCAACACTCATGGACGATGCCTTTGTCGAGATCCTCTGCCGCCTCCCCGCCCACTCCTTGTTCTGCTGCAAATGTGTTTGTCGCTCCTGGAGACGCCTCATCTTGGACAACCATAAGTTGATGCCCCAGACTGTGGCTGGCTTCTTCTACGATATGTAGGGATAGGCATGGAGGAAAATTCATAACTGGCCACGTGGTTTTTCACGCTCCATCCATCAAGCTCAGGATCACTTGTGTCAATGTACTGTTGGTGGTCACAATATGTCCAAGCTTTCAATCTGGATCATTGAAGACTGTGGTACTAATAATAAATGCACATTGAAGCATACTATCAGCCTGCGTAGGTTGTTTGGAAAGACTAAGAAACAAATGGTTACTTTGATTTTGAGTTGTGCTACACAGCGGTTATAGTTCACCCAGAATAAAATTTCGTTGTCTTTGTTGGGGTTGGGGTGGAAAGAGCCGTCAGCGCATATAACATGGACAGCAAAAAAGTTCATGTCATCCCTACACATTACATTCCGTATGGTAGACATGACATCCTGCAATAAATCATCGACAGACCTTACTATGTTCCCTATGTTCCCTTGTTCTCGGAGTTGGAGTCATTAGCAAATTAGTAAATAAAGTTGCATTTGATGTATCTCTCTGTCATGACAAGTGTAAATGGATCAATGTTGTTTGATTGTCTATGGACATGTTAATTTCCTCTTAGATGGATGTTGTCATTATTTTGCAGCAACTTTAACTTGTTTGTAATGTAAGCTAATGTCTGTGCAGTGTGTCAAACGCGTTCAAACGTACAGAGGTCGGACTTTCTTGCGTGTGCAGTAACATTTTAACACCAATGGCTCCTCTTTGTTCCCCCAAAAAAACACCAATGGCTCCTCTATAGTAGTGATATATTAATTGCCACGATCCCATCCGCAACTCCGCTTGTTTTTCTTCCTTCCCCAAGCCCTCCCATTCCCACTGTAGATCTAAAATTGCCAGGAACGTGTGGTTGCCTTCTCCAAACCTACTTCACTCTTAGCCACCGCCATGGTGAAGGGCGAGCCTTCTACGAAGCATGCATGGGAGGGGGATGACGCTGTGCCCATGGTGAAGGAGGATGACGCCATGCCCATGGTGAAGGAGGATGACCCGTGCCCATGGTGAATCAAGATGAAGCTCCGGTGGATCCCTTTGGAGATAGAGATGATTGGGCCATTGGCATCATGAGTAAAGCTTTCTTGAAGATCAGGCATGTGCTACAGAACAACGAGGAGGGCACCCTCAACCCGCCTCGGGAGGAAAAGGTGAGCAGTTACGTCTTCATTTTTCACCAACTTGCCAATGTCCTAGAAGAACTGCTAGCATACCTGAACAAGAATCACGCGAACAACGTGGAGTACATCCTCGCCTACTATCGGAGCTAGAGAGATGGCTTCGACACTAGCATCATGATGCAGGGAATCACCACCGCCCACAACACCAAGAAGCACTGGCACAACTTGGTTCGTGTCGATGCTGAGCAGGTGGCCAACTACATCACCACTGATGAGCAAAAGGGCCTTGTGGCTATAGAGGAGGATGACAATGATGTTGATACCAATGACGAGGACGAGGACAAGGACAGTGATACCAATGACGAGTAGAGGAGTAAATAAAGATCCATTTGATGTATCTCACGTTGCATTTGATGTATCTTCCTTATGTTGGGAGTACGGATGGAGTACATGTTGTTACTCTTTCCTCATGTTGTTACTCTTCCTTATGTATTTTCCCTTGCATTTTATGTCAGACGCGTTCAAATGTACAGAGGTTTTGATTTGTGAAGTCTGATTTGCATGTCTATGTTTACTTTTGTTGAACTTTATATTAGGTGGGTGAAACTCTATTAAGCATGGTGTAGATCAGGTCCTTTGGTCAATTGGTAGCCGGTTTCTAGCCCCTGTTGGTTAGTTTTGCCTGCAGGTTTGTTTCTGGTACTATTTCTGATCTGTAGTATGGTAAACATGCATAACGGAATTCATCCGATCAAGTCTCGTGTCGATGTAACGCCTAACGGAGGAGCCACATAGCTTTAGCATCTGCCCGACCCCTCCTTACGTTTAAAACTGGAGGCACGGTGTGCGGGTGTAAAACCTTGAGTAAAATCGGACGAACCGCTAGACCCTACGCCCCGGCAGCTACAGTGTTTTTGTTCACCGGAATAATAGAATTCGCAGTTCCCCGCACCCCAAGCTTTAGCATCTGCCTTCTCGAGAAGGGTTCCGTGGGGTCCGCCTGTAGAATCTCCTTCAAGGAGAAGCTGTCAGGTCACCTAAAGTCAATCGAACGGCTCGGATTGCCATCGAGAGACAGAAATGAAAATTGCGCTGCTCGTGCAAGTCACGCCGGCCCCGTCACAAACGTCAGACCCGAACCCCGCACGGACATGCCCGGTAAGAGCTTCTCGTCGCTCATGCCACCAAGGTAACATTACCGACCCTCGCCTTCATTTCGATTAAATCATACATCCAAACATTGCATATGCAATCGCTGCATCTCAACGCTTCATGTCGCATCACGAAGCGGCAGTCGCCTCATTCGATATGAGCGGCAACTAACCAAGGTTCGAAGGCTGACCCATCAAGGGCTCGAGGCTGCCTCGTGTCGAACAGAGCCAGGGGAGAAAACCTAAGATGAGCCCCGGTGGCATTGCCCGACCCCGCTTAGAAGCGGACAGGGACACCTCAACCTTTCTCGTTCGATTCTAATCTTGAGCCAAACCCATAGAATCTCCATCGAGGAGAGGCCAACAGGCCACCTAAGCCTATCGAACGGCCCGGGCATCTACCGAGAGGCGGGTTAAGAAGTAGTGGAATGCCACATGAGGGCTCTGCAGACCCCGTCAGCAAATGATGGACCCGGATTCCACATGAACATGCTCGTTAGCGAGCTCATTGAGCGCAGCACTCGAGCCGTCGAGGCAAGTGTCATTAGCTTAGCCCCTCCGGTTGTGGAAACTGAGGATGGTGTGATACATGAAACATGGCCGACCCCTATAAAAACCTCAAGGGGCTTAGGGGCTCGAGTCGCTCGATCCGAGATCGAGAGACCGAGGTTCGAAGGCTGGCCCGCGAAGGGTCCGAGGCCACCTCGCGTCAAATAAGAGCCAGGGGAGAAAATGCAGATGAGCCTCAGTGGCCTTTGCCCAACCTGCATTGAGGCGGATAGGGTCATCTCAACTTTCTAGTTGAATCCAGCCTTTAGCCGAGCCCATAGAATCCCCATTGAGGGGGGATCTGTTGGAAGGCAGGTCAAGGAGCAACGACACGCCACTCCCTGTCGCAAAGCAATGGGATTGGACTCTGTTCGAACATCCCCATTAGCGAGCTCATTTAGCATGTCACTCGAGCCGTCGAGGCAAGTAACATCGCCTCAACCCCTCTGGGTGCGAAAACCTCGAACGAAGAGACAGTCTCAAAACGAGCCGACCCTTGACCGCATCCCCACCACGCATGGGGGCTCGGGGAAGGCCAGACTTGTGATAAGACCAAACGCACGGTCATAGAACGATCGCTAAAATCCTAAGTAAGGGGTACGTGTGAATACAAGAGTAAGTTCGCTACCCTTGCTTCGGTCTCCAGTAACATCCGGCCCCAGCGACCGCAAGGGGTCGGATCTCACTCGAGGGCTAACAAAGGTATGAATACCTCCTTTTTTTGAAACAGTCATTGCGTCAGACCTCTTCCTCACGTTAAGGTTAGCGGCTAGGTTTGTGGGAATAGACAAACGAGCATGCCTGGTAAGACTGCAAAAAACCCACTCCCCGACGGCTACGGTAACTTTGCTCACTAGCATAATCAAAATTTCCCCCTTATACACCTCGGGCCCTACAGTCTTAATGAACGGAAGGATCGGATCGCATAAACCTTTTTTCTTGAATGCAAAAGGGAATAAAGTAAGATCAAACGAACAAAACAAAATTACGAAACAAAATTACGAATATGTTTTTAGACACAAAAGTACTGACACTTGTCCAACATATGACAGATAAATGTTTATCAGACTCATTCGACTAACTACTTCCTTGGGGGGAGAACTATGTCTTTCAGCCTATTTGCCAGGTTCCGCACGATAGGAGTCACCGCCTTCTCAATCTCATCCAGCTCGGAGTTTTCATAGCCAGGCGCGAAGTCGAGGCTCATTGCCTCCAAGTTAATTTCCTGATCATAATGAGAGCGGGCAACAGCAAAGGCTTGGGTGATCCCGGCATGAAAAGCATTCTCCTCAAGCTGGCGCACCCGCGCCGTGATATCTACGGCACGGGCCGTGAGTGAGCCGATTTCCTCTGGCCACGCCACCCCCTGGTCATCGAAAACCACACCAACGGCAGCGCGCAGCAGATCATGCTCATCACTCTCGGCCTGAAGAATCCCCCGCACCTCGGCAAGCTCCGTGCCCAGCCCGGCAGAGATTTCCTCAGCCTCCAGCCTTTGGGCCACCTCGGCTCCAAGATCTGCCTAGAGGGAGCTGACCCCCTGACGCGCCTCATCGCACTCTCGAATGGCCTGGTCGCGCTCCTCATGGGCCATGCCAGGCTCTGAACGGAGTCTTTCTACAGTCTGGCACAGCTCGTCTCGCTCCCTGTGCAGCCGTGCAATCACCTCAGCATCCAGATTCGCCCTCTGCTGTAGGGCCACGGACATTTCCTCGGCTTCTAGCTTGAGATCTTGCTCCGTCTCCAGCTCAACCAGGAGCTCAACGGCCCTCTCATAGGCCTCAGCATCCTTTTGGAGCAGCTCATCCCGCTCCTTTCGGACCGTGGAGGCCACCTCCTCGTCCTGCTGCACCCTTGCCGATAGATCCTAGAAGATCCCATGGATCTCCTCCGTGTCCCGACGTGCCTCGGCTTCCCGCTGCTAGGCGATGGCAAGCTAGGTGCTCACATCTTCATGTAGCCAGGCCTCCTCGGTGAGGCGATCCCATTCCACCTTTTGCACACGGAGGAACCGGGATTTCTCCCGACTACGAGCAATGAGGGACTAAAAAGAAGACCGGTGTAAAAAATACATGACAAAAGAAGAAAGCGAGAGGGAAGATCAAGCGGATACCTAGCTGGTGGGAAAGATGATGTCATGCAGGACGCCCCTGGCTTGGTTCAGGAAATCCATCATGGCCGAGATCCCTCCGTCAAGGCTCTCCCGCTCTATGCTCTCGGTAGCGTCATCGAGCGAGAAGAGAGTCGACATTGGGTCTTGAGGATCCATCCACTAGAGAAGTGACTCACCCCATGCAGGCGAGCGGCTGCCCCCCAACATCAGGGCTGAGGGCAACCCCCTGCTGGTCCTCTCCACCACCGCCACGACGCCCGGGGACCCTTCGGCCGTGTCCTCCTCCGTCTGGCCCGCCTCGGGCGCAGTCGCCTGGGTCGCCTGTAGCACGGATTGCACCGCTCCTTCGGACACCACCATGGATGCGTTTGGCAGCGCCTGGCTTGTCACGGTCACGGCCACCTCCGCTTGCGACGCCAGGGCCTCGGCTTGCGGCGCCACGCCCACCACGGAGGACGCCACAAGTGCGAGCGGCAGCTCCGTCTGCTTCGACATAGGTGGTGGAATCACCTCTGTCGCCCAATGCTCGGCGACCCCTGAGGACGCTTCTTCAGCCCCAATGCCTGCCTGACCCGCCGAGGGCACGGGCACCACCGCAGGCGGTGCCTGACCAACCGATGAGGCCATAACATCGGCGCCGCTCCTGCTCGAAACAGGTGCGATGTCGGGCGATGGCGCCTGTCCCACCTGAAGAGCAATGCTCTTCTTGGGCGCCAGCGCCAAAGAGCGGCCCCATCTCAAGAGTCCACAAGAGTTGAAAGGCATAGGTTACACTGAAAAAAAAGAAAAAACAAAAAATAGAGGGATCAGTGACTTACTCTGGCGCTGTTGGGCGGTAGGGATGTTTCGGGAACGAACCCCTAGATTCCTGCTTCAATTCATCTGGGTGGGACCGTTTTGAGCCTGCCCCCTGCTCTCGGGCAGAGGGGCTTGTCTCCCTTGCCTTCGAGGGCGTGGTGGCGGAGCCACCCCTCTCTGTCGGCACCTCGGGCGCGGTGGCACATCCGCCCGCCCCCATCAGCTCGTGGGGCACGGCAGTGGAGCCACCCCCATCCACCAGCACCCTAGGCGTGGTGGTAGATCCACCCACTCCCACCGGTCCTGGGGACAGGCCGACGATTTGGCCCATCTCCGCTGGCCTCACGGACTCACTTCCCCCCAATGGAATGGGATGGGTCCCTGCGTGGACGAGTGGGTACCTATCAACGTATCCTCACTCTCCAGAACATCCCACTCCACATCAGCAACTACCTCATCATCATCATCTTCATCATCTTCGCTGTCTGTCTCCTCTCCTTGCTCTAGTGCCTACTGTTTCTACTGTTTCTTCTTCCGCTCGGACTCCTTCGTCTTCCTCTGCCACTCGGCTATGGCGCGGTTGGCCGCCGCCACAAACTTGTCCTTCGGCAGCGGAGCCGGGCAATCCATAAGGACAAATTTCTTTGGCTGGTCCTCCTATCCCAATGTCAGCACCAAGGGGTCAGGAATTCGAGTAAAAAGGAGGCACGGGGAAAGAAAACTTACGAAGTCGATGAACCCCGGTTCCAGCCGCATTGGGGGATGCCTCGGCACCAGATACATAAAATCAAGGACAACGCCGGCGTTGTCCTTCAAAGGCTCCATCGCCTCCTTGATGCGATGCGCCACTTTAGAGGGGGGGAGCGCTTCGTCAATAAGCACCATCCCTTCGAGTGACACACTAGGCACCATCTGGTGCAGGGGAAGCGCGCGCGCCATCAGCGGCGCCACCCTCCTCATATAGTAGGCGCCGATGTTCCCCGACCCCTTCACGCCCCTCTCCTTTAGAATTTGGAGGGCGGCGAGATGGTCCTCGATCTTCTTCTTATCTTTGACCGGGACACCCTAGTTCCACGACTCCGGGACCTCTTCGATGATGCACCCGGAGAATGCTGGTAAGGGGGAGGTGGCATCGTCCTTGACGTAAAACCAATACGAATGCCACCCCTTGTTGGAGGTCGATAGACGCATCGACGGGTATTCGTTCACCTGGTTGTTATGGAGATGAATACCGGCACATCCCACCGGCGAGCTCACCTCTTGCTTCCTGGCCCACTTCTTCAGAAGGTTGACAGCGAAGAGATACCGCCACAGGTCGAAGTGGGGATCAATCCCCAAGAACCCCTCACATAGGGTGACGAACGCTGCAATGTGCTGGACCCCATTAGGAGTAAGGTGCTGCAACTCCACCTTATAGTAATCCAGCAGCCCCCGAAGGAACTTGTGGGTGGGGATTTAAATCCCCGCTCGTGAAAGCGAGCGAAGGACAACATGTAGCCTTCGAGCGATGATGGCTTGTCCTCATCACCGGGCAGCCGCCACTCCTCGACGGCGGTCAGCGGGCAAAGGAGGCCACGGTGAATGAGGCCCTCTAGGCGTTGAGGGGTGATGTCGGATCTGCACCATGGCTCCATTGAATGATTGGGAGGGGGGTGGATGTGAGCTTGACGGTGGCTGCTATGCAAACATGAGCTTGACGTCGGCTCCGATGCGGGTGCGATAGGCTCAGGCGATTGGCGACGGAGGTTGTAGATGCAAAGGCAAGGAGGCAAAGTACGGAACCCTGGGGGCGAACCCCTTAGTTTTATAGGGACGACGGATGCGAGAAGAGCAACCGCCCACCTAGCTCTCCGAGCCTACCACGATACACTGCCGCGTTGCGTCGCGTCGCGGGATATGCACCCACGATCCCTATCCTTTCCGACCAAAATCGCGCCGGGCGTTTTGCCTTCCCAAACAAACTGGGACTCTTTCCCCATAGAGGGGATACAAGTCAAAACGCATTTCTTCGGCCTGCCTAGGCCCAGGAGTTCGAATGCTGGCCCAATAGTTTCAACGGCTGTCCCAACGAGGGATGGGCCCATGAGTGGCCAGAACTCAGGCGCACGAGCCCCAAGGGAGCCTCGATCCGCAATCGAGTCCCAACCGGGCTGACCCTGGACGAATCCCCATGAACGGGATACCAGGGTTCCCTTTAAAACTATCCAGTTGTCAAAAAACATCAAATCTCACAGTCGTACCCGCGAAGGGTCCGAAATACCCCCCGGGCGATTCTATCTGAATCACCTGGGGGCTGAAGGGCTACACCCGATGGGTGCGCTCGCGCGCACCCTCTGGCAAGTCAAAATACTCCCCGGGCGATTCTGTCCGAATCACCCGGGGGCTCAAGGGCTACACCCGTCGGGTGCGCTCGCGCGCACTCTCGGGCAAGTCAAATCACCCCCGGGTGGGGCTACACCCTCGGGCAAGTCAAATCAACCCTCGGGCGATTCTATCCGAATCACCCGGGGGCTTGGGGGCTACTGTCGGGGACCTAATACTAGGGTACCCAATGAGATCGAGCTAATAACCATCAAGCGCTGATTGTCCCGAACAGGCAAGAACGCGACTACACTTCTGGCCCTGCGCCTCGCCCAACCCCCGAGGGGTGGACTCCGCCTGGCCCGACACCTGAGGGCTGGCTCCGCCTCGCCCAACGGCTGAGGGCAGGCTCTGCCTCGCCAAACGACTACACCCTGCTCCTTCGTAATGACGAGTACAGGGTACGACAGGACATTCAAGTCAACCGCAGTACCAAGGACCATGCCCTGCGTGCCTGAGGAAGGTACCGTCAGGATACGACAGGACGGGCACTTTAAGCCCTTCCCGGCCTAACAGAGCACGAACAGTATTGTAGGTACCGACTTATGTCTTACAGTGTTGTAGGCATTGCCATCAGCCCTCAGATGCGGATCCTGACATAAGCATACGACAACCACTACAATCCAAGAGAGAAGTCGCTTCAATCTACAGTGATGGACGTATGGTCCCTCCCCCGTCTACTCCCCGTAGGGTCACGGCTCGGCACCCTGGCACGCCGCACCGTCCGCCGGTAGGATGGGAAGTAACCACTTGCTGAACGAAGCCAGAGCACGGCCCTATGAGGATCAGCGAACATGCCATACCTGGCATGGTCTGCCATGATAGAAGGGCAGGCTCGAGGGAAAAGGAAGACCCGGCTCCTTAGAAGGACCTTCTCAACCTCTAGTTTTTCCTCTTTCTCCATCTGTAATCCCTTCTCCCCCTTTGTTTATAAAAGGGAGGGCAGGGCACCCCACTGAGGGGGGCGATGGATCGATTCCACACACAACACACAGCCAAGCAGCAACCGAGCTCTTAGCATTCTTTCGACCTTTCCATTAGAGACTTAGGACATGTCCCTCTCTCGACCGTTTGTACCCCTTACTACGAACCTTTTTCGGTACTAATAACATGAGCAGCAGCAAACTGGACGTAGGGACCTTCTGCCCGAACCAGTATAAACCTTGTGTCTTTTAGTACACCATCCGAGCCTAACACGCAACAAATACAAATTTACTAGTTGTTGTTTGTTTGAAACACCCACACTACTAGAGCATGCTCAAAGCGAGAAAACTGAGAGGTGTCATACATATGCAGTAAGAGCATGGGCCTGTTTGGCCTGTTGCCACAAGACGCCACAACTTTAAGGCTCGCCTAAAGTGCGGCGCTGAAATCAGCCACCGAAGATTTGCGAGCTGAGGCGTCGCAAACTATTTACGTGTTGTTGGGAAACTGTGGCGGCACTAGAGGTCTGGGAACCAATCAAACATCAGTCAAAAGTTGTAGTTAGATTTCGCAAACACGCCCCATGAATAAAAACAGTGAGCACCAAGTTTCGACTAAGTGTAGTTAGATTTCACAAAACCGTAGGGCCTGTCTTGACTTTTCTGAGATTTCGAATTTTTTCCCCCACCGCCCATGGGGCCTTGTAGTGGAGCACTGTCGCTTAGTGTTGATGCCACGCTCATGGCGCTCTGGAAACAGGGCATGCTGATTTCAGGCGTTTTGGAGCGCTGGTGTGGTTGGTTTGTCGATTGACTTTTCCTCGGTTTAGATTAACCTCTTAAATCCCCGTCCCTTTCAGCTGGCCATCGGTCACCAGAGTACTCGGCTCATTCATTATACTGAGCTTTCGTAATCCGATCTATGTGGAAAACTTGCTTCGAGCTACATGTCACCATTACAAATCCTCTGGAGTCTGTAGTATCTCCCTGAAGCTGCAAGACTCATAGCGAGTCGTGGTACGTGCAGCCCATTTTGAACCTGTTTCCTGCGGTGCGATGGGCAGATGGGGACTTCTAGGGGAGATCAGTCTGATGGAGGGCAGATTTTGTTTTTTTTCAAAATTTGTTTGGATGTGCTTCGATATATATTTTTTTCCTCTAGAGCACGCGTAGGGTGACCATCCTAGCTGGTGCATGTGCCTATTCACAGCTGTTTTGTCAAGAGACCAGTAAATTGTTTTAGATTTACTCATATCAGATCGGATCCTTTTATAACCATTAACTTTGGGAAATTTAACTGTATGGCCCCGTTCGGCTGGCAAAATCTTGACTGAAACTGGCTGGTTGTGTGAGAGAGAAATACTGTTTGGCTGGATGGATGAACAGTGTCACGTGAGGGGAACCAGCCGGCTGGCTGGTCTCCTCCAGACCAGCGAACGAGGCGTATGAATGAGTTTTCTTCCAAATTTTGAAGCATTTACTGATACTTTGGGCTTCTTAAATCTATGTGCAAGGTCCTCGCCCTTGTATATTACATAATTTCCTACAGATATTTTTACTTATCCTATGTGCCTAGCTGTGTTCTTCAATTATTGCCATCTCCACATGCATGACAAATAACCTTCAAGAAATGAATAAACAATGTACAATTTCCAGAGATATAAGATAGGTGTATCACTCCTGGCCTTTCTTCAAACCCGCAGTTGACATCAGAATGTACTAGATTATTCCTACTGTGATGGCCCCTCTGCCCCTCACTCGATGCCTGCATGTGTCCATCTAGGTGTAAGCTGGGGGGCAGCCATGTTACGTGGATCACAAACAATTATTATTATTTTTACTAAATTGACTAGTCTCAGTCCTCACTCAATGATTGGGTTAGATATAGGTTGACAATAACTGAAGAGCTTGTGGTCCACTGGTACTGCAAGTTTCAGCTGGGCCCTGAAATTCTGATCCCAGGGACAGAACAATTTTTCTGTCAATTTATCTTGGCTGTGCAAGTTTATTCAAGTCCATTCTCCATTGAATTAGGCTCTTACCTAACAAGGGACAGATGGGAGGAGTAGCTGCGACATCTTTTGTGCTGTGGTGTGTGATAGCCAAGTCATAGCCCTACCTGACTGCCTGCTCCATGAATGAGTTTCCCAACTAATATTCGAGCCAAAGAGATTGACGTACTTCATGTTTAGACATTAGTCCATCTCAAATCTGTTTACCTTGAGAAGGCATAGTAGTTTTATGCAACCACCTTACTTATCATTATCTAAAAACACCTCACTTATATGTCGGTGAGGTAGGCAATCTGTGTCAAACTAGATGTTTATTTGATCATTTTTTTCATGGCAGCTAAATGTGTACAATAAGCACTAAATGGCCCACACTCATTAGTCTAAAGCTGTTACATCATTCATAAAAGAATGTACTTGTGTTCTTTTCGCAGATCAATGACTTAAAACGAGGTATAGTTGTATCGTCACAGTGAATTCTTACTTTGTTCCCCAATTCCACCTTGGGTTGCTGATGCTGATCAACTTTCTGCTCCTGAGCTTTCTGGAAAGCCATCGCTGATTGGTTAGCTGATAAAGTCATAAGTGATGAAAGATATGATCGTTCCCATCTCTTTGTTAACCAATCAATGTTTTGGTCCCTGCATTTTGGAGGTTGATATGCTGAGCCCTTTTCATCCTCCTCTAATGTATGCATGCAGTACTGTTCTACATGTAGGCAGTAGAAGATCTGCTTCCTACCCATATGATTGCAAGTTGATCCATCGTTGTTAACCTCATGCCATGCACGGCTTTTGCGCACTCTTTGTTTTTTCTATACATGAGTATTAGTAGTGATAACCCCGGTGCTAGCTTGCTGTAGGGAGGTGCTTCGTGTGTCTATTTTTCTATACTTGGCAGTATACATGATATTATTTACTTATAGTATAAATTTTTCTATACTTGGCAGTATACATGGCATATATTCACATAACTTTGGTTACCCATATTATTTTTTTTGTTGGATATATAGAATCAATAATGATTGTGTAATATACATATACTATTATTTAGTAGATTGTTTAATATACATATATATTTCAGCTGTCTATGCTAATCTTGTGTTTAGTAGATGTTAGCTGTCTTTTGCTAAACACTGACCCCTCTTATACCATGTCATTTGCAGCTGAAATAGATGTTAGCTATCTTTTGTCATCAGCTGCTGCTCTATGTTTGCTAAGCAGTTGTTGCTTTTTTTTGCCAAATCTCCCCTCTCCTCTCCTCTCCTTTGTTTTGCCGATGATGAAATTATCTAAATCCATACATTATATAGAATATGAGCTGATGATCAAGAACTTGTAAGGAACTTGGCATCATTAGCAGCCGCTCCTACATTACCTTCTCCTCTCTTCTTTGTTATGATGCCTTGATGCTCTAAGTTTATGATCAAATGATGATTGACATGTTTCTAAGGCCTCTACTAAAGCTACTACTCATTTTTTATATATTGTTGTTTTATAGGACTACTTTGGTTTATAGACCTTTTTGATTTCTTATATCTTCTCGCGTACCTAAAGCACACTTTCTTGCATTTATTAGAACAAAGCGCGAAATAATGTCGTGGAAACCAGGCAGTGCAGCCCGATGCCCCGAGCATGATGAGCAGCCAACCTATGAGGAGCAAGCACTAGAGGAATAGCTTACTCAGGAGCAATTCGATAACGAGTTAGAAAAGGATATAGAAGTGATGCTTACTCAGGAGCAGTGTGCCGAGGAGGAAGGGGGAGCAGAAGGAAGAGCAGGAGAGGCTACTGAAGGCGAAGAAGAAGAGGATGATGATGATGAGGACTCAGAAGAGAGATATGTAAGTCTCGAGGATCCCTTCCCACGTGAAGTCAGAAGGAGGCCAACGGAGGAAGACTTGGACAAGGATTTTGACCCGAACGAGGAGGTAGGGATAAAGCCATAGCTTGTAAATTTTGCTAAAGCTTTGGATATGTTACCTCTGCTAACACTTTGAATTGTCGTATATACAGGTCCCTCCTGAAACTGAAAAAAGACGACGTCGACGTCTGCGACATCACGCTGGACAAGACAGAGTAAAGGAAAGGAGAGCAAAGACAACAGCCACAGATACGGACATTGAGGCCTCTGCTCCACAACCTCAAGACACAACCACGACTACCAAGCCAAAGAGGAAACGAGGGGATAGAAAAGCAAATCAATAACCAAATAAGGCATGCTATGTGATAACGGAGGTCGGGCCAGTAGGGGAGATCCTTGAGCCGAAGAAATTCAGAGGACGATTCCATAATGCGATCGGGGCCCTAGTAAGAGATAAATTGAACCCAGCAATCCCTAACAGGAAAGAGGTACCAGAGAAGAAAAATGATGAACTACGGGATAAGCAGCTGAAGCTCAATTTTAGATTTTCGGAGGGTAAGCACGAGCTGGTAAAAAAATGCTTTTAAGATCATGGGAGAGTCATTCCGACGTTGGAGGTCGGAGCTAAATAAGAAGTATATCCAAAAGGGGTTAACTCCCTTCAACAAGTTCGACAACATAACTCCTAGTCAATGGGAGGAGCTCGTGGCTCAGAAGACTTCACCAGAGGCATTGGAGCTTAGTGCCTGTAACACCGAGCTGGCGAAGAGGAACAAACACCACCAACATCTGGGCCCTGATGGCTACTATGCCAAGGAAGAGCAGTTTAGGAAGATGGACGAAGAGGCCACAGTTGCTGGAAATATCGATGTGAAGAATTTAAAGGTACGCTCAAGAAATTAGATATATGAGAGGAGTACAGAATCATCCGGCGGTCATCTTAAGTTTGATAAGCCGGAGACCCAAGAGGCAGTATCAAGGATAATGAAATATGCTGAAGACAAGGAGAAGGGCTCATTCAATCCTTCAAGAGAGAGGGACGAGCTTAGCCTTGGTTTAGGAAACAAGGAGCACATAGGCCGCACCAGGGGGCTAGGGAAAAGAACGACCTAGAAGCACGGAATTGAAGAGGACAGGCACATGTACAAGAAACATGGCATAGACCAGGAGACTAATCTTGAGCTCCAAGTGAAGGCTCTAGTTGCGAAGGCGCTGGAGGAGCAAGGACTTTCTACGGAGCTATGGACATTAATGGCGCCACTGGGAGAACTAGCTTTAGTTGACAGCCCTCCGAAAGTTCCTAGCAGCCAAGGTTTCACTGCAGCCACAACCCTCGTCGATCGCATATGGGAACCAACTAGTTGCACCTTGGTGTTTCTCAGCGGCCGGTAGAACATTGTGATGGAGGTGGCAACGGGTGTGGCACATCCTCCCGATGGCTTACACCACAATAATAAGATACCACCGGACTACACTAGGGTCGAGATGCATACCGTGAAGCCCGAGTTCATGTAGTGGAGGATAGACTACGCAACTCCTGAGGGGCTGGTGTTACTCGGAGACGTAATGGGGCAGTTCATCCTCTGGCACAAACGGGACATTATATTGACTGCTTCTTCATTGCCTCCCCCTCTCCCAAATTTGGAGCGAGTCGTTGAAGACGGGGAGATATTTTCACCGTCTCATGACCACCACATTCTTGAGATGCCACATTCTTCCCCGCCTCCTAGCGAGCATGTGCCTGATAAGCCACAACCTTCTTCAACTCGTACCGAGCAAGTGCATAATGAGATGCCACAGTCTTCTCAACAAGCACAGCCGATACATGAACAACGAGTGTCTCCTGAAGAAGATGATGCACAAGAAGATGAGGACGTGCCTGAATGGGAACTTCGAAAGAAGCATCCAGTCACCATAAGACCAATTTATGTTCCGATGAAAGGTGTCTCGTCGGTGCACAAGTGATATTCCCATGACCAGTTCAAGCCTGAGAACCAAGTTAAAAAAGTCCCATCATGGGCTTCTGAGGAGGCCGTCACTAGCAAACTCCACCAAACAGCAAAGCAGTATCCAAATGTTGATTCCATCAAATGGTCAAAGGATTGCCCCAAAACATATGAAAGAGGCAAGCCCTTCCTATCAAACCAGGACATCTAGCGCCTACCACTTGGAATGAGAAGGTTCCATGATTTGTACTTGCGTGTTCTCCTAACGAGCATAGACCTCGTACAAGCATGCTTCCCACCAGCACATTTGGAAGCCCAGCCCAGAAAATTTTCTTTGACTTCAATGACATGCAGACATGCTTTCACCTCGGAGCAATAGAAATGAATCTAATTTGCACGTGGTGCCTGTAAGTCATTGTCCTCCCGATATGATATGAATGTAATCTTTGGATTTTGTTGTAACTAACCCATGTCGTGATTTGTAGAATGCAAGTGGACATTGTAAAATAAATGCCAAGTGTGAAAGCCAGATATATAGACCCTCAAGCTATAGCACAAATAAATTTTAATTACCCTAGACAGTGGAAACTGGATGACAAAGAGCTAGCAGCTGGAAAGACCCTTCGGGAGAAAGAGGACATTCGTATGAAGAAACTAAGGCAAGAGTTCCTTAAGGTTTCGGCATACATTGCCCTGGCTTTTAAAAATCTCCAACAGCACTCTACTATATGGCTACCATACAACTTCGAGTAAGTTCAACTCTATACTTAAAGCTTTGTTCGATATATTTTATTCGATACAAAAGAGTTTATCTAGTTCTATGATTAAATCCATGCAGCAACCACTGGATTTGTATAGGCGTCGTTGTCGGGAGGAGCATAGCATGGGTCTTTGATTTAATAGATAGGGACCCGATGATATACAAAGACTTCATATCGATTCTCAAGACGTATACATATCGACAATCCCCATTAGCTTATATGTTCGTATACATACTTGTAATGTTTACTTTTAGATACTTACAAGTTGTATTTTCTAAAATAATTTGAACATGGCACTTAGATTCTATGTCACTAAACATCACGGAAGGCATGATCCAGCAAGGAAGGAAATGCTGGCCATAAAAACACTATGTGCGATAAGTGTAACTTACTTATTCAGTACTCTATTACATGGCTGTCAAAAGCATTATTTAACATTTTCATATGTAAAACACACAGTGCCCCAAGCAGAAGCCTGGAGTGTACATTATGAATACTATGTATGTTCTATGATAAGTAACACCGGTGCCTATAGGAGACACTCCTTAAGGGTAAGTTTGAACCTCTTCACCCGTAGTATAAAAACTTCGCACATGGTATGAAATACTAAACCGAAACTTATTCTCTTGTAGTGGAAAGAAGAGAAAAAAATGAAAAGAGACCCATACAAGGATGACCAACTCTTAGAGCTCGTCGACGACCTTTGTAACTTTTTATTGGACCAGATTGTACATGTCAAAGGAACCTACCATGACCGATATTCTAACTTAGGTAGAAATCCTCAGTACCAACACCTTCGTGAGACTGAAAGGCTAGCTCTAGGCCGTTGATAACAATATGTATAAAATTTGACATTAGTCTTACCTTATGAATTATGTCTATGAATTATGTCTATTTAATGATGGATTGTATATATTCTTGTGAATTGGACTTGTAATTGTAGTTTATATAATACTCTTGGACTTGGACTTTGGAGCAAGGTACGTGTTGGCTAGCTGTGCTCCCTGCCATCCTGATGCGCGCATGCCATGCCCTTCCCTGCCGTCCTGATGCCCTTTTGCTTGCGCTTTCCTTTCCTCTCACGTTGCAGGCGCCATGCATGGTCTCGATCGGCGGGGGTTGGGGGGACACACCTCAGGCAAAGGAGATGCCCACGCGCGTGATAAATTGATTGATTAGCCGATCTCGAATTATATATATATATATATATATATATATATATATATGTTCCGGTCAAATTTGAATTGTAAATTTAAAATTTTTTGGCGAAAAAATATACTGTAGGGGTGGTTCTAGACTGAACCGTCCCTACAAACATGTATTATAGGGCCGGTTGATACTACAGCTGCCCCTACAAATCGATTTATAGGGACGGTTGTAGACACCAGCCGCCCCTACAAATCGATTTGTAGGGGCGGTGTGGGAACCGCCCCTACAAATATATGATTTGTAGCTATGCTTTGGTAGAGGCGGCTGGCCAAACCGCCCGTACAAATCATCTGGAGCCGCCCCTACAAAAGGTTTATGTAGTAGTGGTCGTAGAGACAATTTCTTGTACAAATTTGTCTATTTTGTTTGCACAAAAACAAAATAGTATAGACAATATATCTTTGAATAGCATGCAACAGTCACACACGAGACAAGAAATAAGCTAAAATTTCATAAGAACGATCTCTTAGACTATCTCCAACGGCCTACCCATACCGATACCTAAACCCAAAATGCGTGTTTCACCTTACTTTAGCGAAAAAAATAGCCTCCAACGGAATAGGCATACCGAGGACGCAAAATGCGTGCGAGGCGAGGCGCAGCCCAAATATACGTCGCATGCTCCGGCCAATGGGTCACGCGCTGTTGACCGATTGTTGGTGCTATGCAGTTCGTGTGAGAAGGATAGTGCGTGTGGGGCCCGTGCTTGCATGCATCTGGGCGCCGCTCGTATGCTCCATTTGCTCCTGTCCATTGGTTGCTGAGCGAAAGGGAGACCAGACCCGTGGGGACCACGCCCTGCATGCACTGCTGAGAGTGAGAGGAAGCTGTCAGTGCATCTTCTTTTGCGTTTCCTGTTGGAAAACCACGAAAATAGATACGTGACCTTTTTCCACAGCGCGACACATTCTAGCCAATGAGTCTTCTATTTGGGTCAGCATCGTTGGAGATAGTCTTAATGTCACAGAAGAAAGACAGCTCCGACATTATATTATTTTAGAAGTCATTTTTCATCCAACCTACGCACGCATCGCTTGAGCCTTGAGCTTCTCGGCATCTGACAAGAACCTTTGGAACGCAACGCGCGACGAACCACCGTCCTCCCATGCCGCAGCTGCTGCCTTGCTGAGCGCCGTCACCTGCGCCCTGAGCCGCTCCCCTTCCTCGGACTCCAGCACCATCCTCACCTTAGCCTCCACCTCCCCCGCCTTGACAAGCCCTTGCTGCCATCCTGCGACCTCCCCTCCAATCCCGGCCTCCTCCACCATGAACACCTTGTTCATCTTCTGCTCCGCATATAATGGCCAACAGAGCATGGGTACACCCGCTCTAATGCCTTCCAGCACAGAGTTCCACCCACAGTGCGTCACGAACGCGCCTGTTGCTTTATGGTGGAGCACCTCCACCTGTGGCGCCCACAGCTTGAGGATGAGGCCGCGGCCGTTTATTCGGTCCAAGAATCCATCCGGCAGGAGCTCGTCGAGGTCTGGGTCGGTGCGGGGCTCGGACGGCCGCTCGGGATCGTCGCTTGGAGGAGCTCGCACCACCCACAGGAACCGGTGGCCCGAATTCTCCAGGCCGACAGCGATTTCATTCAGCTGCTCCCTGGAGTGGTTGCCGGTGCCAATGCTTCCAAAGCAGAGGTAGACGACGCTGCGCTCCGGTTGCTCGTCGAGCCACGAGAGGCACTCGTGCTTTTCTTTTTCCTTGCCAGCTTCCGCGAGCAAGGGCCCCACACAGTACACCGGCGGCGCTGCTGGGAGATGCCGAAGGTCCCCGAGAGCTTCCACCGCCCGAGTCTCCAACGACGCAAACGTGTTCACCAGGATGCCGTCTACTACTTGCGGGATCCTGCGAAACCCGTCCATCATCACCTTGTATACCTCGCTCTCCGGATCCTGGAGTACCTGCTCGACGAGGTGAGACGCCGGCATGGGTGGGACTCCATGGAAGTTGAGAGGGGTGTCTCCTAGCTCCCTGAAGCTTGGTTGGTCCTCCCTGCGAATCGTGGGAAGCTGGAGGAAGACGGCGACCGCAGAGGCATTCGTGGCGTCGAAGGAGTACGCCGGGATGCCGAGCTTCTTGGCGACGTCAAGCGCCCCCATGGACAACACGTCCACGACCACGGCTTGGACACTCCCAAGAGGCATGGCGCAGAGGAAGCCGTGGAGGAACTGGTCATAGCGGCTCACGAGGTCGAGGTACCTGAGGAGAAACTGCGCGTCATGGATGACGGTGGGAGGGTCCTCGATCCGCGGCAGCTTGTGGAAGGCGACGAGAGGCTTCGATGCTGCGACGCGGCGGACGACGGCAGCGAAGGCGGCGTCTTCTTTATCCGCATGGTCGATAAGCGCCACCACAACTGCACACCCAGCGTCCAGGAGGACGTCGGCGAGCTGCATCATGGGGACGAAGTGGCTAACGGCAAGGCCGGGGTACAAAACCACAGTCTTCTTCATCGCCTCGTCTAGTTAGATCGAAATGGGGACAGAAAAATGCTGTGGAGACGAGTAGCCAAATAAAGTTAAGAGATATATAAATCGTTGAGACGTTGATGGCTAACCCGCCAGTAGACATATAAGTAAACGACATTTAATTTGATTCTAGCTACTTTATGGTACAGCAGTGAACATATAATTGATTCTACTTTACATACAGTATAGTGGGTGTATGTGATTGATGTAAAACTTGACCAACCAGAGCATTATTGTATGCTTACGTTAGCCTTGTTTAGTTCCTCCCTTCAAATTTATATCATATCTCATTAAATGTTTGACACATGCATGGAGTATTAAATATAGACTCAAAAAATTACTAATTACATAGATTGTGACTACTCTGCGAGACGAATCTTTTAAGCTTAATTACTTCAGGATTTGACAGTAAAGTACTACAGTAAAATATGCGCTAATAGCGGGTTAATTAGGCTTAATAACACTATCCAAGATCTTGACATCCCTGCCGGTTCAAAACACTCCATCACTGTCGGATTTTAAACCGGCACAACCATACCGGCAGTGATGAGGGTTATCTATCACTGTCGGTTCCTACAAACCGGCAGTGTTCTTTAACTTCACTGCCGGTCCTTTATACAACCCGGCAGAGTTTAGTTCAACAAACGCTGTTGGTTCATGAGGCACCCGGTAGTGTACCCTCGAACATCACTGTCGGTTTGTATCTTTAGCCGACAGTGTTGTCGTAACCAGCACTGCCGATTTGGGACAAGACCCGGCAGTGATGTCTAAGCCAACGCTGCCGATTTATGGCTCAAGCCGGCAGTGCCATCTTGGCCATCACTGCCGGTTTGTTGCTAACCGGCAGTGATGGCCCGTTCGCATTTTATTATTTTATAATTTATTTTAATTTATATTTTTTCTAGAATCGGTTTCGCTTTATATATACTACGTAGACAACAGGTCCATCAATATTAAACATTATAAATGTTACAGTTCAAATGCTCTTATCAAGATCTCGATCCCTCAAAATAAAAAAGAAATTATTCGATAAGATGAAGCATGTTTCTCGGAGTTCTTACAATAATCTAGCGAGCCCCTCTGGGCCATACTGGTCCTTGAACTTCACGGATTGTGCAATGGAAAATACTTCATCTTTTTCTAATACCTCAGCTAAGATGAATTTTGCCAGCTCCGATTGCACTGCGACGATCTCCATGTCTAACAGCCTTTCGTGGTTATATTTCTTGTGCTCTCGTTCAAAAATGATGATATTCATAGAGGAATCAGTAAATTATTTTGTTGAACTATTAACAAACATAGATGAAATGGGGATTATATACACCAACTTATCTGCTTCTTCCGATTTTCCATCAATGTAGCGAAGCATTGCCCACATTACATAAAATCCGTATTCATTGTTTTCCGTCGGCTGTTTTAGGTACTTTCTCTCTATTTCGACAACCTTGAATGGGACTTGCGTCCCACCGATATGTCTTCTTCAGATACTGTGCAACATTAAAAGGAGAAACATTAGAAAGTAGTATGTGTGATTAGAAAATAATATATTATTAGGATGGCTTACTAATTCAGCACTACCACCAGTGCATCCAGATGATGAAATGGTTTTTCTTCTAGTCCCACTACACGATCAGATTTTTAGCAAGATTGACACAAATGAAAACGAAATGGTTGCTGCAATCACATAATCCTAATTATCGAATAATCTTAACGAAAAAAGAAGCATAAAATTAAAAGCCGAGAACATATACTCGCAGTTATAGGCTAGAAGTATGTGGGTTTTGTTCTTCATCTTGAATTCATCGAAAACAGCAATCAATCTCTCTTTCAGGTCTTTCACATCACATCTCTGGAGGCCTAAACATGTCTTTTCATTGACTCGCTCGGGGTTCAAGAAGGCTATGTTATCCTATTTGCTTTTTAGTATGCAAAATTTTGCTATAAACCTACATAAAATCATGGAAACTGCTCAAAAGTTAACAATTTGTGTCTCGAGAGAGTAGTTAATTGTAATATCATGCGTGTAGGGTACTTACATAGTCCACATCGTCAATATTTGTGAATCGACAGAGCGTTTCTGGTATAGCTGGAACAAGCACTCCCACTCGACATCGAACTTCTCTTCTTCAGGATAATGAAAAACATGTGACGAACGGATAATAACCTCAAAACCAAAGTCCTCCGTCTTTGTTGCTTGAGCCATGTAATATTCATGCAAATGGCGCATATATGTTGTCAATTTTTTATACTCGTCGTCGGGAACCAAAAGATTGCCCATTTCATACTTCATTAACGGTGTTCCCGTCCCTTGTACATCATAATAGATGTTCGCGACCTCTTCCATGGTTAATTCAGGGTTGTCTTCGACGTACTTCTGTATCTTCCTTAAATCTTCATTGTGTATTTCATCATCTCTTATTGTAGAGTACTTATTCTATGTTTGCCTTTTGAATTCGGACTTCAACAAACACTGAGGCAGTGAGGCACAGAGATTCAAGAAACTAACACAATCTTCCTTCGAGATGTGTGATATAAATTTTTCTTTCATCAAGTTTGTAACGGTGCCACTAAACGACCTTTTGTTTTTTTGTTGGTCCACTTTGGGAGCATTAGCGACCGAATCACAGGACCTTTTCTGCGACTACGAGGATGCCTTTGATCTTGTTTTGGGCTGAGGTGGAGGAGTAGGATGATGACGACGAGAATTATGTTTTCCCGGGACTGATGAAGATGGAGGAGGAGGAGGAGGAGGAGGAGTCTTCTCTTTTCTCGGGGCTGATGAAGATGGAGTCAAACGAGGAGGAATAGAAGGAGACCTCTGTCTTCTCGGGGTGATGGCAAGGGATGAGGAGGGGAGTGATCTCTGTTGGGAGATGGTGAGTGATCATCGTGGGTGGGCGAAGACTCGCAGTCGTCCTCATCATTAGAGGACAATTGGTGGTCAAGCTTAATGAAGCGCTTGGACCAGGCCACTTGAGAGCCCTTGTTATCACCAAGTTTTGGCCTATCTTCCGCTGCGGGGTACTTAATGTGTATCTTGTTATACTTCTTATCAAGTATTCTATCAATGGTGACGCGAGCATACCCCTATGGAATTAGGCGGCCATTAATGGTCTCGTCTCCCACAGGGCAAGCCTGGCCGAGCTCCACCTTATCCTTTGTCCATTCCTGACGGATGTACAACTTGACAATGACGGGTTCAGTGATGCCATCCACCGGATGAGGCACATTCACATCTTCTTCATCGAGCGGGGTCGATCCGCAGTTGCTACGACCCCTCAACTATGGGCTAAAGGCAGTAGGAGTAAGGTTTTGTGGTACTCCTGACCCCTTGAACAACAAAAATTGATGGACTCGTGCTTCAATAATCGCCTCAATTCATGCATCCATTCTGTCTTCCATCTCTTTTAGTCGCCTCAAACACTTTGCCTCCTGTTCCGCTCTACCCCTCGACCGGCTCCGGTAAGTGTGAGATTCTTTGAGGAATGCTAGTTTCTAAGGAACAACACCAGTTCCTCTAGTGCGACCAGGGTGCTCCTTGGTTCTAAGTGCTTGGGTGAGCACGTCTTTCTCCCTATTAGAAGTGCGAGTCCCTTGCCTCACCTCCTCAGTTACCTGGGAGATCCTCTAGATGAGTTCGCTCATGGGTGGATTTGTGGAGCTAAAGCTCCCGTCCTCGACGTTGCGTACATTCCTCCCCATATAGTATATTACCGATCTTGGCTCTCAATGGGCGGTCTCAACCTAAACGCCTTCCTCAGCAAGGTGATCCATCTTTTTAAGCTCTGCTTCAAATTCTGGCATCTTGTTGGCATAGCCACGAGAGCTGAGATGATGAGGATTCGTCGCTTTCTGCGAGTTATCCTTATTCTTCCTGCTTAGTTCTAAGTACTCCTTGGATAACCTGTATTCCTTGAAATCCTGCCAGAAGTCCTTCTGCTTGCTAAACTATCCACCATCGAAATATGGCTCCTTATTTTGGAGGACAAAATGCTTGTACAATGTCCCCTTGCAATTCTTGAAGCATGTCCCCATGATTTCTTTTGCTTTTTCTTGACTACCTCCTTGTCATACTCCATTGGGAAAGTAAAATACTCTGGAATCTTGATATCCCATATGTAATCCTTCTCACTTTCGAGAATCCTCCACGGGTCATTATCTTTCCCAATCCACTTCCTGTACCTAATTGGGATGAAGTCCCTTACAAGTAACCTGAGGATAGTCTTGTATTTGGTTAAAGCTATAGGCGGTGAGAGTGGATCCATGAATTCATCGAACTTAGTGATGTGCCAGTGTGCATTCTTACCAACAGGAATCTTTGACACGCCTTGCTTGGATCTAGCCTTCCTGCTACCCGAACCCTCTAGCTCCTCGGCCGGTGGAGGCTCCTACTAGAGACACCAAGTAAGCTATGACCCTCTTAATTGATTAGCATGTGTGGCTACATAGTCACAAGATACCAAAGTTACCTGGCCATCTTGGTCATTTTGACCTAGCTCGAGCAGGCCGGATGGGGTCCATGGCTGCTCATTCTCACCGTCCTGATTGACACCGTCACCGTTTGTCGGATCATGCGGCTCTCCCATCCCAGCGATATCAGTCACTTCTTGTTGCCGATCTGTTCTTTGACGATGGGGTAACAGGCGACAACGAGTCATGGCTATGACACGATCGTGGTTAGTTTTGGCTGTGGACAACTACTAATAGCATATGTTCATATTATATATATAATATGTTTAATGCAAAGTCTAATAATAAGTCCACATACAACAAAGTTCACCTATTGTTCTACGAAACTAAGCCTACATCAACTTCCAAATAAGAAAAGCAATGACCATAGCCATAAATAAAAGCATGACATCTTTCCAAGACCAAGGAGCAATTCTCCTAATCTTCGCATCTCTGGCGGGTGGCTTCTCTTCAATCTCCAGTGCCGGCGGATGGCTATGGTTTGCATTCATTGGACCATAGTAGGCCGGTTGCCCATGGTTTGCAAGGTAGGCCGGATGACTATAGTAGGCCCTCAAAGCTTCAGCTTCTGTATTGTATTTTTTATGCAAATTACCAGGGTAGCGATTGACTTGAGCATAGCAATCTTCCCAGGTCCGATAAATCCCAGGCACGTGACCAACATGCACTACATACCATGCCATGGTTGCCTATATATTTAAGTAAATTAGGTTCTCATTCAAACATGATTTGACTTCATTGTTTATCTAGCAATAGCCTTTCATTTATTAGAATATCACAAAATGCATAGTTCCAGCAAATATCACACTAAAAGTGGAGTTACCAAATACCAAGCACATACCACTCAACATGGCTAATTTAAACAGTTGCTTCCTAAAGGCTAGATCATGCCATCAAGTTAAGTTGCCAAGCAAAAACTAGAACTCTTAAACATTGCAATACCACAATAAGAATGGAGTTTATGTGCAGAGTAATTGTGCCATCTTATTGAACCCTCATATCTGAATGATAAATTATACAACATGATTATAAGTATATGACAGTGAATGTACATAGTTTAACCACATTAGGTACTTTTGCTAGTACTCCTGCAATGGATTGGCCTAACATTTTTTCCCCGCTAAGTAACTGCAGTTCTTCTCATAAGTTGGCTCTCAAAAAAAATTTAAACTAGCAAAGCAGGCGTAAAGGTATTGATCAAGCTTCTAGATAATTTTATACAGGATTGACAATCCCATACTTTACAGGACTTTCTAAGCATTTTTTGGCCCCTGTCGTTCTAAACTCAAACTTTTCTAATGCATCCAAATTTACTTCAACTACAAACAGGTTACAATTGCTACACCACTAGCTACCGCTGCAGTGCTCGTTCAGTAGCTCATTACTAACAAACAGAATAGAGCTAACAAAAAACAGCAATGAGAGTGACATTGCCAAAATTAGGACGATGTACACTGAGGTCAGCGGTACAGATAAACAGATCACACCGGCATGATCAGTTCCACACTACTAAACCATGATACTATCATTTTGCCTTGAAACCCTCCCAATGCCCACCCCTAAAGTCCCATTGGCCCCAACACGCCAAATGCCACATGGATCACTAGTCAATGCAGGAGAGGACCTACCAAATCCTGGCCGCCGCCACCACGCACTCACCGTGGGGCATTTCATCAAACACATAGTGGGTAGTGAGCCACACACTCACCGTGAGGGGTGAGGAAGCAACTGTCCGTGCACTCCTAAAGACCTCGGCGGTGGGAGTGCAGGTGTGGAGGAGGAGAGGCACGGCCGGCGTCATGGATGAGGAACGAGGGCACAGACGGCGCGGTGCTCTAGCGTGGGGTGGTGGATGACATCGCGGGTGCTGGCACGGGACTAACGGGGACGTATCGAGGGGACGCACGGGCGTCGACATCGAAGAAGAGGAGCGTGGGGCTAGGAATGGCGGTGCGGGAGGCGGTGGTGCCCATAGGCGCGGGGTGGTGCTCCAGCGGCGCGGGGGAAGGGGTTGGCGTGGGGTTGAAATGACTTTGAAAAATTTCACACCGTGCCTTGCTTTTATCCCAATGGTTCATCTCTGCCTGTTGCAAGGTCTAAACCGACAGTGATGAGGCTACATCACTGCCGGGCCATACCTGGACCCAATAGTGATGGGGGTGCAGTGGTTACGAGTTAAGTAGCATATATTTTCCCTTTCTTTCGAAATCCTTCTACTGGCTCAATGGTTAAGACCGCGCAATATAGCCCCTAAGACCCGTGTTTGAGTCCTGGGTGGCCTAATTTTTTTGGTTTAATTTTACAAATTATTAAGTGCTCTAAATGGTCAAAAAGAAAAAATAAAATTAGCCTAGACACAGCTCCTATACTAGCGCAGCGGTTAAGACTCACAACTCTGGTCCTCGAGACCCGAGTTCGAACCCGAGGGTTGGCATAATTTTTTTAATTTTTTTATAAATCACTGCCGGTTTTCAAAATGAACCGACATTGATAACCAGCATCACTGTCGGTTTCTTTCCATCATTGTCGATTTTTTTGAAATCGACAGTGATGTTTATATATATATATATATATATATATTGCTTTTATATACTGAATAAATAGAAGCATGTGTATTCCTATGTCAAAATGGCTTAAAATTTTTTTGGCAAGTATGTACACCCAAATTAAGACCCCACATAGGATCGTAGGTTTTTATGATCTGCTTTTTTATTTATTATATTTTTCTGTGTGCTGAATGAGACAAAAGAGGGTGAATTTCATCTTGGACCCAATAGATTTTTTCATCGACCTCCACAAAATTCTTGTCCCTAGGGCACATGAGAGTCTGTGTGTAAAAGTTTGGCACTATTTTGGATCTTTTCGAGGGTAGACTCCGTTCAACCTATAATTAATTTATGACGACGCGTGGAAATTCAATTAAACCTTAGAAAGTAGCAAACCATCTCCAAAAAATCCCAAACTTGGCGTTTCCTTCTCCCGTGGTATGTGCAAGCCTAAGAAAAAGTTTGAGACCAATACGACACCGGAATGCATATGAATCACAGAAACCTTTATAATCTATGTGTATTGTCAAGGTTCGATAAAAGGGCTCATGCACCTCCGTGAAGCATGTATACTCCGCCTATGTCGAAATGGCTTGAAATTTTTTTAGCAAGCATGTATACCCAAATTAAGGTCCCACACAAGATCTTAGGTTTTTCTGATCATTTTTTATTAATAGATTTTTCTCTGTGCTGAATCAGACAAAAGAGGGTGAATTACATCATGGACCCAATAGATTTTTTCATCGACCTCCACAAAATTCTGATCCCTAGGGCACATGAGACTCTGTGTAAAAGTTTGGCATCATTGCAGATCTTTTCGTGGGTAGACTCAACTCAACCCATAATTAATCGTTTCGTCGCGCGGAAATTTAATTAAACCTCAGAAAATAGCAAATCATCTCCGAAAAATCCCAACTTGGTGTTTCCTTCACCTATGGCACGTGCAAGCCTGAGAATAATTTTGAGACCAATGCAACACCGGAATATAGATTTCTAGTTGCCCAACAAATGTTACACAAATTACATGCATAACAATAATTAAACACATAAACCGTACAAATTAAAATTAGAACCCAATTAAACTACAACCTTGCAAACCTAGCTAAATAAACATTAATTACTATCAGAATCACTGTCGGGATTGATTGGACCACGCACACTAACATGCCTCTGTAGCCATAGATGGTAATTGATGTCACGAATTATGTATCCGCTTGTCTCAATGAAGGTCAATGCCCATATGAGTGCACTCTCTCGTGCCTCACAATACCAAAAGAATGGTCGGACATAGATGTAATCTACTGAACAACCACTGCCCCTGTTAGTAATCCTTATGCAGTACTAGCATCCTTCTATAGTGAGCTGGCCGAGGTTTCCATTGCAGAAGTCCCAATCATACCCAAGGTGCTCCGTAGCTTGGTCTAGAATGGCCCACATTCCACATGCAGCATAGGTAAGGTCTTGAAGTGCGAGAAATCAAGCACATAATAGCAAACACATCAAAGTGCCTCTAAATAGAAGCGCACGGCATTGAATTGGACACTTATCACGTCCGGGCTCTGTCTTCCCATCTCGTGGATAAGGTTCTAATGATTTGCACCCCTCAAAGGGATGCAAAAATTGAGTTCACACGTCCATATCCGATCACTTGCATTAGATGCCATGTTCTCGACGCTGTCTGAGATAAAAACTAGCTAAGTACTGTTTGCAGCCAATCTATTGGGGATATAGTCTGCAACATATATATATGCAACAATAATATTAAACTAATTACACTTATTTGTTAGCATAAAAATAGAAGATGTTGGAAAATATTTCATACAATAGCTGGAACAGGGAATCTTGGAATGGCCACATTAGGAGCGAATGGCTTATCGCCAGGGTGGAAACCTGGTTCTTGTAGTGGGGGAGGTCCGTTGTTCATATCGCTTGATCGATAAAATGCAAAAAAATATGAACATAAAATATATGCACAAAAAATTCTTCTAAGTAAAATGTGGCAACATAATTAAATATAGATCGAATGCAAGGAATAAGAATATATATAAATGTAGAATGCAAAGAAACATGAATATAAATATAGATCAAATGAATATAGATAGAATATTGAAGAAGACAACATATCAATACCAATGAAAAATGCAGGCGCCATGACCAAATCACGTAGAGAGAGAGTGGATTTCTTGAGAAGTGAGAGTGAAACATGAGAAATGAGAGTGTGAGAGTTCGTGGGTGGGTGGGATCGATGTATATGGTTAGCAGTTTGTTTTATATAGAGGGCATGGAAATCACTGTCGGTTTTCAGTTACAACCGACAGTGAAAGTGAATATCACTGTCGGTTTTTAAATAGAACTGACAGTGAAAGTGGATATCACTGCCGGTTTTTAAATAGAACCGACAGTGAAGGTGCATATATGTAAAGAACCATGGGAAATTTTAACAACAACGATATATTTATTTAGATAGAGTACAGAAATACATCAAAAAATAACAAAAATATTAGAAATAAATTACATATACAATAACAAAGACCTTACACTAAAATTACATATACGATAACAAAGACCTATTTGCGTATAGGTCAATGTTACAATCAATGTGTATCAATACATTATAATTTAACCACCTCAGTAGCATTCTTCTAGCACCAACTAGGGTCAAACAGCAGCGCCGAGGTGGTCTACGACCTATACCAGTTGGAGATGACAAGGTGGCATCGATCAATCCATGTCTCTGTTGTACATGGCCTTTTTCTCAGTACAGTCCATAGCAGAGCACACCGGATTCATCTCGGCACCACACCGATGAACCAATGCCGCTCCGGAACAGGAAATTGCCCAGAGCACACCAGGTAGGCCAAGCACAGAGGATGCCATGTCTCTCTAGACATACAGTCTAGAGCACAACATAGCGGATGGCTCTGTGAACCTCACGGCGTCTCCAATCTTTGGCGTTGCTCTATCTTCAAGTAGCACACTTCTAGTACCTCTTGTGTGCACCATTTTGGTGGACTACGACGCATAACGACGGGTGCTAGTTTGTTGTGAGAGGAAAACACTGTATCATGGCTGATAAGCCCTGGCTAAAACCAATAAGCCGTGGAGAGGCTCCCTAGCAGGGCGCCATTTTATAGGCTAGCTATCGTGGTAGGTGGGAGCAGTGCTCCTGCTATGGTGATCAGCGGGAGCACTGCTGGCCCATGGAGGAATATTCTTATCACTGTCGGTTTTGATAAAAAATCGGCAGTGATAGGGTTCACTAGTGCTGGTTTTTAGAACCGGCAGTGATTCCATGTATCACTATCGGTTTTGATGAAAATCGACAGTGATAGGCCTGGCACAGCAGCCACCGTTGCTGCAGGCACTTAGATTTTATTTTTTTGAAATCAGAGCCACTGCCGCGGGCTCTGGATAAAAAAAATAAAAAAAATTTGTCCCGCCTGGGTGTTGAACCAAGGGAGCGAGAAAGAGGGATTAGTGGCTTAACCGCTGCATTAAAGGAGGATTTACGTTAGGAAACATTTTGTTATCATTTTTATAGTTTAAGTTGTGGTTCATTTCATTCCGTAAAAATATAAAAAAAGTTTGTCGCACCTAGGATTTGAACCAAGGGCGCGGGCTTCACAGTACCTGGCTTTTACCGCTGCGCTATGATAGGGACTATGTCAAGGTGCATTTTCTTTTTTGTTTTATCCTCTGAACGGGAGTTAATTAATTCAAGGTCCAGATTATAGGGTCTTAACCATTGTGCTAGCATTAGGGATTACATTAGTTTAGGTTATGTTTTTTCTTTTATCCGTTTAGTGCATGTAAATACATATAATTTATTGTAAAATAATACAAATATTTGTGTCTCGATTATTTAATTCCGTGATAATTAATTAATGGTCTATAATTATCAAATAATAGTATTTCTGAATATCATCTCAATATTTGATTACATAGCCAATTATTTAATTTTAGAGAAGCACACAAAATATAAATTAGATTACATAGTTGGTGAACAATGTCCGAATAATGATTACATAGTTAACGATAACATAACTATCTTTAGGTGCATCAACAATGAGGGCCTCATTGTGATCAAGCCGTACGTAAGCAAGTTCGTCACCCTCTTGAAGGATAGGTAGGGGTATGTTTGCCCCGAATGGAGGCATTTCCTGATAGCCCCTGTAGTCTTCTTCGTCCATCACTCCATCGACACCGACAATCTTCCTTTTCTCTTCTAGGACTACTTTTAGCCTTCCTTTTGTCTTATTGTCCCTTGTATAGAAGACTTGCATAACATCTCTTGCAAGGACGAATGGGTCATCTCTGTATGCGGTCTTAGTGAGATCAACGATAGTGAACCCTTCGCTGTCAGTGTTGATTTCCTCGAGCCTGACCCAAAGAGCTGCCTTCAATGGACCGTAGGCTAGCTCCCATATCTCCTCTATGAAACCATAGTATGTCGCCTGCACGTTGTTGTTTTTGTCGTGAGCATCAAAACGAACACCATAATTTTGGTATGTACTCTTTCCATCTTACTTTTTTGTGTAAAATGTGAATCCAT
The DNA here is from genome assembly GCA_904845875.1 of Miscanthus lutarioriparius. Lineage (NCBI taxonomy): Eukaryota > Viridiplantae > Streptophyta > Magnoliopsida > Poales > Poaceae > Miscanthus > Miscanthus lutarioriparius. The sequence goes on along the minus strand of CAJGYO010000017.1, from coordinate 55,150,963 downwards.
TGATCTCATACCCTTGGTACTTAAGATATGTACTCGAATGTCCCAAGGCTAAGGCATCCAGTTGATTACCCAACTTTATTCCAAGCAAGCAGCATCGCAACTAGTTGATAAATTCCTCCTTATGTTTTTTATCCAGCCAAGCCTGTGACCTGCTCGGATACAGAGTTTGCAGCAATTGCCTGTGCTCATCAATGTATGGCATCACACCCTTGCTTGCTGGAGAACAGCGAACTATGCCTATCTAAAAGAAATAGGGTCGTCTACTATAACAGATTTCTCCTCGATCGTTCCTTTGCCACGTAGTCTTCCCTCGTGATGAGATTCTAGAACTCCGACCCTTTTGATGCCTAGATAATATGTGCAGAACTCAATGGCCTCCTCCATTGACCATCCTTCCACCATGTCCCCTTCTGGCCTGAATTTATTCCTAACATACCTCCTAAAAACTTTCATCAATCTTTCAAAAGGGAACATCTGATGCAGGTACAATGGGCCAAGGGCTCTAATTTGGTCAACAAGATGAATGAGAAGATGCAATGAGATATCAAAGTAAGTCGGCAGGAAATGCATCTCAAGCCTAACGAGAGTTTCGGCTATGTCCCACTGTAGCTACTCTAGCATGGACACATCAATGACCTTTTTTGAGATCGCGTTGAAGAATGAGCACAGCTTTATGATTGGGGCGCGGACCTTTGGGGGGAGGATACCACGCAGGGCAACACAGAGCAGTTGAGTCATAATGACATGATAGTCATGGGCCTTCATAGGGCCATAGTTGAACTTGAGTTCTCTCATATTCACTAGCCTCTTCGGGTTCGCATAGTAGCCCATTGGGACTTTGAGTTCATTGAAGAAAGAAATAAGTGCACGTTTTTCTTCCTTCTTCAATGTCCAAGACACAATCGGAAGTTCGAACTGGCCATTCTCTAGCTCCACGGGATGTAGCTCCTTTCTGATTCCCAAGTGTTGCATGTCTAGGCATGTGGCTAGTGAATCCTTCGATGTCCCCCCGGTGTCCATCAATGTGTTAAGCGTGTTAGCGCACACGTTTTTAGTGATGTGCATGGGATCAAGATAGTGGCGTACACTAAAAAATGGGCAGTAAGGTAGTTTTCAGAAAACTGATTTTTTTCTTCCAAACGCTCCCATCAGGCGCTGCTACTGCATTATCCCCCTTCCCAAGGACAACCTCTAATTTCTTGAGTTCTCAAAGTATCGCAGACCAGTCTCGATATTTTGGAGCTAAGCGTTTCTCAATAGTACCGTTGAAATCTTTTCTGTTCCTACGGTAAGGGTGATCCTTAGGTAGGAACCTATGGTGTCCCATATAAACTATCTTTGAGTTATTTGGCAGATTTACCGCATCGGTGTCCTCCAAGCATTCGACACATCTAGTTTATCCTTTTGTCTTCTCTTCGGACAACAAACCTCGACCTGGCAGGTTGGTGATTGTAGCGATAAGTACTTCCTTGATCGTGACATGTTCCTTTTTGTACTCGTCCCAAACATCCGGCACACCCTGCCTTGAATGGCTCCCGGTCAAGCTCCAATTTTAGAGTTTTCCCGTCGCCGTGCCGATAAGGCCTCGTTTGTCCGTGGGTGTGAGCAGCTCTCCCATCGATAATCCTGAGCCAATTCACCTACACCCCTAGCATCGCCTTGACTCCCTCTCCACCTTGTGCGCCTTAGTTAAACCGCTATCGCCTTCCCTTTCATTGCTGATGTGACCATGCCACCGCGGTGCACCGCTACACGGCTTGGCAACACATGGACAGCCTTCCTCCATCACCTTCCGCCCCAACTGTCACCTCGGACTGGTCCATGGTAGCCTCCTGATGCTCACACGCTAACCGAGTAGGTCTGTAGCTGCCCTAGCTCACCGGAACAGTGGCGCCACCGTCACGGATGGCCGCACGCCGCTGCAGCCTTTCCCAGCCAGTCGTGTCACCCTACACCGCTGCTTAGCGTAGCCGCTCAGGTCAGAGATGGTGATCAACCCGTTAGGTGGGCCCACGCAGGTACCAGGTGGCCGGCGTAGGCGCTCAATGTCGCCGCTCATTACGCCGCCGTGCACTGAGTCACCGAGGGCGCACGCGGGTGAATTAGGGAAAGGCCAGGGGTTAAGTGAGAAGTTCTAAGAGAGTGGGAAATAGTATTAGTACTTAGTTGTAATTCGGGAGAAGTGCGAGGTCTATTTTGCAAAAACGCTAGCGCGCGCGGGCTCCCCGCCGTGGGTCGACCTGTGTGCGTGGGCTGCTCCTGCGGGCCGCGTCCTCGTGGTTGTGGGCCGCGCTGGTGAATTTGTTTTCCTTTTATTAGAAAATAGAAATAGCCTTATATTTTAGTTTCTGAGCTAAACTTTGATAATTAACAACAATTCATATAGGTGTCCAAAAATTGTGAAATAAATTTTGTTGGACTCCTAAAATTATTCTCTATCTGTTGGTGTATTTACTTTGTGCAAATATATGTTGACTTTAGGAGCCATTAAATTAATTAAGGATGCTTAATATTATTAGTTTAAATATTGTGGGAATTTTTGTGGCAAAATGGTGATAGCTTGAGCTTTGAAAATTTTGCAGTAGCTTCATTGTATTATTATGTGCTTCCTATAATTTTTGTAGCCCTAGAATAGGCTAAGCACTATGTTAGTTAGGTGCCCCTTGTTGTAATATAAGTTAAATCGCTAATAAGAGTAAGATCACATTTTAGTTGCTAAGATAATACCTGTTAGATGAATCCATACCTGTTTTGGTGGAAATGATAGGTAGCTAGTATCTTAGCCATTAGAGCTAGCTTAGTGGCTTAGTAGATGTATTCTTATTTTAAGAATTGTTGTTGCCTTAATATTAAGGGTTGCATCGTCATTGCATGCATGTAGAGAATGAGTTAGTCGACCACTGGAGAGCGGGAGAACAAGGAGGTGATCGAGAAGTACGAGGAGAAGGTTATCGTACAGGAGGAAGCCTCGGAGCCACCGACGACTGACTTAGCTGACACCTCGCCTACCCAAGGCAAGCCTCGATGCATAACCCTTATTTTGAATAATCACTGGATATATATATGTGATGTGCATTTATGTTACATGATTTATATTGAAACTACATGCATAGATAAACCTACCTATGAGTCCTACTAGCATAGGTTGAGTAGCTGCTATGCTTAGGCTATCAGTAGCGTGAGTAACCTGTTGTTACTCACAATAGATGATTATTATTATTACTCTCATAATAAAATGGTGAAAGGAAATGGAGACCGGGCAGGGATATGGTACGGCTATTGGTGGGTGTAATAGGTTGTGTCCCGCGGCCAATGGGGCATAGCTTGGTTACACGATTTTCCCTGTCTGTGTCGGTTAAGGACCGTCCATTGATGTGGATGGTAGTCAGGTCACAGACTTATTATCCTGAGCGCATACTTGCTTATGGGAGCGGGAAGGCTCATTGCTCTCTTGTTGTGGGTTTCGGCTCTTTTCAGACCGACTGATTGGAGATGGGGATGGTGGAGGTCTAAGCACCACACTAAGTCTGGGACTCAGGAATGGAGGCTTGGAGTCCAAGTTTGGATGGGGACCTGGACCCCTTGATAGGAGAGTGGTGGGTTGGTCTTGCTTGTGCCTGGGGTACAAGCGGAGCGTGTGTTTTGGGGTACCCAGCTGGAATACATTGGTTCGCGAATCGTCATGTGATACGGTACAACTTGGCTATGGTCTAGCACCGTAGTAAAATTTGGAAGATGAAAGGGGATGAATGGATCTAATGGCTCAACTCTTGCTTGAAAGTAGAACAGGTGCTTACATCGAATGGTTAGCTAATGAACTAATCATGACTGCTAATGAAACACATACATAAGGATTCACTACTAGTAATGCTTTTCGCAAAAAGGAAACCCAGCAAACCATAAAGCTTATCATATTCTTTGGAGTCGGGAAATTATTCCCACTAGTCGGGTAAGTCTTGCGAGTATATTGTGTACTCAAGGTTTATTTACCCCTGTTGCAGGTGCAGCTTGAGGAGTGGCTGTTGTGTGGAGGATTCTTCTGGTGGGCACAGACGGATCCTTGCATCTTATCGTTAGATGTTTATTTTAATTTTGTTGTTTAAATTCCGCACTCTGAACTTGGTATTGTAATAATTATTTCCGAGAACTCTTGTTGTATGAAATGGACTAAGTATTGTAAACGCGTTCTCATTATTGGATTCTGGATGAAAAACGTGGATTGTTTGAGTTCTTCCTTGAGGTGTGCTCGATGGAACCGCCTGGTGTAGCTTACTTTCGAGCTGCTTAGTGTCTAGTGGAAGACAAGCGCCTCCAAAGATGTGTTATTTTAGGCGGTTCTGCCACACAACCACTTGAAAAGAGTGATTCACCTCTCTAATTGGAAAGTCGTTCTCCCGAACAAAACTCTCATGTATGAATGAATATTGAGATGCTTCAGAATTAATATTCAACTTACCCACTATCACTTGCTCATCAACGGTGGCTTCTTTAGCAGTTACATAGTTGAGGTGACCTTTCTTGGGAACTTGATTCCCTCATTGTTGTGGTGGTGCAGGTGCGCGAGGAGCATTTGCGCTCCTTGCATCTTCCTGTATGGGCAGTCATGTGCATAGTAACCATCACCATGGCATTCATAGCAAGTCCCAGTGAAGTTGCACCCAGTAGGTGTGGGTGCATGCTGTTGAGACTGTCGTGGTGCAATCCACATCGGTCTTGGAGGTGGAAAGCTTGGGATTCATGGGGGTTGCATCGCCATCCTTGCCTTCGAGGTAGGGCTTCCTCCTTGAGACGAGGAACCCGCCCCGATGACGTCACCTGCTACGACTACTCAAGCACTACTCATCATGACTCTCTTGACCTGTCACCATCTTCCACTGCGGCGCTCGATCTCTCGTCGGGGTTCTCGACCTGCCGTCGTTTGCTGCTATCGTGCTTGACCTCTCGTCATGGCTCTCCACCTACCGTCGTCTTCCGTTTTGGCATTCGACCTCTCATCACGGCTCTCGACCTTCTATCGTCTCCTGGTGTGGCGTTCACGATCATGATAGCACTCCACATGCATCATCAACATCCCTCGACGGTCACTCGAGCACATAGTCGACATCCATGGATTTGGGGTGGAATTACACATGCTTCCTGTTTGATTGGATAGATGGGATGAGGTATTTTTTGTTTGGTCGGATGGATGAGTGATTGAATGAGATAAGAATAGTTGAGTAATTATATATATTATTTAAAAAATAAGAAAACTAATTGTACATTAATAAATATGCACTAACTCTAAATTTATCCTAATAATCACTACTTAAACATTAAATATGTGACTTAGCACTACCACGACCTAATTGGCACACTAGACGTACACTAATCACCGTATTACCACTTATTAAAATTAAATCTGGTCATCATAATTACTAAGTAATAATATAACATTCTAATAATCTTTAATTTATTATTTATTAATGACAGAGATTAGAAAACTTTGTTGAGCTTGTCTGGCAATTATTTTATGGCAAGGATATCCCGTATCTGAAAGAATATTCTCCTACCAGGATATCTATATCTAGCTCGCTCGTGAGCTAACATTACCTGTCTATGGATGGCAATATTCTACCCAAAGATATCCATCCAAATAAACTTTGGAAGACCTGATTTGCTCCCTATTCTTAAATGACATTGCAATACACCCGTTCTTTAGGAAAAGCCTGCAAATACTTCCTAAACAAACCAAAAAAATATACATGAACAGCTAACAACCTGTTGCTTAAGAATGGGGATTGTGCTCCAATGGATATCCGCGGTTCCCCACTTGGCCACTTCTCCTCTAACTCAACTCAAAATAACTAATTAGACGATTTTCCCCTCATTTTCATAAGTTATACTAGAGGAGATCCGTGGATCGCTCCACCTCCTTCCTTAATACTATCACCATACTTGTTTAGCTTCAGTATCTATGACAACTGCCCAACACATTTCTATAAACAAACGGGGCGTTTGACACAGATTTTATACCCGCTTTTAAAGTTGTTTTCTAGCTTTGAATAACCAAAGCGGTACTTCTCTTTCAGCTTCAATTTGAAGTCCCAGAAAAAATGACTATCACTTGGGGGTGCGTGCGTTGAAGCAAAGGGCCCCTTTGGTAGGGATTCTACACCAGCTCCTGGAGCTGTTTTTTGGCTCCTGCTGCCAAAGGGGTACAGGCCGGGGTGCTCCCACGAAGAATCCCTGTATTTTGCGCTCTCACAGACGAGTGAGGTCCATCGGAGCCAAAAAAAACGAGCTTCCACCGGCTCCTGTGTCAGACTCAGCAGACATGGTACCCCTTTGCCCCTAAAGTTCTCAAGAAATTACAGCAATCCGCCATTGTCTCCCCACCAAGCCTTATCTCTTTCTGCATCACGGACTGAAGGCCGCACGGACTGGAGGTGAGCTCCATCCGCCTCCTCCATGGACGCACTGCAGCACGAGAGGCAAGATGGCAACGGGGTTCTGGAGACCGACAGATCCGGTGGCGGTGAAGATGGATCCATGGGTGCGGCGGGCTCGGGAGGAGCAACGGCTGGAGGCTTCTCCGCTCTCCTCGCGGGTGCTGCAGGCGGCGCCGTGGGCACCGGCCCCGTCGGCTGGCCGCCAGGCGTGACCCTGGGCGGCGTCCGAGGAGGTGGCGCGTGGGCTGGCGCACAGCCTGGTTGGCTGGCACTGACCCCGAGCGTTGGTGCGTGGCCGGGCGGCGGCTTCTGGCAGGGACCGGCCCCGCCCGGTGGCGCGTGGCCAGGCTCGACCCTAGGCGCGTTGCCGAGGGCGGCCGTAGGTGGCGGCCCGTGGCCGGGCGCGCCCGCAGGCGGCGTTGCAACCCAAGCGGCGATGAAGAAACCAGTCTGCGCCCTTCGTTTTCTGGTCCGTATTCAGGTGTGTCGACCGCTGTTCGTGGCAGTGGTAGCTGGGATTGGCCGGATTTTTATGCGCAAGCTGCCGCAACTTTTCGGCCGGATTGGAGGACAACTGAAGATCCTAGAGGTGTTCGTGAGGAGATTGGCGGCACATCACAGGCTCGTGGTGCCTCTGCTCGGCGACGAGGTGGGACAAGTAGCCGTGCACAGAGGCCGCCAGTTCCTGTTGCCCATGGATCTGACACCGTTGATCTCACTAATTCAAGGTATACACCTGCATCGTGTAGTAGTAGTCGTATTCCTTTTGTACAGATCATTTATGCATGTTTAGTATGGTAGTATATATTCTGTAACTTTTAGCTTTAATGATGAAAATATTTGCATAGTCGTAATAAGTACCTTGCCACCATCTTATGAACATATTTTGCGCACAACAGTGAGGCTGTTTGGGATGATGACAATACTAGTATATTGTGTGACATTTTTGCCGATGAAGTTCTGAAAAGGAACCGTGAGAACACTCATTTGAGTAAGACCGGGTATAAGAATGTAATACAAAGGTTCAAAGATCGGACTGGGATTCAGTACAATAAAAGGCAATTCAAGAATAAATGGGAGAAATTGAAAGGCGAATATAATGTTTGGAAGAAGCTTGCCAACAAACAGGCATTGGATGGGATGCAGGGAAAAAAATATTGAAATGCCAGAGAGTTGGTGGAAGCATATGTCAAAAGTAAGTGCCTTTGTAACATTTGATGACCTCTGACTGTGCACCCAATAATTATTTTGCGTTTTGTGAATTAGGAAATCAAGGGTTGCATGCGGTTCAGGCACAGAGGCCTCCAGAATGAAGACAAGTTGGAAATTATGTTTGAAGATCTTCGTAACACAGGAGATGATGCATGGTGTGCCTCTAGTGGTGTACCACCTTCCCAAGTGAGCCCGTCATGCGAGGATTCGGCCATCAATGCTGATGAAGAAGGTGAAGAGAAAATCGATGATGACAGTGAACCGGAGGCGGTGACACCAACTAGTGTGACTGGAAAGAGAAGCGGAGGGGCAGTTACCAACAAAGGAAAGAAACCTAAGACAACTACAGGTCATTGGTTCCAAGAACAGATGGGCAAAATTATTGAGATGAATGAGAGGACAACTGTTTCTTGTGAGTCCATTGCAAAGAGGGAGGAAAACCCTGCATGTTCCATACAGGAAGTCATGGCCTTAGTCAAGGAGTGTGGTGCTGTTCCAAGAACAAATGAGCATTTCACTGCTACCATACTTTTTACCAAGAAGGCCGAGAGAGAGATGTTCATGACTTTGGGGACTCCCGAGGATAGGTTTGATTGGTTGATGAGGAGACATGAGTGGATGACTAGAAATGATGTCCCCAAGTAGAGCATAGCTTCCATTTATGTTGCAGGACCATCTATCCTTCTATTTATATTGCAGGACCATGTATCCTTCCATTTATGTTTCATTTGTTTGCTCCAGTTGTAATGATTTGAGTACTAAGACAATGTTTTATTTGTTTGCTACAATTGTAATGATTTGAGTACTAAGACCATGCATCCTTTGTTTGCTACAATTGTACAGATCTGATTGTTCTGGTTCTGACACGGATGACAGTGGTTCTGATGATTATGAGCAGATTTCAAAGGCTATGTCATTGTTCCGTTCCAATCAAAATAATGTATTTGCTACTGCCCTTATTGCTGCCAAGTACTACATGACTTATCTTGACAAAAATGAAGCTAGAACTTCTGCACAGTCTGGATTTGCATGGACTATGGAGATACTGGCGACTCCAGGAGGAAGTGAAAAAATGTTCAGAATGAGTGCGACATTGTTCTATCAGCTGCATGACTTGTTAGTGAGTAAATATGGTCTCCAATCATCTATTCACATGAATACCATAGAATCTCTTGCTATTTTTCTGGTAGTTTGTGGGCATGGTATGTCCAATAGTGCTCTACATGGTATATTCAAGCATTCTGGAGAGACAATTAGTCGAAAATTTGAGGATGTGTTGATCTGTTTGGTGTCCATGTCTGAGCACTACATCAGGCCGATCGATCCAAATTTCCCAACCACTCACTCTAGGATCACTAATGATTGAAGGATGATGCCACATTTTAAAGATTGCATTGGAGCACTAGATGGTACTCACATCTCAGCAACACCTCCTCCGAATGACCTCATAAGATACATTGCTCGAAGTAACAAACCGACACAAAATGTTCTTGCTATTGTTGATTTTGACATGCGGTTCACATATGCATCTATTGGGCAGCCAGGATCGATGCATGACACTAGTGTGCTCTTTCATGCACTTAAGAATGATCATGACATATTTCCACACCCTCCCAAAGGTATGCACAGATGGATCCTAGTTTTTTCGTAATTGATTTCAAATTAATTTACATGCAGCTCATAATATCTCCAAATTTTCCACATTTGTATTCAGGGATATCCAAATAGACCTGGATACTTAGCACCATATAAGGGTCAAAGGTATCATGTGCCAGACTGGAGGAAGGGTCCTTCTCCAAGTGGTGAGCAAGAGTTGTTTAACTATTTTCATTCAAGTATTGGGAATGTGGTGGAGCGCTCATTTGGTGTGTGGAAAATAAAGTGGAGAATCCTTCTCAAAATGCCGAGTTACCCAATCAAGAAGCAAAAGATGATCGTTGCTGCAACCATGTGTCTACATAACTTCATTCGTGAGAACAGTGTGGATGACAAACTTTTTAGTAAATGTGACCGTAATCCAGATTATGTGCCCACTATACCTTCACGGTACAGCAAGTATGTTCCTATCAGAAATATTGGTGATACGTCAACTTCAGAATCGAGTGACAGGAACATGGATAAATTTCGAGATGACCTTGCAAGAGCAATCTACCAATCTAGATCATGAGCATGTGTGTTTGGTTGTACCAAGAATTCTGGTGTCCATATGTCAACTTTTGTTAACACGCCTGTAATAGGTGGGCCATGACTTTGCAATATAAACAAGCCACTAATTATTGCTTGTCAATAGTTTGTATTTTTTTTAATTTAAAAACACTGAAATATAAATACATCTGCAAGCACGTAACAAACATGGCGAGCTATTCATGCAGGGGCATATTCGACATTGTTCCAATCTTAGCCATTCATAACAGACACATGGAGCTGTTCAGCCAAACGGTTTCCCAAAATAGCTCCAGCTCCACCAGAGAATCTGCTCCAGCACAAGATCCAGAGCCAGAACTGTTTTTGAGGAGCTGGAGCCCTACCAAACGGGCCCTAAAAGAAACCAACTTGCACCCGCTTCACGAGCTGACGCACGGAGGCTCTCACGTTATTCATTTTTCCTACCACGTTTAGTTGGTTTACCAAACAGTTCACCAATATAACTTTAGCTCTATTAGTAAAGTTGCTCATTCAATCAAAGCCATCAAAAGCTACTTTACCACTGGGGCGGAGCTGTGCCAAATAAGCCTAAAAGTAGCCTTTTTGTTTTCCTTTTAATCTTAAGCAATGTACATGCACTCTTTGCATACATACATGTAACAAAAGAATAACAAATGGTATGTACAACCGAAAATTGTTACCATCAATAATGCAATGAACAGAAAAAAAACGAAGTAATCTGCTAATTAACCTAACAGCAAAAAAGATCACTGGCCTGTCAGTAAACAGCCTGGCCAGTTTAGTTATTCTTCTGATCGCCTAGTGAAACAATGAAACAAGACTGATCGCCTAGTGAAACAATGAAACAAGAACAGAGTTGCTCACTGCAACCTGCTCCTCTTGAAGTCAGGCAGCGTGAGGGACACCGCCGTCTGAGGCTGGAATCCGACGGAAGCGAGCCTCGGAGACAGGATCATCGCCGGGCTGGGCCGCGGCGAAGGAACCGGGTCCCTCTTCCTCGACGGCGAGCCGGTGAGCCTCGGCGAGAGATTGACGTGCTCCAGCGCCCTGGACTGGAGGTCCTGCGGGTAGTCCCGGACGCACCGGATGCGGGGGCCCGTGCCCGTCGACCACCGGCACGTCAAGTGGTTCTTGCCGAGGTCAGCACCAGCAGCAGCACTCGACGGTGTCAGAGGCACCTCGTGCTGCTGCGCCTCCTCTTCGGTGTCGATGTCGGTGTGAGCGTGGGTGTCGGTGTCGTCCTCCTCTGCTTCACTCGTGTTGCCGTCACGGATTGCCTGGTGAACGTCGCCGTCAGCCGCCTCGGATTCGCTCGTATGTTCATCCATGGCTGCAGAGTCCGTGTTGTGTTCTGCTCCGTCAGTGCCGTTCGAGACGGCGGCGTTGGGCTGAGCGTCAGGTTTGCTCAGCAAGGGGTACTCATCGTCTTTGTCAAGTGGGCATTTCTGAAGGAGCGCATAACAGTAACACCCATATGTCAGTTCTGAATCTTGCAGTGATCATTGACACTGTTTATGAAGAAACTATCAAGTGATTATTTGCTTACATTTACCTTGACATGTGTGAGGTCGACACCGTTCTCCTCAAGGTAGCGGATGAAGTCTTTGAAGTTCTCTTCAGTTGGAAGGTAGTGACCACTGTACGGCCATATAGCCTGAAGAAATACAAGCAACGCCGTCAGTTACTTTAATTTTCTGAATGGGCAGCGCCATTTTCCATCGTACGATCGAAACAAAGGTTTCAGTTTCAATATGATTGTATGAAGTTTGAACATACCTTGAGGATTCCTTCTTTGACGACCAATCTTCCGGCAGATGTTATGGCTCCACCAGCTAAGAAACTCGAGTGCTGAAATGAGCCTTTCTTCTTCTGCGCTCATAGACCAAACAAGAACTTCAGAACTAATGCAGGAAGCAATGTTAGTTTTATCTCTAAACAAGAACGAATTTGGTAAATTGCATTCGTCGCCGTGTAGGAGCAAATACAAAGTGCAATCTGGTTAACTGAAATTTGTGTCTACCTGTCCAACATAGAGTGCCTTGGTGGTGCTGAGGACAAAAATCCACTTGGAATCATCCAAAGTTTGCACAAGAGCTCCATTTTTCTTATACACAAGTTTTCCCCTCTCCACCACGACTTCATACTCTTGTCTCTCTTTCTGCAATTCATAGCAAGAAACAGAAGAGCAAGGATGAGCTCACCATCCAATTATATATTCAGGGTACTAACTGTTAAACATAGTGCTAAAAACTTCTATCATTAGTTAAAACATTATTATACTGATGAGGGGCTTACTGGTCCAAGGTACTTGATGCATTGGCTCTGAAGTTTACTCCTAGGGCATTTCTCAAGGTTTACTTCTTTGCCTTCCCCAATGTCCAACCTGTACATTTCATAAACAAAACCATATAAATATTTACATTCGTCTCACTTATTTCCAACATGGCAAATTCAAAATTTCAAATGGAGTAGCAACAAGTGAATTCAGGTTCACTTACCAATAAAAGAAGGGCTCTGTACTCTCGCTCTTGGACCAGACATCATAGTAGATGTGCAAATTGTGCCCATACCGATGCCTCGGGTCAATCTGCCAGCCAACACACAGATGCAAAAGCAGCAGCAGCATTAGTAAACTAATGATCTTACTGGAGCTAAAAAAGATTGCTTGTTTATAGTATATGTCCTAGGTTATGTAGCATGTGACTTACAGCTTCGAGCCAGTGCTGCCGTGCCAGCTTCTGCGCCTTGCCGTTCTTCGACAGCCCCTTGCCAAGCTAACAAAAGCAACCAAACAAAGCTCGCGTCAGCAGCTGCGATTTCGATGGGGTTCAAAAGCATCTCAAGGAGCATTTCGATGCAAGAACAGCTGTCAAGTGGCGCGAGCTGGTACCTTGGCCACCCTCGTCCTGGCGCGCGCCCACCGCGACGCCGCCGTCTCGGGCTTGCCGCCGTTGAAGAAGGAGACGGAGCTGTGCTTGAGGGACGCGAAGTCCAGCGCCTTCCACCACAGCTCCTCGATGACCACGGCGCAGTCGGCGAGGTTCCGCCGCGTGCGGTAGCTCTTGTACACCTTCTGAAGCTTCACTGCCGCGGCGTCCAGCTCGCATTTGGGGCTGGACGACACCCGCGGGCTCGACGGGGTCGTCGGAGAAGCCATGAACACCAACTCATCCGCCGAGTCCCTCAGGCAGCAGTCGACGACGTCCACCTGGCTCGGCCTGCTGCCGTGGTCCATGGAAGCGACTACCGCCTCTGCCTCCCACAGCTTGAAGCTCAGCGACGGCATCAGCTTGCCGCTGGAGAGGGAGGTTCTGTTCACCACCATGGTGCCGTCCTTGGCCCTCGCGCTGGAGATCTCGATACCAAGAGCTTCAGCCCATTCGTTGTGGTACAATCCCATAAACTGAAGACCTGTCCTGAAAAACAAAGTCATTCAGAAATGAAAAATTCAGGTTCAGCAGGTGGAAAATGAGAAGCGGTGGGCTCTCTGCTCTGGTGACAGAGTCAAAGTCAGAGGGAAGAATGAGGTGAACCAAACAAACACTGGCAACAAGCCGCCGGCGGAAACGACTCGAGGCCAAGGCAGCCAAGAAATTCCACGGCTGGCACCACACCGGTATAAACAAAAAGCTAGACGCACAATAGCAGCCATGCCTAGAATTCTAGTATAAACATGCTTGCAGTTCTTGTCATGGCAAAAGAAGTCAGCGAGGAAGGATGGCTGCATCTGAAAACGTGAAAGAAACAGCCTCAATTGCATTGAACTGGGTAGGATTCATGAACCTGAAGAACATCATCAGGCCAGCGTCATTGCTAACGAAACTTTTGATTCAAAGCTCTTCATTTAGCACTTCAAGAACGACAACCTTCAGACACTACATAGCAGGTAGAGATCCTAAACTCCCAATATTACCTCTGCATCTAGCAGCTCATCATAGACTAATTCCGGTTCCAACCAAGAAGATAAGCCCCAATCTAATAAGAGCAAAGGTACACCAAATTTGAGAGCAGAAAGAAATCAAAGGACTTATGCTCCTTACCTGGCGGTGGTCTCGTGGTGGGAACCCAACCTTCTCCTAAAGAACAGGAACAGCTGAAATCTTGGGACCTTCTGAGAGAATCGTTTGGATCGAATTGGCTGGAATGTTATTTGGCTCTCGCTCGCTGCTGATGTAGTACTGCAACCTCAGGAAGTCAGGAGTCAGGAGGGAACTGCCACTGCTCTCTCATATATATAACGAAATCTAGGACGGGACCCACATCGCTGAATGGCCCCATCACTTCCTCCCGAGAGATGTGGAAACATGCAGGAGCAGCCTGCGAAACGTTCCCCGTTCCCCAAGAAACGCAAGACTCTTCGGTCAGTGCTGATGTTGCAACGCTGCTGCAGCTTTCAAATGGTTGAATTGAATCTTCTTCCAGTTTACACCTTGCCCAACCACTCTTTTCAATAAACGCCCTTTTAATTTGCTGTTAACACTTTCATCCTGGACAGGGGAACATACAGCTAGAGGTAGTCTTCATTCTTTTTTAGGTTTTATTAGTTATCGGCATAAGAAGGGTCTTAAGATCATGTAGTGCCAAAATTTGGTTACTAGTGCTCTACCTTTTTTGAGCTCATATATAGAACACTTTTGATGAAACCATAGGTGTGTCTGATAGCAAAACAGAATATCAAGCACTCCATATGTGTATAGAGTATGTCGCAACATGTTCGCTTTGGGCAGTGACCCCATACGGCGTTAGCACAAGTCGGGTCGCGACTTCAGCTTGCCGGTGGAATGACCCGGTGGCTGCACACGGCACTGTTACCTGAACCAAAACACGCTTTAAGTTGTCCAATCATTAGTCCGGAACACATGCTTGTTTCAATTAGCGCCTAGTCCAACATCTTAGTCCTTGTTTTTTTCCATTGAGAAGGAGAATTATATTAAACGACAATGCTTCCTGTAGGGTGTTGGTCCGTTCAGACGGACCGGACTGCTCAGCAGCGCTGCGCGCCGCGCGCCCCTGTTCACGCCGCCCGCCACACAGTCACCCCTTCGTTTCCCACCCTTCTGTCTAACTACCGCCAGTGTGAGCTGCTAGCGAGTGTCGAGAGGCCATCCAGATAGGGTGGAGCTCCACGCGGCGGGCTGCGTGAGATCTGTGCGTGCCCCCAACCGGACTCGCGCCTCCTGCCACGGCCGTACTCCATCTGCCGGCGAGTTGCCCACGCCGGAGCTCCGCGCCCCGCCAACCCCCGCGCCGCTGCGAGCTCCATGCACGGCCGTCGATCTACGCGTCGGTGTCGAGCTCCACAATGACGAGCTCCATTCGTCCAAGTAGCAAGGTGATATTACGTTGAAAGCCCATGTTGCAAGAGTAGATCGGAATATTGCATATGTTGTAATGGTTGTACATGTATGTTGCAAAGATTTGTTCCCAATGTTTCATCTGTGTTTTCGGACGTATGTTGCAAGTGTTTTATCTGGATATTGTTTATGTTTCAGACATATGTTGCAAGTATTTCATCTTGATGTTGCATATGTTTCACACATATGTTGCAAATGTTTCATTTGGATGTTACATATGTTTTGCAAGGGCTACACATGCGTTTTCCTGGTGTTTCAGATGTATGTTGCAAGTATTTCAACTATTTTCGGACGTGTGTTGTAAGTGTTTCATCTAGATGTTGTGAAAGTATATTTGGCGTTGCACATGTTGAAGTGGGACCCATCTGACGCAGTCGCCAGTTGCAGCTGCTGGGCTCGCTTGCATGCGCGTGGGTGTGGAGCGAGCGTGAGCAGTAGGCGCGGGAAACGGTGCAGGCGCAGATCGAGATGCGGCCCCACGTGGGCGCGTGCAGGTGTGGGAAATGAAGCGGTGCGGTGCCCCACGTGAAGCAAGCGCTGGCGTGCAGGGGGGCGCAACAGCATGCCTACGCGGGGTGCAGGCAGGCGCGGCAAGCGTGGGTGTCCGAATGCTAGCCCCCGTCCGGACGTCCGGGCGCTAGCCTAACCGAAAAATCTTAGCACAATACATCCCCAAATTACACATGAAAAATTTTAAAATAAAAAATACATAATATTCTATCTAGATTCTTGGATCGCCTTCTTCCCTAATGGCTTCCCTCAAACGCCTGAGCCAAAGTGCAGCCCTTATTCCGAATCCAACGACCAATCCTAAAACATTGGACATAACACAAAATCCAATGCTACTGAACCAGCACAAAGCGCACCTAAATCGCTAAAAGAATATTGGCAGTTGCATCGTCGGGTACGACATATGATGAAGATTCATCACCTAGAGACCTTGATTTCCTCTTCGCGACCATCAACGATGAGATCGATGACCCGGAGTCACTGCCCTCGTAGGGGCTCCTAGAAGCACTCCTCCCCTTGCAGATAAAGGCTAAAAATTGGCCGTCTGCCGATGAAATCAACGCCTATAACGGCGATCTCGTCTTGGCAACCACCGAAGTCATCGCAAAACAAATGATCCCGACTGAAAATCAACTGATTTCACTAGAAATTTATTTAGACTCAACCCTAAGACACTGAAAAAAAACTGTGGGAAAAGGATGGGTCCCCTTCCCTGTTGTCTCCGATGCACCGGAGAGGAAGAAGGAGAGGGGCCCTAGGTGCGATGGAAACGACGGCAAAACGAGGAGCAGACATGTGGTGGTAGCTCTACCCTAGGCGGCGGTGCCTCTTTTCGTGGTCAAAGGATCTTAGTCCTTGGTTGATCTCAGAATCTCCCGCATTTAGGACCAAACTTCAGAAAAATAAATCCTTCAGATTAATGTTGAGCACTGTGTTTTCAATAAAAAAAATTATTTTTTATATGCAAGGAGACATGGCATCAATAATATTCAAATAATACAACTCACCACTTTCAGAAAAAAATATTAGAATGGACTCGGCTTAGGTTCAGGACCGCGCCTTCTCTTTTCAAGATAGATTTTCTGGCTAATCAAACTTTACTGGCTTTATACAAAATATTAGTATAAGTGTATTATAAAAAATATCTAATTTAATTTTTAATCCAGTGCTATTTGTTATGTACTATAAATATTAGTAATCTCTTGTATATATTTGGTCAAAGTTGAGTGCGTTTGACTCCTCTGATATATGAGAATGACACTAAGATAGGGACGGAGGGAGTATTCTCAAAACTTATAATCCATTTATGTCGAAGGGGATAATGTCATTGTAAACATAGTACATCCCACGGAGCAGTTTGAGGCCTCTTTTGGCACAATTCAGCTTTAATGAATTCATGTTTTTTTTTCTTTAGGTCTACAAGCAGCTTTGCCAGAAAAACTAAAGCTGTTTTAGTGAACCGTTTGGCAAAACAACCCGGCATATAAATTTTTTGAAAATATGCTCTCACAGAAAATCCCACACAGAACCTACGAGTGTGTGAGGTGAAGCTACAAGAAGTTACTATTTTCATCTTTATCCCATCATATTCCTATGTGAGAGCATAATTTAAGGAGTTCATTGGTGAAGAAGTTGTTTGCAAAAGACCTATTGGACCCAAAAAAAAACAATTTCAAACAACTCGTGAAGCTTACGATGAAACTGTGCCAGACAAACCCTTAACGGAGCACTGATTACTGTTTGTAGCATAAACATGTGTAAAGCCTCACAAAATTGCAATGCGCTATAGAAACGCTTTTCGGACAAAAGTTGGAGACAGAGGCCGGCAACAGGCACAGCCGAACCTTAAAAGTACTGTACTCTTTTAAATAAAAATTAAAATACCCTTTAAAGTAGTGTTTGATTGCACGTGTGCCAAATTTTCGATAAAACAGTGTTCAACGTTGCGTTTCGATACACCAGTACATGCAGAAAAGGCCTAATAACCTTTTCTGTATGTTTGTTTTTTCTCTTGATCCAGTTCCGATCCATAATTAATGGACTGGACCATTCATGCACTACACCATGCATAGCATAGTGGATGGAATGGAGCTTGTGGTGGTTGGCAGCAGGGCATGAAAGCAACCGAGGAACGAGTCGTGGCGTTGGACCGGACCCGATGCGATGCGTACACTGCATGCGCGCCAAGTTTGGGCGGTCAAGGCCGCCGTTGATCCGGCCATGCCTCAAGCCGCATGCATGGAAAATCTTGTGCTTCATATACGTCATGCACATATATAAAAAACTTGTACGGGGAAGAATGTTTGATATGTTTATTTTGTGTAATCACGTCACACGGACACGGGGATATGTAGTAATAAGAAGCCAGCATTGCGTTAATTAGGGCTTATTTCCGGACAAGTATTGTTAATTGACGTGTAGAAATTATCTGGAAACTGCCATATGGTTTGATTTCCACGAACCAAAAAGTTGGTGTGGAGCCAAATTAATAAAGGTGCATCGTCATGCATGACAACATTGAGACATCCTCTTTATGAAGATGTGGACTCCTTGTTCATAATCGTTTTATAGCTTAATCTTCTTTTAGAAAAAGGAATAGATTAATTATAATTCCGGCCTACGCAGAGATTATAGCTTAATCATATATATGAGCTAATTTTATTATTCCCTAAGGACTACACAGAGATAATTAAGAGGGAGAGCAAGATTGGATTAGTGCTTTTCCATTGCTCCGAGTCCGATCCTTTTTCTATATATATTGGAAAGTGATGTACGGTACGGGGCTATATGTGTGTGTGTGTGTGTGTGTGTGTGAAAAAAGATGAACTGAGGCAGACAACAGCTGAGAGCCTGAGGCCGGAAGAGAGGAAGTCAAAACATTCCTACATACACCTCACGCTGCCCATATATGCGTACAAGACTTGCGCTGTACGGACGCGCCGTCCAACGTGTCGCTGCAGGCGGGAGCGGGAGCGGGAGCGGGACCCAGGCCCAGTGTCTGCTGCGTGTCCGCACAGCGACGTCGTGGACGCCGTCGTTAGTCCGGCACTCCGGCCGCCTAAAGATGGTCGGCGCGTACGTACAAGGAGGCTCCACCGAGGCGGGCACAGGTCATCCCATCAAATATAATTCTCCGGACTCCGATCCAATGAGACTCGCAGCCGTGCTTATAGGATTGTAATCACCCACAACTTTGCTAGCTAATCGCTTACATCAACACACACACACACACCGTCCGACCGAGCCTTGATTAGTATTTTGCCACCAGCACCACTAGCCTGCTGTGCTGCCACGCCAGGGCGACAAATGGCGGGCCGCCACGCAGGCCGATTAGCAAGCGCTACTTCCATATATTATTAATCCATGCATGCGCGCGTAATCCTGGTTCATGATCGAGCCCAATAACATGCTGCGTGGTTTGTTGGAATATATAATTACCTATACTTACTATATAGTATATAATAAGTTTGCCAGTGTGATTTGAAAGGTGTAAGAGTAGCCTGTCAAACATCTTCCCCGGCGCCTAATTCGAGCGTCGACGACGAGGGGTGCCTTTAATTTCATTTCACACGTCGAGCACGATCTGTTTTTCAACGGCCTCTAATCTTGTGTGGCTCCAGCTAGATAGTTTCGACTCAATTGCAAATACTGTAACAGCTGACGTTCGTTCAATTTTTTTTTTTTGGTTGTTGTTCGTTCAAGTAATAGCTGACACTATATCACAGAGAACTTTTATCTCTCCATCTCTACAATTATACTAAAGATAAATATAAAGAAACCACCAAAAAGTAAAATGTAGCCCTCTAATTAAATTTGTACAAGTTTAATACAATAATATATACCGACCTTGGTCATTATTAAAAAATAAACACAAAGGAATCATTAAACCTACATCTAAATTATCCTTCATGACACTGGCATCTTTATGGATAATGATCTAGAGAGAGAGAAAAAAAACATGAAGCTTTTACTTTGTGCTTTTGAACAGTTATCAGGACTCAAGATCAATTTCCATAAATGTGAGATGTTTTGCTACGGAGCAGCCAGAACTAGACAAACTGAGTATACACACATTTTTGGGTGTGATATGGGGTCGTATCCCGTTCGATATCTAGGAATTCCTATGCACCATAGAAAACTCATGAATAAGGATTGAAAACATGTCGAAGAAAGATTTTAAAAAAGGCTGAACTGATGGAGAAGTAAGATGTTATCGGTGGGACGGAGGCTAGTTTTGATTAATTCTATTTTGAGTAGTCTCCCCATGTTCATGCTTTCCTTTTTTGAAGTACCTAGAGGGGTTCTGAAGAAGCTGGATTACTTCATGTCACGGTTTTTCTGGCAGAGTGATGACCACAAGAAAAAGTATAGGTTGACTAAGTGGGAGATAGTTTGTACTCCGAAATACCAAGGAGCGTTGGGAGTTTTAAATTTAGATGTCCACGACAAGTGTTTCCTAAGCAAATGGCTTTTTAAGCTGATTAATGGAGATGGGGTATGGCAACAGATACTTAGGAATAAATATGTAAGGGACAAAACATTGACATAGGTTCAATACATGCTCGGAGATTCTCAGTTTTGGGCTGGCCTCATGAAGGTCAAGGGGGAGTTTCTCTCGCTAGGCAAGTTTGATCTAGGTGACGGGTCTCAGGTGTGATTTTGGGAGGACTCGTGGATAAGATTGTGTCCACTAAAATCTATCTTTCCTGCACTGTAACATTGTTAGGAAAAAAGTGCTTTTGTAAGAACGGCGCTATCCACGGCACCGTTAAATATAGCTTTTTATGAGATCTCTAGTAGGGGTTAATTTACAAGCATGATGCGACGTGGTTTGCAATGGTGGTCAATGTACAATTAATAAACTAAATGGATCGCTTTGTGTTAGGACTACACCAGAATGGATTTTTTTGTTTAAATCCATGTACAGAGCCTTATTGACAGTGAAGCTGCACCTTATAACACTTTTATTGGAAATTGAAATTACCTCTCAAAATCAAAGTATTTTGTGGTACTTATATAAGGGAGTAATCTTAACAAAGGACAATTTAGTAAGGCGGCGGTGTAGCGTGATAGAAAGTGTTGTTTACATTCTTGACGAGTCTATACAACATCTACTATTTGACTTGTCATTTTGCTAAATTCGTGTGGTGAACTGTTCATGTTTTCTTTAATTTAATACCTCAACTAAGCGTTCACAATTTGTTTATAGGCTGGTTAGACGGGTGTGGGGTATGACCCCGGTATCCACAGGACAAGACATGGGCCGCACCATCGAGTGGCCCAGCCCACAAGATCAAAGGCGTGCGGTGCACAACACTTTGGTCGGCGTGCACCGTAAGGCTACAATAAGATATTGTAATACTAAATAGGATATTTTCCTTATAACCCTACCCTTCCGGAGTATATAAGGAGGCGGGGTCCCTTAGATGGCGATCTGATCATCATAATACAACCCACTAAAAGACATAGGACATAGGGTATTACGCCAAGTCGACGGCTTGAACTCTGTCTAATCGCTGTCTCTTACATTACGTGTCACCATCCGATTCCCTCACACGCACCTCCATTGATTCATCTACTACCGTGGGCATACCCCTCGGTAGACTCTCGGATGTATTTTGTCGACAGTGGTGCGCCAGGTAGGGGGTGTGTGTGCTGATTCCATGGCGAACCAAATGAGAATTTCTTCTTCAACCGACATCACCGACACCTCGGCATTTGGCGACAACCCAACGCCGCACGCATGATTTGCTTTCCTCGATGAACGCAGTTCTGCGCGTCTTTGAGTCGGCGCCTTGCCATGCGCCTCCAACAGACGCAACAAGCGGCGACAAGATCGAGGAATACGTGCAAGGCGAAATCAAGTAATCTAAGAAAGCTAAGTCAAGTCACTTTATTATAATTAAATATTGTTATACTTTCGGATATATTCGTATGTCTCAGATGATTTACATTGGAAGAAACATAATCGCATCTTGTTATTGCTCATGATTTACGATTGGATACGCAAGATCGTTTCCGCGGATCACGACAACCAACAATCAGGAAAGGCGGCCGACCATAACGCGATGTGGAGCAGTGTTTCCACCAAAGATGATGATCGGCCGTACAAGCTAATTGGAGTAATTGAAGAGATATACAAGCACATATGCATCTAGATCTACACCACCATGCAAGCAACTTCAAGTATGTTAGACATGCAAGGAAGATCTCGGACTGCGCCTCGCCTCAGTCAGACACGCCTAGGGGCTTCGCCTCCCCACGCGGATTGACTCCGTCAGGCTTCGACTACGCCCGTTCGACCATGACTCCGTGTACTCGTCCGAGCTGTCAAGCGAGCCGTTCGAGCTATTAAGCGAGCCATCCAAATCACATCCATCTACTCGAACATCATGGCTCACCGGCTCCTCTACTCCACACGGCGTTAATCAAGCTAAGTCACGCTTTAATATTCTTTTAAATATTCTTTAATCTTCAGACATCTCCGATGTCTCTCCATGTTGGTTTCTCCATAATTATTCTCCAAATGACTTTTTTCTCTGCGTATATTAAAGATGACACACGCTTTCGACTCAATAAACCCCCAAACAGCCATGTTGATGCTCGGATGTTACTAGAAACAGCCATGTCTTCGGCTTCTCTCTACACATGCACGAGCGCCTGCCCTCTGCGTTAGGGGTGGTCGGCAGCGGTTCCTTAGCAACGCCCTGCTCTTCCTACATGAACACAGGCTCCGCGCTCCGCGCTATGGTTAACAGGCTAGCTAGGGCTGGAGACTCAGCTATACACTAACTGGTCGGACGGTTTATATTAAATATAAACACATCTTCAGAATAACACTAAGTGTCCACACCAACTGATCACTGAGCTACATACGCTATTTCATCACCATTGCTGATTCTTCTCCGGAGTTCATATATTTTATTTTTACATCATGTACTACCCATTCTACACATTTGTTTCGTAGGGGCACAGTTCGATCAACGAGCTTATGCTCAGGGACTAGACAAGATAATCATTGTCCGAGTGGTCGGACCACCTATCGGACGGACTTCACCGCCAACCAACTGGTCGGACTACTCGGCACTCACTCCTGCTCGGCGTTCACTTCACCGCCGACCAATTGGTTGGACTGCTCATCGCATGGGCTTCATCATCAGCTACGCTGGGGACTCCTCGGTGTTCGGTTTCTTCGTGCAAGCGTCGCCAGCTAAGCTAGGGACTCTCTTGGTGGTCGGATCTTGCTACGTCTCATCGGTGTGCTATCAAGTTGCTCCATGTTGTTTGGATCAGGGCACTGATCTGGAGCAGCACGTCCAGGGGCTTGTGAAGTACATGGCAGATGACGTTGGCAAGCTTTCATTCATAATTCTTTGACCCTACTACAAAAATCTTCAAAATCTTCCAACAAACTCGAGGACTACGTGTGTACACATCATATCGCGATGACTGTATTTATTTCTACATTGGTTTCCAGCGACATTGGGGACTGGACCAGCACCTGAAGACTACTACTTTGGACCCTAGCATCACGTGACTACTTCACCTACTGCCAAGCTCGGGGACTAAGTGGGCACACTTCACCTCGTAGTGAATGTGCTTATTTTCGACTTAATTTTTCTACAAAGTGACTAAGTTTCTCCGTCTTTGACTAAGTGAAGGCCGCTAAGCGTCTAACTTGATGGCGGAACCTCATCGGCGCACTTCATCCAAGATGGAGACTTCAAAATTCTTCATCATGAGCCCCTTACATTCTTCTAGCAAACCTCGACTTGAGTAAATGCAGGCTTGCTCACAAATTTAAACTTCTTTCGGACGCCGCTCCCACTACTCGGACAACAGCTTTCGGATGACAGTTCAAGCGCTTTCGGATGCCTATTCAAGCGCTTTCGGATACTGCTTCAACAACTCGGCTCCCGTTAAAGCTGGTCGGCCACTGTTCACGATGACCAACAACAAGTTGGACAGCTTGGACAAACTCAAGATGGTGTTGCTCGGCGGATACAAAAGCGCTCGAGGACTAGCTATGGGGGTATGACCCCGGTATCCATAGGACAAAACATGGGCGCTTTCCATCGAGGTAGCCCAGCCCACAAGATCAAGGCGTGCGGTGCATGACACTAGTCAACGTGCACCGCAAGGCTACAAATAAGATATTATAATACCAAATAGGATATTTTTCTTGTAACCCTACGCCTCCAGTATATAAGGAGGCGGGGTCCCTTAAGCGGCAGATCGATCATCGTAATACAACCCACCGAAAAACGGGACATAGGGTATTACGCCAAGTCGGCGACTTTGAACATGTTTAATCGCTGTCTCTCTTGCGTTACGTGTCACTATCTCGTTCCCTCACACGCACCTCCACCGATTCATCTACTATCATGGGCATACCCTTCGGTGAAGCTATTGGGCGTATTTAAATGCGACAACGGGATAAATAGAAAACTAAAATCTAAGATTCTTATGGGTGCAAGTGCAATTTGTTGGACGATTTAGTTAACCCGGAACGATATAATTTTTGACAAAGCCGCAGCACCATCTTATTTTTAGGTTATCTTCAGGGGGACCTACTGGACCAGGTCCTGGTCCCTATTTCAGAAGGAGGATCGCCAAATGATGAAGATGGGATGCAGAATATTGAGACAACCCTTGATGGAGGTGTTTGCAAGACACGGTTGGAGATTTAATAATAGAATTGCTCTATAGATGTTGAGTTTGGAAACTTGTCTTTTATTCACTTTGGATCAAAACTTTGTGTTTGAGATTGCATGGACCGCATTGCTTGTGTTTGTAATAAGTAACAGCTATATGTATTGGTCGATGTAGAAGCTGGGATATTAATATATTTTCTTTTCTAAAAAAGTATCCTTCATGATAATACAAAACATCTAAAATATCCTTCGTGATAATACATAAAGGAATCATTAAATTTTCGGTGGGTCCAAGGAAGAAAAATATTTTGAAAACCATAATTAATTTGTTCGGACTCAAACGAGGTGCATCATATGTGTGTTTTGATCAGCTCGATGAGAGGAATACAATAGCCCAATCTATTTTTGAATTTAAGAAAGTTGAAAAACCGGCCTGGCTGGTTTTGGGAACCGCTAAGCCGGTTTTAGCTGGGTCACTCTCGAAAAGATGTTTTCTTTGTCCAGGCTCCAATGAGATGATCCAAGTATGTTGACCGTCTCGACGATAGAAACATGATGGCAGATGGCGGAGTCCGTTATGCACTTAGGCGGAGTCCGTTATGCACTTTGGACAATTTGGGGTGTCAACATGAGCAATAGTTTTGTTGTTGATCTCATACTCATTCTTGAATTTCTAACACTTATGTATCTTAGAAATTATTAGATCATGCAGGAGCATAGGTTCACGAAGTAGGAAGTAGATACAAAATAAATTGTAATGGAAAATATTTATTAGTAATTTTGTTGCGTTATAAGAGCATTGGTTTTCTATTTTTACCATGTAGAGACCTCTAAGTTGGTCTCTTCTCCTTTACAGTGACCATAGTCTTGTATGCAAACAAGTAGTTGCAGAAAAACACAAAGATACTACTCCCCGTTCGGAGCACAGGTACTCTGTCTCCCGTGAGATTTGTATGCAAGAATTTTCCTCAACGTGTTTCAAGTTTGAACCCTGGATTTCACAGGATAACGAAGAAAAGTGCATGCATGGAGATGAGATGAATGTGGAAACTAAAGAGGGGCGGGCCGCGTGGCACTTTTTATCACAGGGCACTTTTTCGCCCTTTTCGTTTGGGCTTGTTTAGCTGATAAACCATGGCTAAAAGTACTGTTGGCTGATTTGGTGTAAGAGAAAAGTAATGTTCGTTGGCTGAAAAAGTACGGCTTATAAGCCAAACAAGCCTAAACGAACAGGACGTTTATCTCTCCATCTCTACAATTATTAAAGATAATATATAAAAGAACCTCTACAAAAGTAAAATATAACCCTCTAATTAAATTTCTATAATTAAACCTGCATCTAAAATATCCTTCATGATAATATCTCAAAGTAATCCATGCATGCTTCTGAATTACCAATATTAGCCACAGTCAAAGTTTTCATTATAAAAAAAAACAAATCTAGTTATACATGCATGATGTGTGTTAGCATGTTGATCAGTTATATATACATTCAAGAAGTAACAAGCATATTGATTTTCCTTTCAAACAAATGCATCTCAAGCTAACACTTCAAGCACACATATATAGATGTGCGATGTAAGCAAAAAAAACTATATATTACGATGGAAAAGTATGTAAAGTAATTAGTAGATACAATATATCACAACTATGACATAAATAAAATAAGTAGTTATCTGCGTATCTTGTGTTAATTTGAATTTGAGTGAGAGAGAGCAAAAGGATAATCAATTTTGTTCTTGATCTCATACTTACTCTTGAATTTCTAACACATATATCTTAGAATTATTAGATCATGCTGGAGCATACATTCACGCAGTACAAAGTAGATATACAAAATAAATTTTAATGGACAAATATTTCTTAGTAATTTTGTTTGCGTTATAAGAGCATTGGTTTTCTATTTCTAAGTTGGTGTTTCCTTGACAGTGACCATAGTCTCGTCGTATGCAAACAAGTGGTTGCAGAAAACACAAAGATGCTCCTCCCCATTTGTATGCAAGATTTTTCTTTTCAACGAGTTTGAACCCTGGATTTAATTTCACAGGATAATGAAGAAAAGTACGTGCATGGAGATCAGATGAATGTGGAAACTAAAGAGGGCGCGGGCTGTCGTCCACACGGAGACGAAGAAATGAATGAATTGCAGGACGGACAGCCGCCCACACGAGGAGACGACGACGGCGTACGTGGCATCCGTAGCCAGAATGGATTGAAGAGACCTTGGGAACGAAGCTTGGTAGCTTACCTGCCCCGCCGCAGCCGGCATGGCGTCAGGTCAACGCCGGGATGCGTCTCCATTAATTAAGCAGAGTTCGTCTGATGAACGAGCGAGCGAGCTGAGTCAACACGCTCGGAACAAGCTTGGCGGCAAATTAGCTTCACATCCGTTGACAAATCTGTTTGGCTCGGCGAATTTTGTGCATCGAGGAGCACGCCCACGCACCCTACCGTGTTGTTGGGGGGTATTTTCGTTTCTTTGATTTGGTTTGTGTACGTCTTCTGGTTAAGGAAAATGTAAAACGAAAATACAGTAAAAAAAAAGGCGCAAATGAACGATTTACGAAGGCACACCTCTAAATTCACAGATTAAAGGATACTAACATATAATGATTTTGATATGCATAGTCTCAGTGTTTGCTCCGAAAATTCACAGCAGATAGACCAAGAAATAATCAAGAGCAGCACTGTAGCGGAAACCTCAAAAGCCTCACCGCGAAGCTACCACCGGCACCGTTGACGAATCGTGGAAATTTCACTCCTGCGCACGATGGGGTATACGGGCTTTTGGTTTGGTTGGTCGCCGGGGAACAACGCGTGCGCCTGCCTGTCTCCCATGAGCTCTCGGGAGTCTCCAGACCAAAACTAGGACAGCGCTCTGTCTGCCCTGGAATTGTTCCATTCAACCAAAATCCAACCTTTTTACTACCTTTGGATTGGCTGCGCACGCACGTCGCAGCCTCTCAACTGAACATGCAAGTAGCTGTAGTTTTCGGCGGCAAAGCATTTAAGCATCGGATAGTACGTGGTTTCATTCTGCTTCTGCACAGCAGCCTGGCCGTACGACACGGTGCGATGCGATTAGTTCACTCGTAGAACGAGTCGATCACTTCACTCACTGCGGTTAGATTGGGTAGGAGTCGCTGGGCGGTCAACGCAGATGACCCAAGCGTTTGCGTCAGCTGAACTGAATTTGAGTTTTGACGTCGCATCGAGCTTGCGAGGACCGGCACCTTTATAAACACATTCCGGACGCCGACTGAGGCACTGACCTGCCGGGTCCTAAGCTGCGTCGGCTCCGGATGGTGCAGCCGTGCAGCAGATCCCGAAGAGGAGGCCAAAAACATCATGTCTCCAACGGCTACCAAGTTCATCCGGACGGCAATCCAACATGGGTTCACACTTCACAGCACGTAGAGGATCTGATCCACGCGCTAATAATCGTCCGGTCTTTGTTTTCCGTCGTCGGATCGTTCTGCGCACAAGGTTTTCATGGGCCAAACCTGCATTGTTTTCCCGGCCCACTTGGCACTGCTAAAAAACCATTTTAAAGGACTTCTGTTTTTAGAGGTAGCATTTTTTTTCGGTTCATCCCTCTTAATAATTTTATAGAATACAAAAGATTTGTGGACATGCTTAAAAGATAAATCCATCATAAAAAAACTTGTAAGCTACGCTTCGGCAAATCAGTCCACGGCTTAGTATCTCATACAAGGAGTACAAAAATGCCTACATGCAAAGACTAAATGACCTTGTAAAGCGCAGTTACACCTGACGCTTGCCTTTTCTTTTCAGCATCGAGGAGTCTGTATTTCGTATTATACGGCCGTCTTATGTGTCGAGTTGAGAGACAAAAGCAAAGACTATTTTATACATTGTTATTTTCTATGTACTATTGGACTCACATATTCCTCTCTTATATTCTTGGACTACATGAAATAGATCATTTATTTATTAAATAGCTAGTGACTACTATTTTTTCCTGTCCACGATCAGAATAGCTAACCAAATAACTAGCTGTTGGGGACACCCTGCTAAGAGTTAAGAGTTTCCCTAAACTATCATACATAGATGTGCTGAGCTCCCTGTTGTTGTTTCCTAGCTAGCTTGGTAATCAAGGCACCACGAGAAACTATTAACAAATGCCTGATGCGACTTTAGTTAGTACTACGTTGCTGGTGCGTGTAGAGTTGTGTAGGATCAGGTCAACAAACACTTGCATTTGGGTTGCTTATTGGTGAGCGCCGAGCCGGATTTGTACTTACTGTTTTTTTTTTAAAACAGAGGTCTCCCCCTTCACTGATCATAAAGCCTCAACATTACAGTTCAAAAGTGTAACGGT
The DNA here is from genome assembly GCA_904845875.1 of Miscanthus lutarioriparius. Lineage (NCBI taxonomy): Eukaryota > Viridiplantae > Streptophyta > Magnoliopsida > Poales > Poaceae > Miscanthus > Miscanthus lutarioriparius. The sequence continues at coordinate 55,122,297 of CAJGYO010000017.1, read as the reverse complement.
GCGCCCGCCACAGAAAGGCCTAAAGGCCAGATGTCACAGCAGTATTAGACTGAATTACAGACTCAGAACTCTGCTGATTCACAGCGATGCAATCTGTCACCAAAGGCTGCAACACCGATGCTTGAGAATGTAATGGACTCCGGCTGATTCCGATTTGTACGTACTTGTGAGTTGTGTGATCCATCTTCGGTTTGGATAATGCGTGAGTACGCAAAAGTCCGTGGCAACTGGCAACTGCAGTGGTTAACCTGTGGTCCTGCTTTTAAAATTTTCAGTACTAATGCTTGTTAGGATGTATACATTTGGCAGTGGTACTTGGAGCTGGCGCACACGAACAAATCCGAAACAGTTACATGAAGAGGGGTCGCAGTTTCTGTTTTAATTTGATAGAGGTGCCAGTTTTAATTTCATATTAAACCACTTGCTTTTTTATATTTTTGCGGTGAGGATGTGTAAATTTTGGAACCATACATTGCCAAATAAGAAATGAAAGACCTAAAATTAAGAAAATACAATATTTTGTCTACGTCTTTTATAGAGTTCTTTTCCACGGTGGTCATCCTAGCTCGTCTAATAGCAAAGCTTTTGTCCTGTTCAATTCGATCGGCAAAGCACAATTTCTTTTTTCAAAATACACTGTAGATCCACACACTTGCATACATGTACCCATATTCACCCACATGAATACACGCACACACACTATCTATACGATAACATATAAAAGTTTGAACTAGGAGATTTTGAGATTAACAAAGTCATCATAGACGTCTCACAATTGATAGGCATGTTGCGTACCACTAAAACAACAGCGATGTTAAATCCTGTAATTAGCGACTATTGAAGTAATTAACTTTTTTTATGAGAACTTCTATTTTTTAAGCAAACCTTCTATTTTTTAGAATATTTTCACTAATGATCGGAATGTTTTCGGGAAAGGCGCAATGACAATTGAAACTAATTTCTGTTGGCAGGAAATGTCTTCATAATTGAGGGGAAGGAAGGAATCCACATCGTTACTTTATACTTGTGTTGATGAACCATATAGAGCTTTTCCCCCTCTGATGATAGCATTAACATTGTACCTATTTTTTTTAGAAACATCAACATTGTACCAGCGTCTAAATCAAGGGAAGCCCCCCACTACCCACTGGCCCAACGTTATCCTTTTAGCAAAACCCACTGGCCCAACTGAGTAGTCCTCAGGCCTCCTATGGGCCTGGCCCATTCTTGTGGTTTAGATTATTGGTTATGACAACCTCACGTTTACTGAAATGCAGTTTTATTCCTAAAGTGGTACTCACTCTGTTTTATAAATATGTAAGGTGTTTAGTCGTTTATTATAGGATAATTTAATTAGTTTTTCTGGAAATAAACAAAATAGTTATCATAAATGACGTACATTTTAGTTAAAAAGTGGGAGTGGGAACTAATTAGGACATGGCATTCGGATTAGCTGGTTTGTGCCGTATGATGTTTTTTGTGCGTGAAAATTTTGGATGTTAGCAATGCCAGCCGAAGCGGCTGGTTCTTGCTTCCCACTACTCCAGATCCCTAGATCATAATCAGGTCACCCGACATCACTGCCAGAATCAAACCGAGCAGAAGGTAATCGGCAGTGATGGGCTTCCCTATCACTGTCGGTTCCTAGATTTTGCAGTGATAGAATAAGAGTCACTACCGGATCAGTCCAGCACCCAGCACTGATGATGATCATTTCCCAATTTTTATTGATATATTTTATTACTATATTCAAATAAAGGTTATTGTACGTGTAATATTTTACATTTGCCATTATTAATGCATCACATATTCTGACTTCCATCAAGTTTATGCTACAATTACAACAAGTTCTAATCTATATCTCATATGTTTCGATAACGTATATATTACAGACGAATCACCTCAAATTAGAACAATAGTGTTTTTATAATTACACCTTGCCCAAAGATAAAATATTGAACTTTCTATCTTCTGGGACAACCTCGTTCACGATAAAGCCGGCTAGATGCTATTGCGGTCCTATAATCTCAGGCTCTAGCATCCCATTGGTACCAAGTTTAAGCGCTGTCATTGAAACAAAAATGTAATTATTTTTTTAGTCTAATTCACCACCCATGTCGGGCCATTTTTAATGCTTTCAAGGGTCCAACTTCAGTTTATATATCAAAATTAACTTATGAGCACTCATATTTGTTTTTATTAATAATTTGAGATGCCACTGATAGTAGTCATTTTAATATCCAAAATAATCTAAACAAGTGGATGGATGCATGTAATCTAAATTTGAGATTGATTCCCAACTTACACCGTGTAAATCTTAATGTAATCAATGTCTTGTCCCAAAATATGTTGGAGCCGCCAACCGGTTGTGCTGCTACGTTCTTCCCAACCGATTTATGTGTCAAACTGATTGTGATAATTACTAGAGGAACCACAACCAACATGAACTAGTTGTAACGTAGAGTCACAACCCTTTCATCAGGGCCAGCCAGACATGTAGTCAAGCTAGATTGCAAGTGGACTGATTATGATGGTACCATCAAAACCGATTTTTTGTGAGCAGTCGTAATATGCCTGTTCTAAAGGCTATTTCTATTGTGTTGTATCATCCTATTTTTTAGATAAAGGATACTCCGTGGTCTTAGCGTGGCAAGATGTGTGTGAGTTATGACACTGATGGGAGTACAAGATTTCAGTCACCTAACTCAAATTAAAACCGCCTGAAAGCTTGTTTAGAATACTTTGGGTAACACAGGCCGGCAGGTCTATGACATGCACTGGCGGATGCAGAACAGGATTGAAGGGGGCTGGCCTCTTCTTCTTCCTCTCTTTCTCCATTTTTCTTCTTTCCTCCACCTCTTCTTCTCCCTCACCCTCCCCATATTTCCATTGATGCACCAGCTGTAGGGGGGCTAGAGCCCTCATAGCCCCCCTGTAGATCCGCCCCTGATGACATGCATTGCTAGATCCCCTTGTAAGCCAAGAAGAAGCTAGCTAGCTGTTCCTTTGTTTTGTCTGTACTGTCCTAATGAAATAGTAGACCCTACGTAACGTAGCTGTTTTTCACTTAACTATTATTAGGTCCCGTTTGGCAGGACTTCTCCACCAGCTTCAGGAGCTGTTTGGAGCCGTTTTCTGCCAAACGGGGTAAAGTGAAATAGCTTCACTGGTGAAGCTCCTAAAAACATGTTCTCACAATGATTTGGGGTGGAATGGAGCAAAAAAAAAAAGTGGCTTCTCCCGGCTCCTCCTCCAGACCCCAAAAAACATGCTCTCACAAGTAAGTCATTTTGCCAAACGGTTTACCAAAACCGCTTCAGCTCCACCGGTGGAACTGTTCGTGGAGCTGAAACAAAAAAAAAATGAACTTCACTGGTGAAGTGAAGCCCTGCCAAACGGGCCTTAGTTTAGCGGTACACGTAAACCGGAAGAAAACAAATGGACGGATAATGCCTTATCGGAAAAATACTGTTGAGCAATCATCGATGGCATGTGAGGCATGCAGCGAGAACCCTAAACTAGCTAACCGTCTCGATCGGTTGGGCAGACGACAAACAGGAAGAAATCAAACTGCCGACACCGACGCAGATAGATAAATGGATGCATGCAGAGAAAACTTATCATCTTAGCCCTGATTCCCTGAAGCTACACTTAGCTAGCATAACCCTATGTTAGGACATTTTCATGGCGACTGATTACGACTAGATCTGGTCACAAATCAAATGAACTGATCAGATCTCCTAAACTTCTCTTTACTGCAATGAAACATTGTAAATGCCAGTGTCGTCACTCGTCACTAACATGCATGAGTCTCTGTTAATTGTAGCCTTTGGAAGATCTCCATTTTATCATTAGTTAATAAGGGGGCCTTGGAATATCATGTGGTACACGCAACTACACTACTTCACCTTTGTATAGCGAAAACCACAGACATCATCAGACAATGACCTTAATTATTCTGCGTTAATAATATAGAAAATGTAAAACGTCATGGCATATGCATGTACTGAAGTAATGCATGGTGCAGAAACAAGCACACATTTCCACCACTGATCGATCAACCGGCGAAAAGTTAGCACGCAATAATCCCGACCGTATCCTGCAGACCAGACGTTCTTCCTCCTCAAACCTTTACAGAAAGATCGACTGATCAAATGTGAAACTGCATCTAGTCTAAAGTTATTTGCCGGCGCCTAAAGTTGAAAATGTAGGAGCAAATCAACCGTTGAGATGCCTAAACAATCGGCATGCATGATGTCACCAAAATGCAGACAGAACCCGGTGGGCTCCCCTTCAAGTAATAATTGGAGGCAGCAGTACAGTACAGTGTCGAAATTAGTCACCTAGCTAGCTCTAGCATTGATGAATCATTGCAGCAGCGTTCTGGAAGCAGATTTTACAATAATCATGAGCTGATGAGTTGATAATGTATAGCAGTATAGGACTAGTAAATTGTTGAGAACCGTCCATCGATCGATCCAAGAATAGTTTAGCAGGGCCCCTCCTCCTGTCCTCCACTACGGACAAATTTGATTCCAAGGCATCAATGCATCATTAGGTTTCCATTATATATATTATTATGTTGTGTTGTGGTTTGTCAGCTTCCTCCATATACTTGTTTCTTTGGCTCTCTCTACATGCATATGCGTGCACCAAGGAACTAGTTAGTATACGTAGTAGGAGGGGAGGGTTGTCAAATTTGGTAACAACGAACACGCATGTGTCCAGAGCTACATATGCATGTTTAGTTAGCAGGCGATCGAGCATCCTAAAAGAAAGCAGGGCGAAGAATTGCTGATGAAGTAACGATGCGCGCGCGCGCGGCGGCATCGGATGGAATCGCCACCGACGCGAACGGCGCCGGCGGCGGTTGGCGGGCCAAAACGACCGATATGATCCAGCCGGCCGGGCAGGTGCACCGTCGCTGGAAAGGCCTGTCGTTTCTGTCATGGTTTATGATAACTTAACTACTCTCTCACATGAACGGTGTACACTCACACTGTTTGTCTGCATGCGTCATGGATGCATTGCCCACGCATGAATTCATGCATGTGTCGTACACGTGAGGAGGCCGTGCATCGCGGCGGCCGGTTTTACTCGTGTCACGACGGAATCCTGAGTGCAGCCACTGTGCAGCATTTACGTACGCATATGGGGAGACTTTTTTTTTCTGAGGTCAACTTCGGGGGATCAACAATAATGCCTACCTGATTTCATTTCCAGTGATGCCGGTTACCCGGGGGTGGAGGGGCATAGCCCAAACAAGTTTACAATATAATCAGCAATTTGGGAAGGGGAGAGATTACATAATGAACGAGTTTCTCCGGTTGCTTGCTATCGCGAGTTCCTTCCGCGGAATCCTACAGCTCCCGGCCTCTACGGTCTCCTTGCAAGTGGCGATTAGGCGACCAACACTTGGCTCCAGCCCTCTGAAGACGACATCGTTCCTATATCGCCATATCTCCCACAGCAGAGTATGATCAAGGGGTGAGCTGCTTTCTTGTGCACCCTCGGCGGCAGTTGTGTTTTCCATAGTTCAGTGACTTTGGCAATCACTTCCGGCCTCCACCCGATCGTTTCCCAGAAGTTCCTGACGAAAGTGCAGCCTGAGAAGATGTGGTCCGCAGTTTCATCTTCTCCTTTGCAGACCTCACATTGCGCCTCTTGTAACATGTGTTTGTGGACAAGGGACGTTCGACAGTGCATCCTCTCCTTGGTGAGCAACCATCCGAAGAACTTTACCCTTGGAGGAGCAAAGTTTTTCCAAACGAATTTGAAGGATGGGCAGACTTGGTCACCTTGAGTTGAGGAGCAGTAGATCACTCAGGAGATCAGCTTATGGAGTCATCTTCGAAGAAGCTTGAGCATTTGTCAGGTGTGCCGCTGAAGTTGACGTCGAGGAGGAGGGCATCCCGCATCCAGCTGCTCAAGTTCAGCAGCAGCTTGGGTGGTCAAACGCCGCTGCAGAAGGCTTCTCAAGCCTGTGTCCATGATGTCGCGCACCGACGTCGCATGCGCTTCGAAGTGACTGTAGAGCGCAGGCATGAACGTCGCCAGCAGGGAATTTTTTAATTTTAACCCTTTTTAATATAATTTTAAATCTAACACTGTCGTTTTTTTAAACTAACACTTTTGGCGCGCTATTGCCTGGCTGGCGCTGCCAAATACTGTCTTCGCGCCCATGCATGGTGGCGCAGCACGGGCACTAACGTCGTGGCGAGGGTCGGCACGGGGGACGGCGACGTGGCGAGGTCTGCCGCCCACCGACCTTGTTTGATAGGTCAAATGAATATTGGCATCCGAAACTTGCGTGGTTATTTGGTTATGTTATCTCAAACTTATGTCAAAACAATAAATATGTTATGTGGCAACTTGTCAACTTGCTTCTTATTACGTTTCTTTGAGTCGTGGCGGAGATTAAGTACCAACTAGTTCGGGAACCGACACTCCGGTGACAATTTTTACGTAATCGATTAGTTTAAATCACTACTCGAATCTCGCATTTTTTACGTAATGAAAATACGAGAAAAATGAGAATACGTCGAAAAATATTTTTCCGACGGTGTACCTCGAAAAAATACCCACGAAAATATAATGACGAGAAAAATTCAATTATTACGTGTGTTCGCCGTCGAAAACAATTTTTACGTGGGTGTTACACGCACGAGAAAAATTACGTTTGCCCAGATTAAAACTAATTTTTACGTGTGTAATCCACGTGAAAAAAGAAATAAGCGCATGAGAAAAAACACATGTTTTTTCTGTCGGTTTAGGTGAACTCACAGAAAAATTTATTTCGCGAGATTAAAAAAAAAATTCTGTGTAGCCAGCCTCACAGGAAAAAAGAGTTAAACACATAAAAAAATTATTTTAAAACAGTAGCAACAACATATTAAAATATATATTTTCCATACAGTACTTTCTGTGCATGACCAACAAAGTTTCATTCAAATAATACACAAATAGTCAACACTTATGTCAAAAATAGATGAGACAGGCTGCCTCCGCCTGCCCGCTGCCTGCATGAGCCTGAGCCTGACCTGTTAACAAGCATGTCTCAGCTGCTTTGTTTAAATCAAGGGTCCCATCTTCAGCTCCTTGAAGCAGGTTGACGAACTTCTTTGTCAGCAGACCTGTTAACAAGCTAATGATAAATAAACAAGCGAAGATAGCATCTTACATTTGGTACAGGGGAGAACGGGAGAACAAACTTAGTGAGTTGTCATAGCGGCAGTGGTTTAACGAAGATAAAGAAGGATCAGCATCTCCTGAATAAAAAATGTGAGCCCATCAGCTACAAGTAAAAGCCAATAAATGGCCATTAAATGAACGAATCCGATTAGAAATGGCAACATGGAACTTTTACCAACAAATGATGCAGAACATGTAAGTTAAATAAGAAAATTAGCAACAACATACCTTCAATTGCTCCAGAATTTGAGGTGCCCAAGTTGTGTTTAGAAGCCTTTAGTTTTTTTATCCTCTTGGTAGCTTTTACAGGTCCAGGGGTAGTCTCCTTATCATGCCCTTGCGCAGTCTCTACCATGTTGTTTTCAGATTGAGAATATTCTCCACTGTTTTGCTCATTCGACTACAATATTGGGAATATGTACATGAAGACTGTCAACAAACATACTACAACAATAGCACACTAATAAAACAAGAATGTAACAAATCACGCAGCCACCTTAATATATTAGATTATTGCTGAAGATCAACTAATACATTCATGAGTCTAGAAATAGTACACTATTAAATTAACTAAAGAAGATTAAAAAGAAAGAAAAGTGAGCAAACCAATTTTTCAAAGTATGAGACTCTCATTCAAAGGAGCGACAATCATATTAGGTTAGGTACATAAAAGAAACACGAGTCATAATCTAGTAGATTTATTGATCAATTCAACAGTTCATCCCAAATATATAAAAAAGGACAATTTTCCTTAGCATACAGGTGATGAACTGTCAATAACTCAAAGAATAGAATGCATTTTAATCCTATAAAGAATACTCGGTACAAATAACCTCTCTGCAGGTCAATACACATGCTTGTGCCAATAGGAAGAAGTACCTCGAGATGGGTGTGTAGTGAGAAAGAATCCGACAATGAGGTGCAAACTCATTCCCATGCCTAAAAGTGTTCAGATTTTGGACAAATGGTCAGTGCACTATATCATTCTCTATTAAATGAAGACATGGCATTATAGATAAGGACATCAGAACACATTGCAAATGGAAGTAAACCAAATGGAGCATGCACACAAATACTCAACCATTTCACACAGCGCCAAACAGTATTAAGAATGTTAAAAAGCTGGATGAAAACAATCAAGAAAAAGCGAAAGTGGTAGTAACTTGGCAGCTAACTTCCGGATGTCAAACGCAAACCTAAGTACAAAGAAGATGAACACTAGACTTGCATGGTTTATATCAAATGATGCTTGTATCAACACATCTACCATACACTAAGAAAAACACTAAAGACAACTATGATACAAATAAGAGAGCATCCTATTGAAGTCAAATGTTGAGAGAATCACACTTTGAGGTGCTACGCCAATTAGCGATTTCACAAAAAAAAACATCCAAATTATTGCTAAGAAATAAGGGATTTCAAGCGGATAGGCATGTAGACACATAAGCATAGTAGTATTGTCAATCTAACATACTCTTGCAAGTGAATAAAATAAGTTTCTAAACAGGCCATTTGACATTGCTAACCACACGGCAAGTGAATCATACATATTCAAATCAGATTGTTATATGGCAATAAAATAAGCTCATATTTATCAAGTGCAAGCGTTGGTTCTTACTACTGATTTTACAGTTAGGGTCATCAAAAGTTGAGAAATCAAGTGCCGATCTCGGACTACGAAAAGGTTGGAACAATGTCGAGGCCAATTCAAAATCAGTAAGGTATGCACTAGTAGAAGTGTACAGATCGATCATAGTGGCTCATCAATGACTAATATAAAGCAAGAACTAATAAGTAATAACATATAAAGCAAGATACAAATCATGGTATGTATACCACAAACTTTCTATATCAGTTGACTTCAGTTTATTAATTGGACAATTATAAACACTAGGAGCATGCTTTCCTCTATTCATGTAATAAAGAAACCAAATGATCGTGCCCAATCACATCAAGACACACTAGTGATCGAGAGAATAAAATCGAACCATTTGTAAGTTGTAACCTACCTCTAGCTGAGAACATCCATTGAGCAATTCCTGTAGATCGAGAAATTTACCACCAGTCCCCTCATTGCACCAAGAGAGTTGAGAGAAAGTAGCAAATGTAACAAAATATCTTAAATTGCTATATCTACCTAAATGGAAATGAAAACTCACAAAATATTCCACTGATTGGGGGAGGCTGGAGTAGTGGAGGTGGAGCGGCTGCAAAGCCAGCAGATCAAGATAATTCATGGGAAGTGCATGCTAAGGTGCGGGACAATTCCACCGATTGGGGCACCGAGAAGCCAACAGGCGAGGCAATCATGTCTGGACAACCAAATTTGAAATGGATACTTGGGGTGATAAGGGTGCTAAAATGGATTCAGTGCGGTGTGATGATAATTGGGAGAAGTCGTCCAGCACTCCCGAGGCATCAAATAAAAATCGAGAAAATACATGGGACAAAAGAAAAGGAGATGGAGGTGATGGTGCACGGGAGAAGAAGTTTGATGATGGCCATGGCAATTAGGAGCATCCCAAAGAATGGAATGGGTAGAGTTTGAATGTAGATCGGGACACGTGGGGAAATGCGGGGGGCAAAAATAAAGGCGATGGTAATCGCCAATGAGAGGAGCAACCAAGCACTTACAAACGGAAGAAGACAAATGCTGATCATGATTCCTCCTATAACAATGTGATGCCACCATCGAGCAATGCTTGAATCTTGGAGATGGAATTGGAAGACCAAATGCCAAGTCTAATGCAGGATCCGAGTTAGGGTGAGAAAGATAAGATGGAGTCTGATAAGCATCTGAAAGTCCCAAAAGAATCAGACACATGGAATACAGGAAATCAAATGAAAGTCCATGGGATAACACCGATGCACTACAGGGAATCGAGACACATCTGAAAGTCCCAAAAGAATCGACACACATCCAAGGCGAGAGGCTTGAGAGATAAGCAATGAATCTGTTACATTACAATTACAACTTACACAAATAAGATCATCACAGCATACATGGATAAGAACTATGGGATCATGAAAGGAACAAAATATATTATTGCCTATTCATAAAAAATAGCTACAACCTACAAACAACTATAATCTATAGTAGGAAATAAAATATGTCTTTTGTTTCCCACACAAATATGTAGAAACAGCACACATAAAACAAAGCTAGTAATGACCACCACATACTATATTAGTGCAAAACATTACTAAAATTACCTGCAGCTAATAGAATGCTGCCAATAGAAGCTGAGACTCATTAGCAACAGTATCGCCCAAAAACTAAAACTGACAAGCCAAAAGTCACCAGCCAACCAAACAATACAAGCTTACCTATGATGGGAGCAGTTAATAAGAAATCATAGAACTGGTGGAAAGAAAATAAGCACAAAACCATGCATGTGTTCCAAAGAAAGGCAACAAATTGCATAGTGTAAACCTTAGAATCACATAGTAAAAGAATTAAAGATGCAATCTCACGTACTAAATTAAAAGATGCAATCTGCGTACTAAAAAGTATGTAGCAAGAATGCTTGGAGGCAGGATTACTCTCTGCATAGGTTGGGGATTAACCTAAACTTAAGGAAAATTAAAAGGAACCTGCAAACAAATGGTATCATCATGCTGAAAAATTTAAGTTGTTAAAATTATTGCCTGGAAAATTGAATTAACCTTTGAGCAATTGTACTTTATCTGCATCATCAATGGGAGATGCCGCCTATCAGAAGGTACATCAATTTTAGAAGGCAGTGCCTTTATCACCGAAAGGATGAGATCAACTATCTCTGCTTATTGCGTACATTTCATTTGGGAGTTCATATTGCCCAAAGGAATACTATCTTATAAATTACAGAAGCAAAAATATTGTTCCACTAAAATTTGGTTTCAGTTTTCATTCTGCTTTGTGCCCATGCCTTTGGCAGGTCAGAGACCTTGGCCTTCTATTATTTGTCCTATCTTGGAATGTAATTGGTAGATGTAGAGGAGTACGGCTAAACTAACAGAAGTAAAGTACCTACAATTCACCTGTTGGTTTGATAGCGGATGCTATCTCTATTGAAAATGAAGATCTCAGAAATTCAAGACAAAACATCAAAGCTAGTAGTAGGCATAGATCCGAATACAAATAGCCAAAAAGCATAGGTTAGGGTTTGGGCGCTCTGGTTTCGCAAGCAACAACAAGGGAACATAAGGGGGGTATACCTGGTGGGGCGTTCTTCGTGAAGAAGGTCCCAGCGAGAGGACCTGGCACCCGGCTTCTGAGTGGCCTTGCTGCTCGCCCAGCCGATCGTCGTCGGCATGGGGATGCGGAGAAGCAAAGCGGCGGAGAGATGTCCCGACCTGTGCCTCCACAATTGGTCGCGGACGCGGCGGGCGGAGACGCTGACGACCACAGGTGGGGAGAAGCCGATGGGGGAGGCTGCGGGATTTGCGCAGAGCCATTGCGGGCGGCGCAGGGCGAGGGGGAGGGAGGCGGAGAGGTGTGGGACTCATTGCTTTTTTACTTGGGCCAATGAAGAGAGGTTTCAGAAGCAGCAGGGCTGGCGACGTTCTGGGCGGATCCATGGCTGGCGGCGCTGGGCAAGGAGGGGAGGCAGCACTGGGAGAGGAGGGACGGCACGCCAGGGCGAAGCGCCGCACGGGAGCAGCGGTTGGTTGCTGAAGAAACGACGTCGAACGGGGCTGGGTGGCTGCACCTAGAGTTAGTTAACTAAACATCACACAACCTATTATAGAGGGATAGCAAGAATATTAGGCATAGCACACAAGTGAACTTAAGTTCAGATATTGCACACATGCATCGATCAAAAACTAACCAACATGTTTAGCCAAAACAAGAGCAAGCTAAAGCAATCACCTAGCACATGTATAGAAATCTGGACAGCAGCACAATAGTCACTTGTTTTAACCATAACTGGAGATATAAGCATCCAATAAGGGTGAACCTAGACTTTCTGGAAATCTAATTAAATTATCTAAAACTTTGTTATTCATTCCAAAAGCTAATTCGTAGGTTAACATGATCAAATATGTCAATATCTTAGGTCTATACCGATAAGGACAGAAAACTGACATTAACTTCGAAAATGTATAACTGGAGTTCTAGTCATACAACAAGTATGATCCTTAACTTTATAGAAATATTATTAACTTATCTACAACTTCCTTATTATCATCTTTAGGTAATTCAATAGTTATTTGGCCTTAATCACACAAAGCAACAATTCTATCCAAAACATGGACAAAATCTGACATGCAACTTCAGACAACAATAAGTTGAGTTCTAGCTTTCACAACAAGGTGGTTCTATACTTTTAGAAATATTAGAAAACCATTCACAACTTTGTTATAAACACCACAAGTTAATTCCAAAGTTAACTAGGTCAAACATCACTTAAGAAGACATCTCTGTTCAGATTAGGATAGAATCATCACTCCACTTCACAAGCTCATAACTGAAGATTTAGATCACCAAAAGCGGTGATCTTTAACAATTTGGAAAGCTCATGAAAAACACTACACTTATTATATGATCTCCATGACATGATTTAAAGCTTAGCTAAGTCAAACAAACAATCATTCAGATCTGTACAGAAAACATGCAAAACCTAACAGGGAAATTATAAAATCTATAGCTCCTAAATTATCAGGCCTATGGTCATTAAAATTTAACACAAGCTAGATTATGAAGTTACCTACAACTTTGGTATTCACCATATTTACAGAAAACATCATTTGCATCATGAAACTAATTGCACAACCAAAACCGTACCTGCAGTCTAGAGAGCTGAGGCATACCACATTCATCTTTTATTTAGTTCCTACAAACTAACATGTTCTTGACATACATGCTACTCTAAACAGCTTGTGACCATATTCAAACAATCATAGAACATACTAATAGCTATGAGAAGCATCATAGGATAATAACTACATAGATCTATTAGCAAACTTTCACCCTCTATGTATATAATGCAATATATATGCTATTTTTAGTGCCATATTAGAACAACTAGTTTGGGGCTGAGATTTTTATGAGAGGAAGATGTTATCAAAACATGGCCACTGTACAAATTTTACATGCTCAGATTTATAATTTAATTACTACAAAAAGAACAAATTGCTATTGTAAGAAATCATGTGAGAGCAAGATAAATATGAAATTCAATATTTTCTGTAAGCACATGGCCATATTAAGTGTTCTTAGGTCACAACATCATCATGCAAAGGCAAAGGAACTATATTTTATATTTTACATATACCAATTATTTATAAACCATTTATGATGAATCAAACAAGTTAAATCAATAACTCACTCATACTGCATCCAATGACCATGAAATTTTATCATAGCACACAGACGGAGAAGAAGTGGCGGGGAAGCACCAGGGGAGTCATGCTCACCCCGGGGACAGCTCGGCTCGGCCCGAGGTGGTCCGAGGCAGCCCGAGTCGGCCCGAGGTGGCCCTAGTTGGCCTGGCCACGCGCGTGGTAGCCGCAACGGCGGCATCGCAGCGGCGGCCAGAGCTACAGATGGTGGAGAGAGTTGGGGAAAGGCGCCACTGAGCTCGACCGACAGCATTTAAGGTGGTGGCGTCGCAGTGGGACGCGAGAGCCCAAAGGCGTGGAATGGCGGCGGTGGCAAGGAACTCTGCCCGACCATGGAGGCCATGGCAAGCGCGGTCGTGCTCAGTGTGGCGGTAGCTAGAAAAGCGAGTGAGGGAGTGGGAAAGGAGCTCAAGTCGATGCAGGAGTAGTAGGGCACGCTGGGTCGCAGTGGACACGTGGCAATAGATGGGGCGTTTGGCTCTACATGGTCGCCATGATGCGGTTCCCCTGTTCCAAAATCTGAATGAACGGATCAAAACCACCTCAAAAAACAAGCTAAAACTCTATTTTCTCCCTTCATATCTCTCTCAAACCGTTAGCAATTTGTTCAACCAATTGCAATTGCAGTGTGTAGCTACACGAGTACTACAACTTTGATTAAAGTAGTTTGGTCCTAATCAAAATGGTTTGTGAGATATTAATTCCCAAAGCACGGTACTTGAAAACAGAAACACGAAGATTCAGTCATCCCAGACTTGGCTAAATTTTGGGATTCCAAAACAACATTTTGTTGATTCTTGTGAGCTCTGTTTGGCTAAGCTAGGCACTGATTTAGCTCTTGACCATTAAACAAAGTTTGTTATACACAAGATGAACTACAACTTGTATTTAGGTTCCACTACCGTGCAAACACTCTAACCCATAGTTCAAACCAAGTCAAAATAGCATCACAATAAAGTTTAAATTATCCTTTTTGATCTATTGAAGCATTTTCTGGCCACTTGCTCAACATGAACCCTTCATAACTTTTGTTCATGAGTGTAAGTAGAGTTGTTTGAGCCACGTTGCAAGGTTTGGTTGATGACCTATAATTCCATTCACTTAATAGTGCAATTCAAGCAAAAATGTAACTCATCATTTCATGTGACTTTTTTGCTCCAAACTTCGTGAAACTTTTACGGTCATCAATGTGGGTGAAAATTGAGGTGAGGCACATGAAAGAAGCATCTTCAACATTACTTAGGTATATATCTTATCTTAAAAGGGCTAACATGTAAGCAAAGGTGTGTTGTCGAAGTTTAAGTTGGGGCTCATTCTTAGAGTGTTGATCCCAACACCTTTGTGTCGACACGAGAATTTTGTCCCGTGCCGAGGACACACGAGTAAGCCGGAAGGGTCCGCTCAATGGAGCTGGAGATCCGCCTAGTTTCAACGCAGGGGTGGTCGATCCTGCGCCTCCTCCTCGAAATGCCGATCAATTTGACCCTGCAATTGACAAGGAGAGAAAGTTTATCAGTAATTTAGGGCCGAACATGTCAGTGTTGCCAGACAGTCTCGAATGTGTGGCTCTGAGAACCGATATGAAAGGAGATTGACTAAATAGTTGATATCAGCATATTCATAAGAATAAATCGGTTAAAGCTCATGGGGTTGTGTAAGAAGAATCGGTTATCGTTCAGGATGAATATCATTCTTTTAGATAAATATTGGTCAATGGCAATAAGATATTAATAATAATTAGCTTATACTGAGCCAATGACTGCAAGTAACCAAACCCCTTTATAAAAGAAACAGTAGAGATAAATCTAATGAACATGTTAGATCTCATCTATCGATATGACCAGTGGGGCATGAGGCAGAATCATGCAGGCCGTAGAAACAACAATAGACTCGACGACCCTAGATTATTACCAATATCAATAGGGCATGAGATAGAATCATGCAAGCTGTAATATAATAATAAGATCATGGGGCTAACACATCTTTGAACCCATCGCTACTTCAACGGTCTCGTGACGTGAACTGTTCGTGAAAGCACTCGATATCGGCTAAAACAAATTTTCGGGCATAAGCGCACGCTTAAGATCATGCCCTCTCGTAAATAGATCTACCAAATAATGATCCCCACTCCATGGTGCTAACGATGGGGGTGTAAGCGAAATCACACGGCCGTGATAACGGGCCATGGAACGATTTTCACTAGCCAATAGATCTACTCAAGATCAAACATGCCTTAACACTTGCGCTATGCACGATCAAGATTGATGTAAAACAGCCGATAAAACATAACTTATCGTTTAAAGTGCAGATTAGATCAATTTAGATTAACAAGCGATGGCTTAAAAAAAGATATAAGGCCGATCTAGATCAATCCCAATCGGGTGAAGTGATATTGCTGTAATTAAATAAATAATGGAAGCAATAAGCAATATTGATAACTTAATGAATCTATCTGAAGGAACGCCACCCTCAGATAGAGCCGATAACTTGACCTTAATCTAGTTTGAGCAGTGGAGGTCAACCAGATCGATGCAGCCGTACATGAACTAGAAAAGAGTCGATAACTAACACATACCAGAGTCGCAGTGGAGGTCGATTGGATCGATGCAAATTGCCGTTCGAACAGAGGTATAAGCTATGATGATACTTATAGACAAGCAGTGGCGGTCGATCGGATCGATGCAGCCGTACTTGTCGAAGAACTCATCGAGATCTACTCTACTCCTACTCCTAAGGGGTGGCCAAAGCTGAAAAAAGTAAATAACTGGTATTTGATTGATTGTGTGTCTTTTACAATAGCTGGGGTTTGATATTTATACTCGGGACCTACGCCATGTCGCCCCTACTTTTGATGTTCCTCCCTGCTCATATCGGCTCTTTTGCTTGTCACGGCGTCTTCTAATTTCTCTTGTGCTAGTTAGTAGATAATATTTATATCTTGGGATCGATTGTTCCAGACTTTTCTTGGTTTAGTCGATGTTAGGACCTTAGTTTTTCTTTGATCAGACCTTGGCATCAACCATGTTTTGATCTCACGGGAAAGGATTATCATCAACCTTCATTTTTTGAGGCGTATCAAAATTGAGCCTTGCTGAATAGCCCTCTGTATATGTTGCCGGAAGATTCTGCATTCATTAGTAGAGTGAGAAGTGGCGTTATGGAACTTGCAGAACTTCTTATTCTTCAACTGATCTGGGGGCAACATAACATGAACATCGGGCAACTTGATCTGTCCCTTCTCAAGCAAGAAATCGAAGAGCTTGTCTAATTTGGTGACATCAAAGTCATAGCTCTCCTCGACTCCTCTTCCCCAAGGATTTGGCACCATTACTGTTTTCTTGCCCCAATTCCATTCAGTCGTAGCAACCTCTTCCTCTTCATCTTCATAGCCATCATCGACTGAGTATGGATTATAAGCTTCGACAACTGTGGAGCTCTTCTGAAATCGGGTATCCCCGCGCATACTCTGGAATTGGCTATTAAGTACTACCACTCATTGAGCCAATTGACCCAAGTTGTCAAATTCTTGTCCCGATGAGATTTTCTTTCCATATTGACAAACATTCCTTGAGCGGCTAAAGCAGCTAGTTGATCATCATCCAAGTTTAAGGAGAAGCATAAGTTCCTAGTTTCTCAGAATCTCTGAAGAAATTCAGTGCCCGATTCATTAGTCTTCTGCCTTATTGTTGTTAGATCGGTAATCTTCTTTTCTCTAGTCCCAGTGTAAAAATATGTATGAAACTTCTTCTCTAGGTCAGCCCAATTGGCAATGGAATTGACTGGTAGTGATGAAAACCAAGTGAAGGTTGGCCCTGACAGGGACAGGGAGAAGAAACAAACTCTATGAGCATCCTCAACTGATGCTTCACCCAATTATGTAAGATACCAAATGACATGTCCTATCATGCTTGTACTATGTTGGCCAGTGAACTTAGCGAACTCTAGGAGCCTGTAATTTGTGGGAAGAGTGACTAAATCATACCATTCTGGATATGGGCATTTGTACGAGAAGGTCAACCCTTTTGGCTTTGGACCAAACTGATTCTTCATCATCTCGATCACCTTTAGCAGCAACTCATCAGCATTTGAATTTGGATTTCTCTGCACCTATGGATTTAAATCCCATGTGCCTTGGTACCCTGGATTCAGAATCATGTGAAGGGTGTTATAATCTGTACCATAGTGATAACCACAGGATCTCTATCTCTTTGGTCATTTCTTTGACTTTGCCGCTTGAAGTCTCTGATTATGGACATAAGGATCTATATCTCTACGGATCCTTTGAATTGAGGGTGCTATTTTTTGAGCCGACGACGGTATGTGGCTTGATGTGCCAAAATTGATCACCTAGTTCTGACCTTGCCCCACCGGCTGTTGCACATGCTGTATTGACGGTTTAGGATTATACTGTATCTGATTTGTAGTAGTACCTTGAGCTTGTTCAGATAAACCCTGAACTGCCTGGACATCACCATTACTAGCTGATGCTGCTTCTTGATGGCTAGTACCGACTTGATTAGTCCCTTGGGTCGACGGATCTGGAATGTTGTAATAAACTGGCCCAACTTGACCAACTAGAATTCCATGAATCGCTTCTTTTGTGGCGTTGTGGAATGTGTCTAAGAAAGCTTCATTATGGCTTATCATGGCATCATGAACAGATTTGTCTACAACTTCCGTAAAGAAACGCTTGTCCTCAACTTCAGTTGCATCCGTCTACCCGTGTAATAGAACTCTTGGTAGTGCAAATTTCTGAACAATTGTGTTGTCACGTGTTTTAGTGTAGGACAACAAACACTTGCTCTAAAATTCTTCTATAGCTTTGCTGATGACACTTTTATCTTCATCAGGTAGATCTTCATAATGTATCATAAGGATGTCGTTGTTGTTGTGAACCGCCATGACGATTGTAGGGGGTCCCACCGGCGTGCGGCATTAATGACACGGAATTTCATCCCATGCCGAGGACACACGAGAAAGCGAGAAGGGTCCGCTTTCGATGGAGCTGGAGATCCATCCAGCTTCAACGCAGGGGTGGTCGATCCTGCGCACTCCTCCCGAGACGTGCCAGTCAATTTGACCTTGCAATTGATAAGGAGAGAAAGTTTATCAGTAATTTAGGGCAGAACATGCTAGTGTTGCCAGACAGTCCCGAATGTGCGACTCTGAGAGCCGATATGAAAGGAGATCGACTAAATAGTTGATTCTAGCATATTCATAAGAATAAATTGGTTAAAGCTCATAGGGCTGTGTAAGAAGAATCAGTTATCGTTCAGGATGAATATCATTCTTTTAGACAAATATTGTTTAATGGCAATAAGATATTAATAATAATTAGCTTATACTGAGCCAATGACTGCAAGTAACCGAACCCCTTTATAAAAGAAACAGTTCATCATCATTCAACCATTTAATAGAGATAAATCTAATGAACATGTTAGATCTCATCTATCGCTATGACCAGTGGGGCATGAGGCAGAATCATGTAGGCCGTAGAAACAACAATAGACTCGACGACCCTAGCTTATTACCAATATCAGTGGGGCATGAGGCAGAATCATGCAGGCCGTAATACAATAATAAGATCATGGGGCTAACACATCTTTGAACCCATCACTACTTCAACGGTCTCATGATGTGAACTGTTCGTGAAAGCACTCGATATCGGCTAAAACAGCCGATTCAGGCATAGCGCATAGTTAAGATCACATCTTTGAACCTATCGCTACTTCAATGGTCTCATGACGTGAACTGTTCGTGAAAGCACTCGATATTGGCTAACACAGCCGATTCAAGCATAGCGCACAGTTAAGATCATGCCCTCTGAGAAATAGATCTACCAAATAACAATCCCCACTCCACGATTGCTAACGGTGGGGTGTGAGGCAGAAATCACACAGCCGTGATAACGGGCCATATAACGATTTTAAGCTAGCCAATAGATCTACTCAAGATCAGACATGCCTTAACCGCATGCTATGCACGATCAAGATTAATCGTTTAAAGTGCAGATTATATCAATTTAGATTAACAAATGATGGGTTAAAATATATAAAGGCCGATCTAGATCAATCCCAATCGGGTGAAGTGATATTGCTATAATTAAATAAATAATGGAAGCTATAACTAACATCGATAACTTAATGAATCTATCCGAAGGAATGCCACCCTTAGATAGAGCCAATAACTTCACCTTAATCTAGTTAGAAGCGTTGGAAATCGACCAGGATCAATCTTTGCCGTGCTTGAACTAGACAAGAGTCAATAACTAACTCATACCGTAGTCGCGATGGAGGTTGACCGGATCGATGCGGTACCAAGACGCATCGAGCAGGTATAAGCCATGATGGTACTTACGGACAAGCGGTGGAGGTCGACCCGGATCGTGATCTTGATCGTGCATTTCTTTGAAGAACTCATTTGAGATCTACTCTACTCCTACTCTAAGGGGTGGCCAAAGCTAAAAAAAAGTAAATAACTGGTATTTGATTGATTGTGTGTCTTTTACAATAGCTAGGGTTTGATATTTATACCGGGACCTCGATGACTCCTATCTAAGCACGACTCATCACAATCTTTGGCCTTAAGAGAAAACATTCCTAATTTATGATAACTTGGACTCTAATCTTCCCCTTTTGTAGAGTCCAACATGTTTTGTCCTAAGCGCCGATCGTAGCCTTTGTCATTATCTGTTT
Organism: Miscanthus lutarioriparius; assembly: GCA_904845875.1. NCBI lineage: Eukaryota > Viridiplantae > Streptophyta > Magnoliopsida > Poales > Poaceae > Miscanthus > Miscanthus lutarioriparius. The sequence continues at coordinate 55,102,084 of CAJGYO010000017.1, read as the reverse complement.
GGTATTTGCTGAAGAAAGTCAATTCCAAAGGTTGCATTCAAATTAGCTAGTTCCGATCTGCATGTAATTGATTCCTTGATGACATGATCTCGGGAGCTTTCATGTTCCTCATGACTATTCTTCCAAATTTTGGTGTAAACATGCCTCCCAATTTTGGGATAAAAGTAATTTTATTCCAAAATTATCACGCCTCAGGCCCCTAATAGGTCCGCATCCACGGTAAAGAATCTTGATCTGGGTCTACTATTTATCGCCGTCTATGTCGCTCTTGAGCCCATGCTTCAAAACTTTTACGAGAGCATCATTGCTTCACGGGCACTTGGATCCATCCATCCAAAGCCGGCTATAAAATGTCTATCCAACCTCGCGAGAGCAACTCAACAATTTAGCCATGTTTCTCTTCTATCTATCTCTCCTCGAGTGCTTCTGACTCCTTTGGACCCCCATGGTCTATCCTTTGCTATGAAAATCTTGAGCAATTAGAAGAACTCTTGTGCATAGGGTGATTGTGTACAGCTCATTCTAGCGCCTTATAGAGCAAAAAGAATGAGCTATTGCAATAGAAGAATTCTTGTCATATCATCTTGAGTCTTCTCTCCATGCTCGTAAAAGCTGTTCTAGTGTTTATAAGGGCTAAAAATATGTGGACACCTTCCTTGTTTGTTCTACCAAACGCCCACCGAAAGCCACAGCTTCTTTCCTGATTCTCGATTCACCGAGAGATTGGTGGGCATCTGTTAGGTGGGGCGACCTTTCCCTTCTCCGAAGCACACTTTTATCAATGGGCTCATGTGATTCGGTTCATGATGACCTTGACCTTATGGGACCCGACTCCCTTCAATCCAAAGAAGCCTTGATGGGTTGATCTCGGTCAATGTAAATTCTTCGTATCCATCCCTTGATATTTGGTAATTTGGGAAGCAATAAGTCCAATCATTATCTCTTCGTTATCCGTCCCTCAATTTACGGAGTTATCGATCCATTTTCATTTCCTGATTTCAATTTCATACCCTTGAAATCTATCTTCTCGCTTCTTGGGAGCTATATATACGGGCTACTACCGTGGATCAAAAACAACCCGCTTCATCTCAAACCTTCTAGATCCTTAGCATAGTTCTACGGCTTTTTCTGTAGGTTTGAGATCATGGAGAACATCAAGAGGTCTCATTGAGGATGCCCTCAATGGATTTGGTATCATTGCGCCGGCCGCTTTCATCGCTAGGGGAGGGTACAACTCATGATGCCCCCCACCGCCTTTGGTGTGATAGGGCCGACTCATTTGCCTTTTTTAGGTCTTTTTGTTATCAAATATCGCCAACTCCCTTGTTATCAAAGGAGGCGGATTGACAATGACGAATCTGCTTGCTCTATTGATCGGCATGGCCAGAAGTCTCATCAATGTCTCTCCTCAGAGAATCGGGCTCCGCCATGGTTCGATGTCGATCACCTCCCGAGGTTGATTCTGCAGAGGATAGGTTGGGCTGGCCAAGGCCAAAATCAAGGGTGAGATATCTGTCATAACCTTTGCTTCCTTTAATTTCATCTTCAAGACTCTAATCATCTCCCCTTGAATCTTTTTAGATTTGTTCCGCCTAACCGAGAGCCTTCGATTGGTTACGGAGCACGCGGTCGGATTCATCAATGCTAGAGGCGCTTCGCCCCGTGGTTCGCTTCAAGATTTACATCCTCCAACCACACATTCGCTATGGTGCCGCCATGGCGTTGGCTTTCTCGCAAGAAGTTCATTCCTCGCCATGAACTTGGGTTCCTTCCCATGGTTTTCTAGCCACTCTGCCCTCCTAGGGATTATGGAACGTCGATTGAGGATTTCTTTTAGTGTCGCCACCATAGCCTTTATCTCTCAAAATGTGCTGATATAGTAGCCAAAGTATTTTTCTCGCCCGTAGTTTGTAAAAAGGTGATATTAAACAATTTCTCCGCCTTGGAGTGATTTTTACTTTTGTTTAGTATTCCACATTATACACACTACTTTGTCCGTGTTTATTTATTCTCGTAGTTTACAAATACACATTAAATTCTGCTTTACTCCTTCAAAGTTTATTTTCAGCACTCAGAAGTTTAATAATTCTTCCGGTATCAAATAATAGAGCTAACAACTGATAAATTTTGTTGTATAGTAGTAATCCAAACGCTAGGGTAATCCTTCAAATATTCCCCATTTGATTGTTTCCAATCAATTCTTCTTTTCCTCTTAGTGTCTCCAAAATGTAAGTTTTACTCAGTACATAACGCTTGATCCGATAAGGTCTCTCCCAATTAGATTTATCATACCGGGCTCTCTGCTCTTAACCATCAAGGGTAATCTATCCCCAAATTTTCTAGAGTCTTATTGCCATTGATCGTCATAAGTCCATCCCTGCCCAAATACTCAATACCATTCAACAAAAGAGATGAATACACAAATGAGAAGGTAGAACCATCCGATGTAGCTCTCAAGAGTATTCTAGATCACCTGGAAGAAGGTAAACAATGTATCACGGAGTTGATGCTAGATTTTGCCAGAAATGTTGAGAGCGCATCCATCATGTTCTAGACTTAAAATCTACATGTTAACGTGGTATCTTGTAGAATCGATCATACTCCTCTCTCAAGTTATTTAATTACGCCTTTGTTTCGCTAAAGAGCTTAATTTGATACAGCCATCCTGCATTTCTAATCTTAACCCAATTAAGTCTAAAACATAGCCTTCATTGTTAATCCTCGATCTCCTCGCC